>SJYT01048283.1:108240-146834 GCA_006410635.1 Cephalophus harveyi | reverse complement strand
GTTAAGATGGAAGAGCTTCCCTAGAGGTCCAGTGGTTAAGACTTCACACTTCCACTATAGGGGGTACAGGTTCGATCCCTGATTGGGGAACTAAGATCCAGCATGCCTCGTGTCCAGGAAAAAAGAAAGAAAGAAAGAAGGAAGGAAGGAAGAAAAAGTTAAAATGTAGACCACTAGACCAACCACTACAAAAATTACCACTAGAAGTTTATGATGAAAAAGAGGCATCTGGCTCCTGGTTTAAAAACTTACATGTGATATTCAGGCCTCACCATAGGCAATTACAAAGGATTTAACCTGCACACTTTGAAGGCAAAAACTTCTGTCCCTACATCAGACATGTTGCACAGCCAACAGATTTGTTGTGGGAGTGTGTAATTTCCTCAGTTCTGTCTCGTTGCAACAAAAATTTGAAGCGATGGACCAGTGTTACAGCTCCGTATACAGCTCAGTTTTATTTAGAAAGTAAAGGAAAGATTGAACGCAAGAGGAGAAGGGGACAACAGAGGATGAGATGGTTGGATGGCATCACCAACCTGATGGACATGGGTTTGGGTGAACTCCAGGAGTTGGTGATGGACAGGGAGGCCTGGCATGCTGTGGTTCATGGGTTGCAAAGAGTCAGAAATGCCTGAGTGACTGAACTGAACTGAGGAAAATATATCCTCGAGGCATGAGGGCATGCCAACCCAATAGATGGGAAGAGGAGAGAGAGGCCTGCAGCCAACTTTGGCTCCTCTTTTTATATGTTTTTTCTCCTCCCCTTGGGCCTGCCCTATGTAAATTGGGCTAGCCAGGAGTGCTGTTTGTTTTACCTGAGATCCTCACTCTGGTCCTCAGACTTTCCTTTGTTCTATTTTTATGGGCTTTTCCCTTCCTTGTCTTTTAGCCACCTCCATTCTGGACTCCTTCTTCCTATTTTGACTGCCTAACAGATTGAAGTCTCAGGAGGGTGTTGCTGTCAAGCAGTCAGCCTCCCCTAGCTGGCCATGCTCTCACACATAGCTGTGTTCCTAGCCTAGGTGCCTTAGACTTTAAAACCACAGGAGCATTTTGTTCAGCACTCCCTCTACAGTGAGACAACCTCCTTATCTGTGTTCATCCATCTGATCTCATGCTGGTACTGGTCCATGGGCAAAACAGAAAAGAGTGGGGTCAGCACTTTCCCCAGTTTAGCCTTTTGCTTTTCTTGTTGCAGTAAGTGATTTAAGTAAGGCTTGAGTGTTACTTTTACTTTGGCATGTTGTCTTAAGCAGCTACTCTGACATCTGGCAGATCAGCTTTCTCTCCAGCTCAGCTGAGCTTCTGACAAAGTTAGAGAGCCAAGAAGTCAATTAACCACAATGCTCTCCTGGAACTCAAAAAGCCTGAAGATCCTACACAGTACCTTAGGGAGTTATTAACAGAGTCTGCAGGGCATATTAGAAGGTTGCTAGTGGATTATTTGCAAGAGTCTAAACGTCTCATGGGGCACTTTGCTAGTCATGCATATGGATCTTTGGGAATGCCAGAGGAAGCCATGAGGCATTCTTAGGAGGGTGTTAGCATATTTTTCTATAAACTTTTCCATTCTGAGGGCAGTTTCTGGTCCTCTTTAGTGCCTGGCCACCACCAGATCATCCCCCAGCAGATCTCACCTGGCTGGTCAGATAAGTGACCCAACAGAGAGGGTCAAAGAAAGGTAGGAAAGCAATATCCTAGCCACTGTTTAAGGCTCTCCAGCAATGATATGGGGTGGGAGTCATCACACAAGCTGAGTAACTTGAACAATATGTTCCTGGTGCCAATAAACACCCTGGTGTCAGCAAGTTGTTGAAACATCAAGAGAGGAAAAAAAAAGTGTAGTACCTTTCAAGATTGCTTTGTCCAACAGCCCCCAAAGAGACCTTAGAAACTTAATTAGATCTCTCCAGAGGTAATCTGATTAAAGTTAATAAAGAGAGAGTGGCAGAGTGTAGGGTACTTTACTACAAACCCTGTCCTTCATAGTGCCTTTATGGGAGCCGTCACCAGGGTAACCAAATGCAAACAGCAGCAGCAACAGCAGCTGTGACCTTCTGGTTGCCCCCCACCACCCGCTCCCAGAAAGACTGGGCTCTGCTTGAACAGGCCCACCCTGCATGCCCCTAAGAGTTCCAGCCAGGAAGCAGCTGTCCACCCCAGTCAGTTGCCTCACCCACTCTCTGCTCCTTCTCCCTCTCCTGCTTCAGGGAACTTATGGCCAAATCCAGGGAGGTAGCCTTGCTGGGGTCTCTATGTTGTCCGCCCCTCTGACTGATGCAGGTCCACCCCTCTCTGTGGACGTGGGAATAGAGGGAAAGGCCCAGAAGCGTTTTGTCTAACCTATCAGCTATTTTTTTCTTTTTCTTCTTTAAAACAAATACTTTTGACTGAATTTATCTATTTTTTTAAACTTATTATTTTATATTGGAGTACCACTGATGAACAATGTGTTAGTTTCAGGTGCATAAAAAATGACTCAACTATACATATATATGTGACTATTCTTTTTCAAATTATGTTCCCACTTAGACCATTACATAAAATTGAGATGAGTTCCCTGTACTCCATAGTAAGTCCTTGATGGTTATCCATTTTAAATACAGTAGTGTGTACATGTAGATCCCACGCTTCCCAGATGGTTCAGTCATAAAGAATCCACCTGCCAATACAGGAGACATGGATTTGATCCCTGGGACGGGAAGATCCCCTGGGGAAGGAAATGACAACCCACTCCAGTATTCTTGTCTGAAGAATTCCATGGACAGAGCAGCTTGGCAGGCTGCAGGCTATGGGGTCACAAAAGAGTTGGACACGACTTAGCAACTAAACAGCAACAACATGTCAATCCCAAACTCCCTAACTATCCCTCCTCCCTGCCTTCCACACCAAGAATCATGTTTGTTGTCAAAGTCTGTGAGTCTGTTTCCTTTTGTAAATAAGTTCGTTTGTGTCATTTTTTTAGATTTTTCTAATAAGCAATATCATACTTCACTCAGTATGTCAATTGCTAGGTCCATCCATTATCATTTAATTCTTTTCAGTGGCTGGGTAATATTCAGTGGCTGGGTTATATATATATATATATATATATATATATATATATATACCACTTCTTCTTTATTTATTCTTCTGTTGATGAACATTTAGGTTGCTTCCATGTTTTGACTCTTGTAAATAGTGTTGCTATGAACATCAGAATGCATGTATCCTTTCAGACTGTGTTTTTCTCTGGATATATGCCCAGGAGTGGAATTGCAGGATCATATGATAGCTCTAATTTTAGTTTCTTAAGACACCTCCATACTGTTGTCCAGAGTGGCTGCAACAGTTTACATCCCTGCCAATTATGCAGGAGGGTTCTCTTCTCTCCACATCCTTTCCAGCATTTAATGTTTGTGGATTTTTTGATAGCCATTCTGACTGGTGTGAGGTGATATCTCATTGTAAGGTCTGATTTGCATTTCTCTAATAGTTAGCAATGTTGAACATCTTTTCATGTGCCTCTTGGCCATCTGTATATCTTCCTTGGAAAAATGTCTATTCAGGTCTTCTGACCATTTTTTGATTGGGTTGTTTATTCAACATAGTTTTGGAAGTTTTAGCCATGGCAATCAGAGAGAAAAATAAATAAAAGGAATCCAAACCAGAAAACTGTCACTGTTTGTGGATGAGATAATATTAAGAAAATGCTAAGGAGAATATCACTACAAAAATCCTAAGAAAACCACTACAGCTTGTCAATGAATTTGGTTAAGTTGCAGGTTGCAAAATTAATACACAGATATCTATTTTATTTCTATACACTAACAATGAAAGATCAGAAAGAGAAATTCAGGAATCAATTCCATTTACCCTTTCATTGAAAATAATAACATAGAGGTTAAAGCGTCTGTCTCTGATGCGGGAGACCCGGGTTCGATCCCTGGGTCGGGAAGATCCCCTGGAGAAGGAAATGGCAATCCACTCCAGTATTCTTGCCTGGAGAATCCCATGGGCGGAGAAGCCTAGTAGGTTACAGTCCACGGGGTCGCAAAGAGTCGGACACGACTGAGCGACTTCACCTCACCTCAAGGAGATAAAAGACCTGTACTCCAAAAGCTATAAGATGCTGATGAAAGAAATCAAAACAAAACAAACAGATGGAAAGATATATCATCGTCTTGGATTTGAAGAATCAATATTGTGAAAATCACTGTCCTATGCCAGGCAATCTGCAGATTTAATGCAATTGCCATCAAATTACCAACTGCATCTTTCACAGAACTAAAACAAAAAAGGTATTTACAATTTGTATAGAAACACAGAAGACCCCAAATAACCTAAACAATCTTGAGAAAGAAAAGAAGAGCTGGAGGAATCAGGCTCCCTGACTTCAAACTATACTACAAAGCTAGAGTCTTATGACTGTAACAGTATGGTTCAGTTCAGTTCAGTTCAGTTCAGTCGCTCAGTCGTGTCCGACTCTTTGCGACCCCATGAATCGCAGCACGCCAGGCCTCCCTGTCCATCACCATGGTCGAGGGACAGCCCCCTGCTATTGTCAGAAGAGCTGGTGAAAGACATAAAATAGTAAGACAGACAGATTCTGGTTTGGGGTAGATGCTCGAACAGATCCAGGGGGTCCGTCGAGTCCTGAGGCCTTGCTTATTAGGACTTTTCTGCATGACCTTGTCATGGGTCGGATGGCCTAGGGAGTCCCTCGAGTTCCGCATGACCTTGTCATGGGTGGGATCTCCCATGCTGGCTCCCAGCAAGACACCAACCCACAGATGCAGGAAGCTTACAGAACATCAAGCAAGACAAATGCCAAAAAGCTACATCTAGGCATATCACATTCAAACATCAAAGATAAAGAAAAAACCTTGAAAGAAGTAGAAGGGAAAAAATATCTTACGCACAGAGGATTAAAATTAAGAATTAATCTGACTTCTCCTCAAAGAAAGAAGAGTAGAGTGAAATATTTAAAGTGTTTAGAGAAAAAGCCTAGCAACAGAATAGAATTCTGTTTCCTGTGAAACAATTCTTCAAAAATGAAGTAGAAAAAAAAATTTTTCAGACAAACAAAAACTGAAAAAATTTGTTGCCAGTAACCTATTAAAAGTTTTTTAGAGAGAAGAAAAATAAGGTAGGTCAGAAACTTGAATCTACATAAAGAGCAGAAGAGCATATTGAAGAAGGAACAAGTAGAAGTAAAATAAAAGCTTTTATTTTTCTTTTTCTTAATTGATCTAACAGAAAACAGTTTGTTCCAAATGATAGCAGCAAGGTATTCTAATATATATGCTAATGTATACATATATATGCATATGCATGCATATGTTTATGAGTGTTTATGCATAAGTGAAATGAACGACAGTAGTGATACAAAGGACAAGATGGAGGAATTAGGAATGTTTTGCTATTATAAGGTACTCATACTACCTGTGAAATGTTATTTCACAGTGGACTTGAATTAGTTACAAATGCATATTGCAAACTCTAGGGCAACTACTGACAAAGAAAAAGTGTAGTTGATATACTAAAGGCAAGAAGATGGACTTATATAACATGTTCAATTAAAGCAATAAAAGGCAGAAAAAGTGTGGAAGACAAAAATAGGAGTGAAGAACAAGAGCAATAAATGGAACACTGTAAGAAATATGGTAAATATTAATCCAACCATATGAATAATTACTTTAAATATCAATGGTCTAAACATGTCACTTAAAAGACAGAGATTGCCAGAATGCATCACAAACTAAGACACAACTATATGCTTTCCCAAACACACCCAGTTTAAATACAAACACACATACAGATTAAAACTAAAGCAAAAGCAAGAGAGTTGCAGAAAAACATCTATTTCTGCTTCATTGATTACACCAAAGCCTTTGATTGTGTGGATCACAACAAACTGTGGAAAATTCTTCAAGAGATGGGAATACCAGACCACCTGACCTGCCTCCTGAGAAATCTGTATGCAGGTAAAGAAGCAACAGTTAGAACCGGACATGGAACAACAGACTGGTTCCAAATAGGGAAAGGAGCACGTCAAGGCTGTATATTGTCACCCTGCTTATTCAACTTATATGCAGAGTACATCATGTGAAATGGGCTGGATGAAGCACAAGCTGGAATCAAAATTGCAGGGAGAAATGTCAGTAACTTCAGATATGCAGATGACACCACCTTTATGACAGAAAGCGAAGAGGAATTAAAGAGCCTCTTAGTGAAAGTGAAAGAGAATGAAAAATTGTAAAACTGAGTAAAACTGAACATTTGAAAAACTAAGATCATGGCATCCAGTCTCATCACTCCATGGCAAATAGATGGGGAAACGATGGAAACAGTGAAAGACTACTTTCTTGGGCTCCAAAATCACTGCAGATGGTGGCTGCAGCCATGAAATTAAAAGACAGTTGCTCCTTGGAAGAAAAGCTACAACGAACTTAGACAGCATATTAAAAGCAAAGACATTACTCTGCCAACAAAGTCTGTCTAGTCAAAGCTATGGTTTTTCCAGTAGTCGTGTATGGATATGAGAGTTGGACTATAAAGAAAGCTGAGCACTGAAGAACTGATGCATTTGAACTGTGGTGTTGCAGAAGACTCTTGAGAGTCCCTTGGACTGTAAGGAGACCCACCCAGTCCATCCTAGAGGAAATCAGTCCTGAATATTCATTGGAAGGACTGATGCTGAAGCTGTAACTCCAATACTTTGGCTACCTGATGCGAAGAACTGGCTCACTGGAGAAGACCCTGATGCTGGGAAAGACTGAAGGCAGGAGGAGAAGTGGACAACAGAGGATGAGATGCTTGGATGACATCATGACTCAATGGACATGAGTTTGAGTAAGCTCCAGGAGTTCGTGATGGGCAGGGAAGCCTGGCGTGCTGCAGACCACAGGCAAATAGTCGGACACGACTGAGTGACTGAACTGAATTGAACTGAACACTAATCAAAGTAGAACGGGAGTAGCAATAAGAATTTCAGACCAGAAGACTTCAAAACAGGAAATTTACCATGAATAAAGAGGAGCAATACATAATGATAAGGGGTTAATACTGTTAGAATACAAAACAATCTTTAATAATGTGTATGTGTCTAACAATAGAGCATCAAAATGCATAAGATGAAAACTGGTAGATCTTTGAGGAGAAACAGATAAATCGCATTATTATAATTGCAACAACACCCCTCTATCAGAAATGGAAGAATCCAGCAGCCAAAAATCAGTCATAACAAGGTTGAACTCAACCACACTACGAATCAACTGTTTATATTGACATCTGTAAACTACTTCATCCAACAATAGCAGGATCCACATTTTTCTCAAGATTTCCCATGATCGACCACATTCTGGACCATAAGAACACACCTTAAAATTTAAAAGAATAGAATGCATCATATGTTGCATACTTTCTGATCACAATGGAATTAAACAGGAAATCAGTAAAAGGGAGATAACTGGAAAACCCCCAATTTAATAAATAGAGAGAGGCTGGGATTCTAAATAACATGTGGATAAAAGAAGTCTTCAGAGGAATTCCAAAATATTTTAAACTGAATGAAAATGAAAATACAACTTTATGGGATGCAGTGAAGGTAGTTCTTAAATAGAAGTTCATAGAATTGAAGGCATATATTTAGGGGGAAAAAAGAACAGAAATTAATAGAGACAATCAACAAAACCCAAAGCTGGTCCTTTGATAAGCCTCTGGCCTGGTTAACTGTTAAAAATGGAGAGAAAACACAAACTCCCAATATCAGAAATTAAATAGGGAACATTATATTCTATATACATTAAAAGGATAATAAAGGAATAGTATTAATAATTCTATAACCACAATTTTGATAACAAACCATTTTCTTGACAGATGAAACAAATTTCTTAAAAGATACAACTTGTCAAAACTCAAGAAGAGATAGACAACTTGAAGAGGACTAGACCCAGAGAAATGGTATGGGGAGGGAGGTGGGAGGGGGGTTCAGGATTGGGAACACGTGTACACCCATGGCGGATTCATGCTGATGTATGGCAAAACCAAGACAGTATTGTAAAGTCAAATAAAGTAAAAAATAAATAAATAAAAATAAAAAATTAATAACCTTTCAAAACAGAAGGCACAGGCCCAGATGGTTCTACCACTCAGTTCTGTTCAGTCGCTTAGTCGTGTCCAATTCTTTGCGACCCCATGGACTGCAGCACACCAGCCTTCCCTGTCTTTCACCAAATCCTGGAGTTTGCTCAAATTCATGTCTATTGAGTCGGTGTTGCCATCCAAACATCTCATCCTCTGTCATCCCCTTCTCCTCCCGCCCTCAATCTTCCCAGCATCAGGGTCTTTTCCAATGAGTCAGCTCTTCCCATCAGGTGGCCAAAGTATTGGAGCTTCGGCTTCAGCATCAGTCCTTCCAATGAACACTCAGGACTGATTTCCTTTAGGATGGACTGGTGGGATTTCTTTGCAGTCCAAAGGACTCTCAAGAGTCTTCTCCAACACCACAGTTCAAAGGCATCAGTTCTTCGGTGCTTAGCTTTCTTTATGGTCCAACTCTCTCATCCATACATTACTAACTGGAAAAACCTAGCTTTGACTATACAGATCTTTGTTGGCGAAGTAATGTCTCTGCTTTTTAATATGCTATCTAGGTTTATCGTAGCTTTTCTTCCAAGGAGCAGGTGTCTTAATTTCATGGCTGCCATCAAGTAACCTAAGGGAAAGAGAAATTAAGTCACTTGACCAGAGGTGAACTGTGGTGGTTCCTTTATGGAAGGAATTGTGATAATTCTCCATAATCTCTTCCAGAAAATAGAACAAGAGGGAATAATTTCTAACTCATTCTATACAGCCAACATTACTCTAATACCAAAACCAGAAAAAGGTATTATAAGAAGGAAAAAAACAGACTTTTTGGAAGAGTTCAGTCACATAGACTGTCTCTAATTTTTAACTAGCTGTTCACCTCTAGTCAAGTGACAATTTCTCTTTCCCTTAAGTTACTCATCCATGAAACAAAACTGGAGAGTGCCTCCATCATGGGGTTGTTATTTAAATTAAAGGGGGGGAATGCATATAAATTGATTAGCCCAGTGCCAGGCAGAAAACTAGCTCTTGCCAAACCGTCTTATGTATGAGAAGCACCCTCTAGTACACTCTGGAAGATATAAAGAAGATAAAGGATAATGAATACTCCCTATTAGTTCACAATCTAGGAGAAAGTATGGAAATACATTGACATTAGTTCATAATAAATTTTGTCATAGTGAGATACACAATTTAATCAGAAGTTAAAGGTCATAAAAGGGCATTTCATCATGATCTATTGTAAATATATATATAAATAAATCTCCAGGCACAACTACAAGTACAAAGACTGTCATGGATATTTGGTGGCCATTTAGCCTTCTGTAGAGCTCAAATCCTGGTATTAGTCAGCTTTATAACTTTGATGAACTTCCCAAACAGGAAGCCACAACATGCTCCATCAGTGCTATATTTGGTACTGGCTTAGCCCTTACTTAGAGAACTCTATTCCATATTGATCCTCTTACCTCAGAAATGACATAACTACCCTTGGGGAAGTGAAAATATACAGAGCTATTCAAGCTAGGCTTAGCTCTGGGATTTATGTCTGCAAGATACAAAATGCTAAATAGGCAAGGAAGCTCAAGAACATGCTTTCATCAAAAAGGCATAGAGACTTGTAATCCCTGCTGTTCAAATAACTCTCTAGCAACCATTCTGGAAATATGACCACAAAATAGAGGCAACATATTACAGTTGTTAATATAATTAAAAATATAGACATACTTGACCCAAAGCCCATCAAAAGTTCCTACAAGCTTCACTGGACACAGCAGAAATCAGTACCTAGGAGATTATTAAGGTTAAGACATTCCTGTCATCTCAAACCAACTACCATAATTTCACTTTTAACAATAATGAAATCTTCTTGGTGTGACTCTAAGCATGATTCACACTGAGGTTCTGACTTAGTTACACAGAGTAATTTTAAGCATCACATGGTAGAAACACATTAAAGATAGAATTTTACTGAATTCAGGGATGAAATCTGTTATCAAAGAGTTACTCTCAAGACTTCTAAGGGAGTACAGTTTAATGCAGTGTCTGATTAGACTTTTTGAACCCAAGCAGAAATTCAAATTTTATAAAAATTAACACAGTTTCAAACTTATTTAAATGATATTCATGACATCCTTTCTGGCATTTTATTTATGCCAAGTAATTTTAAAAGCACAGTAGAGTATAATGGAATATGTATCTCCCATCATAATTCAAATAAATGTAATTTCTAGTCCAAAATTGCCTAGGAGGCCAATTTCCAATTTCTACTTTTGCAGAAAATCCATTTGTACAGAATATCGAGGGTCTCAAAAAACTCTTTAAAATATTGTTTTATAGGTTTTCAACAGTAGATTCAAGGTCTGGATAAGCAGAGAAACATATTTGTGGCTGCAGAATGGAATGCAAATGTTAGCCTTGACCACGTAAAAGCCAAAGAGTAGCTGATATGAGGATGCAGAAATAGGAAAGGAAAAGTAAGAAAAAAGTAGGGGTCTAGCTACTTAGATCTGCTCGTTTTACAAAGCAAGGAATCAAAATATCCTCCCAATGTTCTACAATATTATTTAAAAATTACAGAGGTTTAAAAAACTAAAAATAATATTAATATCAAATTTTAACAAAGGAGATGGGCATGGGAGAGGAATGTGAGTGAGTTATTACCTCAAGTTTCTTAACAGGAAGTCTATCAGTTCAGTTCAGTTCAGAGCAGTCACTCAGTCATGTCCGACTCTTCGCGACCCCATGGACTGCAGCACACCAGGCCTCCCTGTCCATCACCAACTCCAGGAGCTTGCTCAAACTCATACCCATTGAGTCAGTATGCCATCCAACCATCTCATCCTCTGTCGTCCCCTTCTCCTCCAGCCTTCAATCTTTCCCAGCATCAGAGTCTTTTCCAATGAGTCAGTTCTTCGCATCAGGTGGCCAAAGTATTGGAGTTTCAGCTTCCCCATGAACAGTATGAAAGGAAGTCTATGAATGTGGTTTATTGATTTATGGAAGAGTACAGGAATAAACATCTTTTCTAACATTGTCAAGCTAGTCTTCAAGTGAAATCTAGAAATCTAAGAAGTTAACAGCATGAGTTTGCCTTTGTGGAGAATAGATGGAAATAGAGAATTTTGATAGAGAAAATGTTACTTTTCATCGTAAACACACCTGTATAATTTTACACATATAATGTGTTAGTTTGAAAAAACAAAATTTAAATAAAATATCACTACATATGCATATTGGCATTACTTAATAAACATTTAGAGAGAAATACTTAAATGCAATAATAGATAACTTTAAAAGAAAACAGAGCATTTTCATCATAAATCACCATAAAATAATTTAAGAAAACTTTTTTTCTGAAAAGCTTAGTGTCTTCCAGCTTATTAACATTCTCCCAATGAAACAGGTCCAGGAAAAAAAAAAAACCCTATTTCAATTTAACAGCTGAGGACTCACTCAGGAGGGTAAAAGAAAGAGGAACAAAAAAGAGACTACATTTCCAGGCACTGCCGGGGCTATCACTGGGACATTGAGAAAGACACTTAACCCACTGGGCCTGAGTTTCCTTTTCCACTAAATTAGATTTGGGCAAAAAGGCCTTGCAAGTTGCTTCAGACTCAGTGTTACACACTCTTCAACAAAGCAGTTCATTTCATGTAATTAGACTCAAAGATTTCAAAACTGAATCATATCTTAAGTCAGTTCTACTCCTTTCTCTGCAAAGAGGTAGGTGAGGTCTTAGGAAAGCTCCAGAGCCACAGGCACTAAGGGTAGCAGATTCGGAGCCAGGAACCAGGACCACGGCCTTGCCTGCTGCCAAGCCTGCATTGGCAACTCGGGCAGCCGTAACAAGACACCAAAGACTAGGCGGCTCACACAACGGACATTTATTTTCTCGTGGTTCTGGAAGCTAGAAATCTGAAATGAGGGGGTCAGCAGTGTCGGGTTCCAGTGCGAGTCTGTTCCCTGGCTTGTGGAGAGTGGGTCCCTGGCAGCCTGCTCACTGTGTGCTCACAGGGCCATCCTCAGGCATGTGCACAGAGAGCATCTTTTTCTTTTCCTCCTCTTCCAAAGCCACCAATTTTAGCATATTAGGACTGTCCCCCTCACCCCGCGATGTCATTTAACCTTAATCACATCCTAAAAGCCTTTTCTCCAAATGGAGTCAGTCACATGGCGGGTTAGGGCTTCTACATATGAATCTGGGGAAGCACAGTTTGGTCCATAGGAAGGTCTTTCAAAAAATGGATGGCACAACTTTTCCACATCCCTTCTCCCTGCCAACAAAACACAACCCTTATTTCTATATTTCAGCATTTCCATATGAGGAAAATAATATGGGGATATAAAAAAAGAAAATATGCTACAGCTTTACATTATTTCCCATTTGTCAGTGATCACCTGTTTTAAGACCCGCTGCATAAAGATTGCATGTGACACATTTCTCACTTTTTCCACATCAAAGAAAAATCCATCAACACAAGCATAATGATGCTAAGTTATCCTGTGAAAATTTTCACAAAACAATAGCCCACACCTTCCTTTTAAGATGACAAAATAAAAAAATACATTCAATGTCTGGGTGAGGTAAGACTGATACTTTCAGCTTGGTGCTTAGGAAAAGAGCTTGTTTGCTAAAGGCAAAAAAAAAAAAATCTATGCAGTCAGTGAAATTCCGAAATAAGGAGCTGAGAATGGGAAACTCAGTTTTAGAGGAAGCTAGTACTTAAATTACAATGTCTAGAAATGGGAAGAGACACATGAAACCCACGAAGTTGCAGATAGTCCAACTTATTTAGCTAAAAGGAAACAAAAACATATGTAAGAGACAAGAGTACACACTATAAATCAAGTAGAAAATCCTTTAGTGGAAGTTTTAGAGATAAAGGACCAAGGACAAGGAGATTGATTTGATCCACAGATCTCATATTTCTTCTGAGAGGAGAGAGTGTAGTGACCCAATAACACCTCCTTTCCTCAGCCTCTCCACCCTCAACTTCCCTTGGCAGAGTCAACGAGCTCCTCCTCGGCTCCCACAGTAACCAGAAGAAACACCTTTATTTAATCCTTGTACTGTCGTCTTGCAGCATTTTTTTCCAAATGTAATTCTCAAACTCACTGCATCAGACTCACTTCCATCATTCCCCAGACCTCTCATGCCAACACACTTATTAAAAATGCAGATTCTTTGGCACTTCTATAGAAAATATCCCCCTAAGGATGGGCTTAGGAATGTGCATTTTTTCTAGGCTTTCAACTGACTATTGTGTATACTACATTCAGAGAATTTCTACTATATATTAACTATTGGCCTGTCTCTTGCTAAACTTTGGGTTCCTCTGATGACAGGCACTATAATTTATCCACCTCTTTATCACCAATGATAAGCTCAAGTGGTTTTTCCTGTGGTCATGTATGGATGTGAGAGTTGGACTGTGAAGAAGGCTGATCGCCGAAGAATTGATGCTTTTGAACTGTGGTGTTGGAGAAGACTCTTGAGAGTCCCTTGGACTGCAAGGAGATCCAACCAGTCCATTCTGAAGGAGATCAACCCTGGGATCTCTTTGAAAGGAATGATGCTAAAGCTGAAACTCCAGTACTTTGGCCATCTCATGCGAAGGGTTGACTCATTGGAAAAGACTCTGATGCTGGGAGGGATTGGGGGCAGGAGGAGAAGGGGACGACCGAGGATGAGATGGGTGGATGGCATCACTGACTCGATGGATGTGAGTCTGAGTGAACTCCGAGAGATGGTGATGAACAGGGAGGCCTGGAGTGCTGCGATTCATGGGGTCACAAAGAGTCGGACACGACTGAGCGACTGAACTGAACTGAACTAAGCTCAAGTAGGTTCTCAATAAATACGTGTTGACTGGGACCCTGGGGAGCACCTCTGAGTAAAAAGAAGGCAGGGAACTTGAACTCATCAAATAACTGACCACAACAGGGGATCTAAATGGTATTAAATCTTCAAGGTGAAATGGGTACAAAATTACTTTGAGTTCTCATACAGAATTGATTCAATACTTCACAAACCATTTCTGAAACATTTACTCCGTGGGAAACCAGACTTAATGGAGGCTCCAGAGAGCTTGGTCCCTGGAGAGCAAAGACTCCGGAGAGACACTGCAGCGATACTTGAGAATGCCACCAGAAGCGGTCAGGGAGATGGCCGCCAAATACGCTTAGAAAGCTCCTCGCTTCCTGGGAAGGATTTGCAGCTGGAACTGAGGTTGAAATGAAAGCCGCACGAGAAGCAAGGGGTCAAAATGAAGCCTCCAGGACTCACACAGGAAGCCACCCACCAGAAGACGACCCCGCCACTGAGCTGATTCCCACCCTGCAATCATGTTTGAGAAAGCAGAGACTAGGACTGGAGGTGGGTTTTCCAGAAAGAAGAACACTAGGATGCTGACTGGTCCATGGAAAATGAAAATGTGGATAGTGAGACCTTGATTTAAAGCTGTGAAATCTTGCCTACCACCTGAAAAGGTAGGATCTAGGGAACAGTGATAAGACTTGGCACCTTCTGCCCTAAAAGAACACTCAGGCTTGCAGAAGCAGAATATGCTGCCTTCCCAAGGAGGCAAGCTATACGTTGTAATACGAGGCCATCTCCAGGTTTCATGGTCAGGTTGGTCTGTAGGTAAATATCATTATGATACCAACTTTATTCAGTTCAGTTCAGTTCAGTTGCTCAGTCGTGTCCAACTCTTTGTGACCCCATGAACCGCAGCACGCCAGGCCTCCCTCTCCATCACCAACTCCTGGAGTCTACTCAAACCCATGTCCATTGAGTTGGTGATGCCATCCAACCATCTCATCCTCTGTCATCCCTTTCTCCCCCTGCCCTCAATCTTTCCCAGCATCAGGGTCTTTTCCAAAGAGTCAGCTCTTCGCATCAGGTGGCCAAAGTATTGGAGTTTCAGCTTCAACATCAGTCCTTCCAATGAACACCCAGGACTGGTCTCCTTTAGGATGGACTGGTTGGATCTCCTTGCAGTCCAAGGGACTCTCAAGAGTCTTCTCCAACACCACAGTTCAAAAGCATCAATTCTTCGGCACTCAGCTTTCTTTATAGTCCAACTCTCACAACCATACGTGGCTACTGGGAAAACCATAGCCTTGACTAGACAGACCTCTGTGGACAAAGTAATTCTGCTTTTTAATATGCTGTCTATTTTGGTCATAACTTTCCTTCCAAGGAGTAAGCACCTTTTAATTTCATGGCTGCAGTCACTATCTGCAGTGATTTTGGAGCCCAAGAAAATAAAGTCAGCCACTGTTTCCACTGTTTCTCAATCTATTTACCAACTTTATTAAAAAGAACTATATTTTACATTAGGTTTGGGGAGAAAACACACTTAATCTCACTTTATGTTATTTGTTGTAAGTTGTACTGGTAGAAGTTGTTTAGCTCTTTAGAAATAAACAGTACCATCTTCAGATACAGTCTGTGATGAGGCTTAAATCGAGAGCAGAAGGCAGCTGGGGGCTGATGAATAGTTCAGAAAATAGAAATAGCTAGAGAGATGTCCTTTACATCTAAGGAGCTAACAGCCCTGGAAAAATTCCCACTCTTGCCCTCTGGTGGCCTGACATTCCTTTCCCGGTCTCCATTCTGCTCCTGCTCACAATTCCATAATAGTTACTCCAAACCATCTTCATAGGCACTGACCCACCTCTCTCCCTATCACTTTCACCTAGTGACCTCATACACTTCACAGAGAACATAAGATACCAGTAACAAGAGTTCCTTCACTTTCCTGCTTGCCTTCATCCCCCACCCAGAAAAGGAACTTATCCACACTCACCATCACTTCTTTCCCTCATCTCAGGGGAAGGACAGGGAGGGCCCCTTACCCATATCCCGGTCCAGACTTTCCATCTGACCTCAGGGTTCCTTCCCCTCCCAGCCATTCAAGCAACTGGCCTCAATTATTACCAGTTCCTCTTCTGTGTGTTTAACCAATTTCCAGGGATCCTTCTACCCCCTTAAGTATAATGAGTTTTGGTGAAATCTTTTTGTAAATTACCTCTGTGTTTCCTAGTCAGGTTTATTTAAAGAACAATCTTCACTGGCTGCGTCCAAATGCTAGCCTCCTATCTGCTCCTTCACTCCTTCTTGTATTATAATCCAGCCCCTGAATCTACTTCTTCATTGGAACTGCTCTCACCTTGGTTTCTAATCACTTAGAATCACCAGGCGTGCATGCATGCTAAGTCACTTCAGTCGTGTCCAACTCTGTGCGACTGTATGGACTGTAGCCCGACAGGCTCTTCAGTCCATGGGATTCTCCAGGCAAGAATACTGCAGTGGGTTGCTGTGTCCTCCTCCAGGGGAATCTTCCCAACCCAGGGACTGAACCCACGTCTCTTGCATCTCCTGCATTGGGAGGCCAGTTCTTCACTGCTGAGCCATCCCGGAGCCCTCAGAATCACCATGCCTAGTATCAGTCGTTTCCTCCTTAGCCTGGACCTCGGGACACACTTGGCGTGGTGTTTTCCCCCCTTCTGATTCACTCTTTCCTCTAAGACCTCTGTATTAGCACGCGCTCTCCCTCTCTCTCTCCCCCAACCGATGCCTTCTCCCCTCTTCCCTTCTTCTCCCTCCTCCCTTCCCACGAGTTCTATTCCTCCTGCATTTTCCTCCTTCTTATCTGTATAAGCCTTCCAAGTCTCCTAGGAACATTCAGGAACATTCTCTGTCCCTTCAAATGTTCCTCAGAATGCTAGTCTTGGTCATCTTTTCTTGCACTCTACCCAGAACCTCATCTATGTGGCCTCTGGCCCTACTCCAGAAACTCTGCCCTTCCAGCACAGAACCTTCTTCTGAGCTCCAAAACCATTACATCCTGCTATCAGTGACACCTGAGACTCAGTATTGCCAAACCTAAAATAATCCTCTCTGCCCATGTCCCCTTACTCAAAATCTACTCTTTTCCCCAAAGTTTCAGCCTTGCTTATGGGGGCAATCATTGCCCTTGCCACACAATGAAGCAGAAGTTCTCTGTGTGCGTGGGTTCGTTTTTCAAAAATACTTTATTCTCATTTCACACACAGTACCCAAAGTCAATTACACTGGTTTCTAAGAGGAATAACATATCCTGGGGTAAGCAATATTTTACAATGTTATTTCTTGCTGTCTAGAGCAATGCATTATTTTTTCTGGTTATTTGCCTGTCACTGTACTAGCTATTGGCATGGGGTGGAGAGATATATGGCTCGCACATACACCAAAGAAACAGACTGACGGAAAATATCCATTAACTTATTAATATGATCACAGTGTAGAAACGCTGCATATTGATATTATAGACGTGTTGTAGGAAAGGGGACCCCTTCCAGGGCCCAAAACTGGGCTCTTGTCTAACACTCGGAAATGAATTGTCTGAGGAGACACATGTGCTGAGAAAGCAAGAGATTTTATTGGGGAAGGGCCCCCGGGGGGAGAGCAGCAGGGTAAGGGAACCCAGGAGAACAGCCCTGTCACATGGCTTGCAGTCTCAAGTTTTATGGTGATGGGATTAGTTTCCAGGTTGTCCTTAGCCAATCATTCTGACTCAGAGTCCTTCCTGGTAGAGCACGCCTTGTTCAGCCAAAATGGACTCCAGAGAGAAGGATTCTGGGAGGCGGTTGGACACGTGGTGTCTCCTTTTGACCTTTCCCAAACTCTTCTGGTTGGTGGAGGCCTATTAGTTCCCTGTTCCTTACCAGGACCTCCTGTGGTAAAACAACTCATGCAAATGGTTACTATGGTACCTGGCCCGGGTGGGCGGCTTCAATCAGTGTGCTTCCCCTAACAGAAGTAGTGTATGTGATGGGACTTTGGGTTATTGGGTGTGGTCTTGGAAACTTGAATTATACTGTATTTTTTTTTACCTAGTAAAGTATAACTTCTCTACACTGCATGAAGTAACTTAGGAGTGGCATCTTCCCCCTATATTTTATTCTGAAAATTGTGTCTTCTTTAAAAAAGCATATATTTATAAAACCAGATTCTACTCTATCTGGGCTACATTTGCTTTATTGCACATTAAACCATCTAGACTCCCATCAATCTGTCATATTTCACAGTAGCTTATAGACATCAGATACTTCACCTCTAAACACTTGACCATGCCTATTATTAAGAGGAATTCCATCTATTGAAAGGTACAGATCTTCAGTATATCATTTAAAGAGCAACTCATTCTTGGCTTTTTCTTCCTCCCACTCGTCTCATGTTCAACCACTTCTTTATTACTTAACTCCCTTCCCTCTCTTCCAGCCCCACAGCTTTGGTTCACACTTTTGTTATTTCTCATCTAAATTACTGGAAAAATCATCCAGTTTCTTCCAGTCTGATCTTCCCACAATTCTGTTAAACTGATTTTTTTTTTTTTAACCACAAATCTGATGTCATTTCCTGTCTAAATTTCTAGTTCTACCCCAAACATTTAAGGAAAGTGTAATTTCTTGGGCATGGTACACAAGGATCTGACCCTATTTCTCCAGCCTCATTTCTTCCACTGTCCGGCTTCTCTGATTTCTTCTCAACCCCGGCTCACACAAGCATAAGCCACCAACAATGTGAAGTTCTTTGCAGCACTTTGTGGGCCTGCATGCTCCTCCCCTTCTTAGATGCTGGTCCTCTGCCTGCAACTCCCTGCTCCCCATTTCACTTCATCTAGCCACGCTACCCGCTCTTCCTCACTCGGCTCAGGCACTGCCTCCGCTGTAGGTCTTGCACGTCACCCTCCACCGCACTGTAGACATAGGTGGATGCCCCTCCCAGGATTCCTAAACACCACATACACCTATTTGTCTTGGAATTTTTGTCTTTGTTTGTCAGTCATCCCAACCAGTCTGCAGCTTCTTGAGGGCAGAGAACAAACCCTGCATCTCAGCCCTTTGATCCCAGATACATAAATGTTCAGCAAATGTTTCCGGAAGGAAAGCCAACAGGAGGAATGCAGGGGTATTAAGAGGTGCCTGAGAATGTGCAACATTCAAAGTAAATGACTGGATAGCATTAATTCAAGAAAACACTTCAGTTCAGTTCAGTTCAGTTGCTCAGTCGTGTCCGACTCTTTGCGACCCCATGAATCGCAGCACGCCAGGCCTCCCTGTCCATCACCAACTCTCGGAGTTCACTCAGACTCACGTCCATTGAGTCAGTGATGCCATCCAGCTATCTCATCCTCTGTCATCCCCTTCTCCTCCTGCCCCCAATCCCTCCCAGCGTCCAAGTCTTTTCCAATGAGTCAAGTTACTATAAATTTAAAACCAAAGGGGCCATTTTAGTCTATAAAGTCACTTGCCTGTGGCCTCAAGGAAACCATAAATAAGATCACACACCACTTTTTCATTTTATCTTTAATTTTGATAATTGTAGCATAAAATTTACCATTTAGCCATTTTTCAGTGCACAATTTGGTAGTGTTAGGGGCTTCCCTGGTGGCTCAGATGGTAAAGAATCTGCCTGCAATGCAGGAGATGCGGGTTCAGCCCTGTGTTGGGAAGATCTCCTGGAGAAGGGAACAGCAACCCACTCCAGTATTCTCGCCTGGAGATTTCCATGGACAGAGGAGCCTGGTTGGCACCAGTCCATAGGGTCACAAAGAATTAGAGCAGCTCACACTTTCACTTTCATGCTTTGGCAGTATAAAAGTAATTATATTCACATTAGTGTATGCACACCTTTAATTATATAAACAACAAGGTTATATTTCCTTTTGTAAAAAGGAAAAACAAAGGCATCAAGAAAGCTATGAGTTAAGGAGGTTAGAATCTTGACTGAAGTATAAGGAGCAGCTCTGCAGGGACTTAGCTGTTCGGGCTTCCCAGGGGGCACTTGTGCTAAAGAACTCGCCTCCAAGGCAGGAGAACTAAGAGACACCCGTTAGATCCCTTAGTCGGGGAGATCTCCTAGAGGAGGACATGGCAACCCACTCCAGCATTCCTGCCTGGAGAATCCCGTGGACAGGGGAGCCTGGCAGGCTACAGTCCACGGGGTCACGAAGAGTCGGACACGACTGAACTGACTTAGTGCATGCAGGGACTGCTTGAAGGATGCACCACTGATTATCTGACAGCCGCTTCTGGAGCTGAAAGTGAGAGTGTTAGTCACTTAGCCGTGTCCAGCTCTGGGCATGTGACCCCATGGACTGGAGCCCACCAGGCTCCTCTGCCCATTGAATTCTCCAGGCAAGAATACTGGAGTGGGTTGCCATTCTCTTCTCCAGGGGATCTTCCCAACCCAGGGATCGAACCTGGATCTCCTGCATTACAGGTAGATTCTTTACCATATGAACTACCAGGAAAGCCCTCTAGAATTGAAGGCAAAACTATCAAATCACAGTAATCAGACGATGTTTTCTTCCAAAGAACAGGTGCATCAGAATTTCTTTCTGGTGTTAAAAAGTCCATGGATTTTACACTTGATGGAAAAACCCAGTATACTTTAGGCCTGGTCCTGATTATCCAACTTATTATATATCTGGTGACTTTAGAGAAACACAAAAGATCCAAACTATACCATTAATTAAACAGCACATCACTTCACATCTTATCCAAGAAAATGAATCTTCATCTAGTTATAAATTTCTCTGGACTGGATTACTTGGCTGTCCTCCATAGGAGGTAAGAAAGAAGATAAGAAGCTTGAAATATTTAATATATTGACAGTATCTGCATTCAGGCAGTTGATAGATTTGCTGCACCAATTCTAACATAGTCATATCATAGCACAGAGCAGGTCAGTATCCACCGAGAAGCTTTGCACCATATGAAGGACTTAGAAAAGAAGTCAAAATGAATCAGCCCACAGCTATTTATTCAGACTCTAATATGGATTATCAGTCTGTTAAATATTAATGAAAAGAAACTGAAAGTCATTCAGTCGTGTCTGACTCTTTGCGACCCCACGGACTGTCCATGAATTCTCCAGGCCAGAATACTGGAGTGGGTAGCCTATCCCTTCTCCAGTGAATCTTCCCAACCCAGGAATCAAACTGGGGTCTCCTGTACTGCAGGCGGATTCTTTACCAACTGAGCTATCAGGGAAGCCCAAATATTAATAATATAGCATTAAAATTAGCATACTGACTCACATATTTCAGAAATAAAACTTTTATAAACTATTAAAAAAAAAATCTGACTATAAATAATGGAAACTGGGAGGTAAAATCATCTTCAAAACTTGGAGAGAGTATAAAGTGACAGGAAAAAACTACAATTGACTACACAGGCAAAGTCATAGAAAGAAACTAAAAGATTAGGGATGGTTATGCAGAATTAGATGCTGATTTTCACAGTTAATTACTGTTTTTCTTTAGCTGGGACTCCAGAAAATACTAGCTTATCAGGCAGAAAATACTTCCTGATCCACACTGGGGAAGGAAATGAAGATTCGGGAGTTAGGAGCTGTGGTTACATCCACCGTTGCCCTGAAAGGTGAGATGTTCCCATTCCACTTCTCTTGGTTTTTCTGCTGCTTTGCAGGCAGGCTTTCTCTGCCTTGGGATGCACATGACCCAAATATGTCACCCCTGAAAACCCGACTTTTCTATCCCCTCACATCCAATAAGGATGAACTAAAGCCTCTGAGACCCAATTTTAAATTTTTAAGTAGAAAAACGAATGACAGCTTAGGTCAAGTGTCCCAGATGTCTGTTACCTTTGACTTTTTCAAAAGACTAACTTCTAGGACTCCAGATATGATACTGTATTTTGATGTTCTACCCAGGTCACACAGTGGTAAAGAATCCACCTGCCAGTGTAGGACGTACAAGAGATGTGAGTACGATCCCTGGGTCAGGAAGAGCCCCTGGAGAGGGAAATGGCAACCTGCTCCCTTATTGTTGCCTGGACAGTTAAGGGGGTCACAAACAGTCAGACACGACTGATCATGCACACAACACAAATGCATACAACTGCAAAAACGCTTCAGTACCTACAGAGCATTTTGATTCATCCAGTAGCCAAGTGATCTTATAGAAATACGATGTGAGAATATTCAGTTCCAAATTCTTAAATTACCAAATCAATATTGTTGCTTTTCATCCCATTCAACAAGAAGCACACGCACTTCTTTTTTTTTTTTTTTTTTTATTCTCCCAAATCATCCCACCCTCTCCCTCTCCCACAGAGTCCAAAAGTCCGTTCTATACATCTGTGTCTCTTTTGCTGTCTCGCATACAGGGTCATCATTGCCATCTTTTTAAATTCCATATATATGTGTCAGTATACTGTATTGGTGTTTTTCTTTCTGGCTTACTTCACTCTGTATAATAGGTTCCAGTTTCATCCATCTCATTAGAACAGATTCAAATGAATTCTTTTTGATGGCTTTTTTAAGTGAAGAGTTTCAAGCACATTTTTAGGATATTCGGTTTATATTCTTTTTTTTTTTTTTTCCCCACAAGAGGTAAACTCATCTCTACTTACTGGAAAAATCAGTCTGTGCAACTGTTCTCACCATCAATGTGGGAATCTTTATCTGGAAGGCTAAGCATTTATTGACTGCTAAGACTGTGGCAACACGCAGACAGCATAAACCACCATTTCTTACCCCAGATGTTTTGTTTCAGAGAATCGGAGCTGCTCTTGGTAACAAATGCCGGAAGGCCCTGAAGTACCAATTACTCACTGTTTAAGACAATGCCCTCTCCAGAATGGAATAAAGCTCACAGTCACGAAAAAGTTGATTCTGCTGCGGGGAGCCAAGTAGATCCACGCTCTCTCTAGCAAGCCTTTATAATCTGTACTAATCACAAGTTTCTTTGGGAATTCTTGTCTAGGGATAAGCTTAAACCATTAATTAAGTCCCTGCATATGATGCTATCATCGTTCGCTCCTTGTTTATAACACGCACTTGTCTGCTGGGCTGAACGTGGAAAATGGGATGCAGATGCCCAAGCTGCCTGCCTCTGCAAAACCCAGACTGCTGGGTGCTGCTTTGCTGTGGGCACACTGCGTCTCCTCCACATTTCTATACTGGAGTCCTAACCCCCAGCACCATCGAGGCTTATGGTGTTTGAAGGCGGGACCTTTAAAGAGTTAATCAAGTTAAAAGAAGATCGCTAGGATGGATGGGTCCTAATCCAACCTGACTGGTGTCCTTACAAGAAGAGGAAATCTGGGGACACGCAGATGGAAGTTTGAGCTCCAGGAATGCTTGAGCATAGAGAAAAAGATAATGTCAGGACACAGTGAGATATGGTGGCCATGTGCAAGTTAAGGAAAGAGGCCTCAAAAGGAACCAAATTTCAAACCCCTTGATCTTGAACTTCCAGTCCTCGGGACTGCAAAAAAAAAAAAAAAGTTAATTCCTGCTGGTTAAGCCACCCAATTTGTGGCATTTTGTTATGGTAGCTTAGGAAACTAATTTGGTCCTCCATGAGAGGTTTTAATATCAGAGGATTCTCTAATCCTTTTCCTCAGGGTGACCCATTCACAGGTCTAACTCTGTGTGACCCCAATTTAGTCTCTTTCAGATATAGAGAAAAACTGCAAGAGCTGTTCCCACGATATAGGGGGTCCCGTATCCCTCAGGGTGACAACTGAATGGAACGGGTAGTTACTGTCTGCCCTCTCTGAGATATACTCCCCAGTTTCACACAGTCCCTAATACTACCTGGCATGGTAGACCTGATTGCTCCACCGGGTTATAATACCTGTCTGACCTCCGTAAGCATTTGAGCCCCCCAGATGGTCTGCTCAGAACAGGCTTCTGGAGTCACGGTGCTTCTACCCCTGGTGCGGAGACAGTGATTAAGCATCCCAGGGAGACTTGGCAGCGGCAGGTCCATTAACAACATTTCCTCTAAAGCCAGTTGACATTGATTTTTTTGGGATACACCTCCAGAGGACAAAACGCAACTACAGAATCAAAGAAGCAATAATTCCTCTCTGGCTATTGCAATTACTGAAGCAGAATCACCTTGCATACGTACTAGATAACAAAAAATGGGGCTCTCTCCCCCTTTGCACTTTCCTGTATAAAAAATACAATCTAAGGAAGGAATATTTTTATGTGTCCAAAGAGGGATGTTGTGCTTTAGTAGGAATTAGGGGTTTGAGTTGTTGCAGGGCTTTTTAGTCAATGGTTAAAAAGATTAATTTTGTCACAAATAAGGTTCATTGAAAGGTTGTTCTTTGCAAGTTTTTGATGCCACCCAGCACCACGTCAGTCAGCCTGAGGCAAATTTGTGGAAGTTGCAAATAATACAAGGGGTGCCTCTAGAGATATTCTGTTACTCCTGGAACCCAGACTACTCCGATGGTCTAGGAGAATCCCCACAGGGAAAAAGCCAAGATTGTTCTAGGGATGTTCGAGCCACATGGAGGTCCACAGTAGAGGAGCTATCTCTCTTGTTCTCTGTCTCTCCCTAACCCCCTCTCCACTCCCTCTCATTCCATTCTCGTTCATTCACTGTCTCCTCCTAAAGCAGACAGGAAAGATTTTCAGTTGGTGGAAAGGGTGGAAGGCTCTGCAAGAGTTCAAGGGCAGCTTTTGAAGGAGGCTGAGGACTTCTCAAGACTTGCTGTCAAATCTCACTGGCACAGGCACCGGTGAGCAATAAAGCAAAGAGTCAGCATCTCAGCATTGATTTCCCCATAAATTAAGGATGCAAAGTTTCACTTGTGCAAATGGCCAGATATTAATTCAGTGGCTGCCCGGACGAAGGCTAAACCCATACTTCCCATCAAACATGCACACAACAACCCTTCCTCCCACATAAACACACGAACCACTGTTCTCACCCACAAGTATACACACTGTCAAGTACCACACATGCACAGAACATCAGCCAAAGCCCCCCCGCCCCAACACACACACATGCGTCACAACAGCCCATATTATAAAAACCCATTACAAAAATTCAGCCCTTACAAACAAGTTGAAAGAAATGTGAAGAACAACAACAACAAATCAACAAAATCACCTCTATTCTCTATTATTCCCTTTGTTCTCTTAGATTCCTCACTTCTGATTTTCACTAACCCAGATATTGACAGATTTTTGTGCAGAAATGGTTAGTACATTTGCTAGCAACCATTTCTTCTACCTTTTCCCTGTTTGTCTGGCCTGGAGCCTCCTAAGTAGAAGTCAGTGTAGGGGAGACGGTCTGTTGGGATCTTCTTTGCTCAGGGTGTAACTCAAGGCACTGCTGCCCTTGATAACTAAGCACCAGCCCACATGCTCTCGTCTGCCTTCACGCCCGAGCCATGAAAGCCTCTGTACTAATGGAACAATTCAGCATTAAGTAATCAAGCCGTTCTAAAGAGCATGTATTATGCGCATTATGGGGAGTGAGAGCGGTGTTCAGCTTTTTCAGAAATAAAAATTGGACCCATTGCCTTCATCTAATTTGGAAAGAGATTATCCAAAAGCAGTCAACTCATGATTATACTAAATCTAATGCTCAAGCTGATGACCTTGAGCCCTTTTTTTCCCCTTCTGCTAACTACCCTTTCTGTTGTGTTCACTGCTCACTCTCTTCCTTATCAACGTGTAGAGAGAACTGTCATAGTGATATTCATTCAATCTTTTTTGCTTTACCTTTGTAACTTGGCAAAAATTTGGAAAAGAAATAAGCCAAAAGATGTATGAGACCTAAGGATCACCTGAGAATTTTAACTATCTCTGTGCTCTTTGCCATCCGCCCCCACCAATTTGTAATTATTAGAGTCGGTTATGTAAACCTTTTAGTGAGATAAATATGTGTTTATTTCTCCATTTTGGGGTTGGTGTCAGAAATGCTCCAACAGGTAACTTGGCAAATGAAATGATCAACAAAAGCTACTACAAAAGGCTTGCTAGCCCAAACATGATCTGCGTATATTCTTCTGCCATGTTGTAGGTCACCCACGCCAAAGTTCTCAAAATTCAGTATCTCTAATAAGATTTGACATAACAGAGAACTGAATTTGAGTTGGATGTATGATTCTGTGATGCCATAATTGCACAGAAACTGTCATCTCTGGCCACTGATAAACTCTATTCGACTTTAAAGAAAGTCGCCTAAATTTTATGAGCTTTAGTAGAAGCATCTGCAATAGATTCACTGCTCAACTTCATAGTGACACGACTGTGAGCTGAACATATGGGTTTCTCAAATAGTTCAAGAAGAATTAAAAAATTCTAATTTTTGAGGGTGATTAATGGAATCAAGGTTGGTGGGAGAAACATTAGCAACTTCAGATATGCAGATGATACCACCCTTATGGCAGAAAGAAAAGAGGAACTAAAGAGCCTCTTGATGAGGCTGAAGAAGCAAAGTAAAAAAGCCAGCTTAACACTAAATATTAAAAAAACTAACATCATGGTATCTGGCCCCACTACTTCATGGCAAAGAGAAGGATAAAAGGTGGAAGCCGTGATAGACTTCCTTTTTGGGGCTCTAAAATCACTGCAGTTGGTGACTGCAGCCATGAAATTAGAAGACAATTGCTTCTTGGCAGGAAAGCTATGACAAACCTAGACAGTGTGTTGAAAAGCAAAAACATCACTTTTCCAACAAGAGTCTGTCTAGTCAAAGCTATGGTTTGTCCAGTAGTCACGTACCGCTGTGAAGAAGGCAGAGCACCAAAGAATTGATGCCTTCAAACTGTGGTGCTGGAGAAGACTCTCGAGAGTCCCTTGGACTGCAAGGAGATCAAACCAGTCAATCTTAAAGGAAATCCACCCTGAATACTCATTGGAAGGACTGATGCTAAAACTGAAGTTCCAATCTTTTGGCCACCTGAGGTGAAGAGCCAACTCGTTGGAAAAGATCCTGATGGTTAGAAAGACTGAAGGCAGGGGGAGAAGAGAGTGACCGAGGATGACACGGTGGGATGGCATCACTGATGCAATGGACATGAACTTGGGCAAATTCCTGGAGATGGTGAGGGATGGGGGCCTGGCGTGCTGCAGTCCATGGGGTTGCGAAGAGTCAGACATGGCTGACTCTTTAGTATACAATATTAATAAATTTATTAATACAATATTACACATTGCATATAGTACAAATAGATAGGTTGAAAGGGTATTAATGTTAATCAAGGATACTGTGCATTTATGCAATTAGACATTTCATTGTTAGGTGAATAATCAATTGGGCTATACTTCATAGAGTGTATTGACTGCCAATTAACTTCAACGATACTTATTCCACTGTTCAAATATAAAGCTTTTAGATTAATCACTGAAGAATTTTCTGAGCCTATGTTCCTTGTTTCTGTCAATATTTGCCTTCTCTATATTGTAACACTTTGGAAATTATCTTAAGCTTGACCAAGATTATTGGTCCTATTTCATCCACAGTTAAAAAAAAAAAAAAACAACTTATCATTTCCTTAATTGTGTAAGCCCACTACACTGCCACTCATTTGTGAGTAATAGTTGCTGCTTGTGGTATAATGACTTCATTCTAAACAGCATAGAAAAAACAGCTAAATTTTTTTTCTGTCGTCAGAGATCTCAGAGTCAAAATGCATAATGGCTAGGAATTCAGGATTTAGAGGTATGTGGAAGGAGATATGTGGAAGGCAGCTTGCTATTCTGTGCTTTTTCTAAGAATATGTTCCAACTCTGATGATTCTTGCTAAAAATTGGGTCAGGAAAGTTTGACGGCTCTAAATGAAGAGATTTATTTCGTGCACTAGGTCAATATCTGAAGTCAGATCTTTATCTGCTCACAGTGATTTAATATGTATTAACAGCCAATGGTTAGATTTATTGAGCATTAATGTTAATGAACTAGTGAACAGTTCAGTTCAGTTCAGTTCAGTCCTCAGTTGTGTCCGACTCTTTGCGATCCCATGAACCATAACACGCCAGGCCTCCCTGTCCATCACCAACTCCCGGGCAGTTTTATGCAAATAAAAAAGCCGACATTTATATTTTGCCGTGTAGAATAACACTGGTAATATCCCACTTATGAGAAAAGTTTAAAAAAAAAACCCATTAGTTAAAACTTTTGAAGTCCCAGACATTATTCCAAGTGCTTTATATGAATTATCTCATTGGATCCTCAAAAAGCTCCATGTTGCAAGATTGAGACATAAAAAGGTTGAGTAGCAAGTTCAAGGTCATGCAGTTTTTAAGGGGCAGAGACTGGCTCTAAACTGAAACGTACTCAGTTCAGATAGCCTATGTTGAACTAGCGGGTTTTATAGCCTCTAAACTGAATTGTAAATCACACTGCTGCTGAAACTGTTTTGGATTGGCTCTGAAAGAACAAATTTTTATGCCATTAAACAGTTTTATTTCCCTCCTACCCTTCAACATTCAAAAAGCACGGTGATATGCAGTCACCTTCTGAACTTCCTAAGTCTTCTCACAATTAGAGATTTTTTTTTAATTAACCAACATTAATTGGAAAACAATAGCATATATGAGAGTACATAGAATCATGGTGCAAAAGAATCACCTCATAGAAGCCAAATCAACCTGAGAACTAGAGTTAAGAAATTCTGCCTCAGTCAAGGAAAAGGAAAAGGAAAATGGAGTCAAGGAGTTTATAGTCTTATGCTTTTTCCCCTCCGATGACCCATATCACCTCAATCTTAGACATATCTGTACACATCCCAGGCTATTCATCATTCAACAGCACCACTAAGTCTTTCTTCAATGAAATACCAAAGACCTATAACAAACTTCTCCCTCAAATATACCAAGCCACTCTTTGTCGTTAATTTAAAATCTTTTAAAGTGTCATTTCTCCCATAAATCCATTCAAAATTGATCACTGAAAAGCTATGGCTCAGCTATTTTTCACCCTGGACATTGGAGTTCAATAGCTACTTTTCCTAAATTCTAACCAACTTGTATCCACCTACAGATGACACTCTTTAAATGTCATATATCTTCAAAATTATGGTTGCGATAAATTATCTAACTTTCCTATTGATTTGTATATAGTCCAATATCATTCAAAATTATCTTCTTGAATAATAGCTACAAAACCATATTATTATTAGAGTGGGGGGCTTCAAATTTCTGTCAATATAAAGAGTCGTTCATAAAAAAATATTTAACACCTTTAAGAGGCACGCCGACTGATGAGTTAAATTTGTTGAATATTTCAAAATACACTTTTTTATTTGTTGGAAATTGGTTAACTATATCACAGCAAAGATTTTGTTTGTGAATGTGAAGCAGCAACACCCATTCACATGCACCTTCCCTTCACACCAGGCAGCTCTTTTCTCAGAGATAATGGTCTGCTTTGCAGCGTACCTAATTGAATGGTAATACGACAGTTTTAATACTACCATCTACAGGCAGTGAATTTCTTTGCTATTTAGATAGTTCATTGCATTTAATAAGAAAAATTGTGTAGACATCAAGCACCTCTGGCACTAAAATTGATTTTATTTGCCCTACCCTTTAGAAGTCTTAAATAGGCAGCATGTATCTTTTGTATGAAATATAATTTGGAAAGTGGCATGTTTCCTTTTAATGCAACAAATATTCTTTGAGTGTTTGGCCAGGTAATAAGAAGCTTATAGCCTTATAGATTAAAAAAAAAAAAAAAAAAACCTGATGATATATGATATACTGACAAGATAAGACACCATATGAACAAAAGACAATGTGAGTCCTGGAGCCAGCAAGTGGGACCAGAAGATGGCATCAATACAAACAGGTTGTGAGCATTAGGAAATCATCTCAAAACAGAGGAAGAAATAAAGGGAACTTATTAATTCACAGGCCTCAGAGGCCCAGACCCTGGCCAGCGTTTAAGTGTGATGGTTGGTGATGGTATTGAGACTCGCTGCAATTCTCAATAATGCTCCTAGCTCCGCAGTTCTACCTACCAGTCCTCCGGATGACTTCATGTAAACAAAAATGGCGTGGTCGTTTGAGGCTATTCCCATACACACCAGACAGGAGCATCTTTTCCCAGCATTCCCAGGGAAAGTTCTAAATTCATTCTGATTGGACAGGGTCATGGCACCTGTGAATCAGTTACCGAATCTGGGGAAAACAGCTTCCTAATTGGATTAAATCAAGCATGGTTTATACCCCTAGCTCAGTATCACCTTCCTACATCCACATTGCTCCCTTATGGCAATCAGGGTTATTAGCTGGTACAAAGGGAAGAAACTGTCAAGCAACCAATGGCTTACTTTGACTGTAAAATTAATTATATTCAGCTAAGTTTATATTGTCATTTCTATGTTTGCATATACAATGTAAATCCAGCATAATGCCCATCTAAAGAAGCCGCTGATGACTAAGAGTTGGTGGCAGATTCTTCACATAAGGTCTCCAATCTTCATGGAATGACAGCCAGTATTTCAAAGTCAAATAAAACCAGTTTCATTCCCAGTTCTGCCACTGCATAACCCCAAAGTAGTCACAGCTCATAGCACATCTCAGTTTCTTCTCAATAAACTTCAAGTCTTCTTTGTAAACTGGATATAAACGCTTTACCTTAGCGAACTATTGCAGAAATTGACGATGAGAAGGGAATGTACTTGGCCCGTGGAGATGGTCAAAGAAGCTATTATTACTGTTATTGCTGTTATTCTCATCATCAAAAGCTACATCATCACCCCAACCCTGAACGGACAAAGGTAACAGAGTCACAGATGGACAGACTTTTAGGGGAAGGAGGGTGCCTTAGAAATCAGATAATCAGCGGAGGACCTGTAGTAGAAGCTGACTGCCTTTCGCCTTTTCAGTACAGAACCAACGCTCTCCCTTTCAAACACTTCTTTGAAAACTTTGACCATTAGCTGTGCAATCTAAGGCAATTTATTTAACCTCTTTAAAATCAGCTTCCTCATCTGAGAACATATTAAAATATCTACTTCATAGGGTTAAATAAATTAATGAATGTATACTACACATTCCATAAAAAAAAAAAAACCAAGTATTTTGCTACTATCATTGTAATTATTACAAAAACATCCCACTAGATACCAGGAGAAACAATACTCTCCAGACTGAAAGCACTTCCCTGATACTGTTTTGGGAACAGCCCTGTTGTTGCTTTAAAATGTTGTTTGTCCTCCATTTGCATTCTCATTGAGACAGGGTTGAGAAAGATAAGTCAGGAAAGCCACTTATGAAAGTTTCCACCTGCAATGTTTGGGAAACAGAGTATGTGAAACACACTGTCTCTCATCTATTGTATCTTTGTGCCTTACCATGAAATAAACTTGCTCTAATGCCTCTTCCTACTTATTAAGCAAAGGACACAATAAAGAGCCATTTTGTGAGAAAGCATGAAGGCAAGGATAGCATGTTCTTTACAATGAAATGAGAAATTTTATTTAAAAGACAAATCCTTCATTCCAAAAATTTGAATGGGAAAATATTTAGCAAATAATTCTGGGTAGCTGAATTTAATGAAAGGAAAAAGTCCCATAAAATGTGTTCTTGGACCTTTACTTTGTATCTGTTAAATTTTCATTCACTGTTAGCCATTGCCTCCAAGTTTTGATTCTAGGATAGCTGATATAAAGAGGAATGCATTTGATTCACAGATATAGAGAACAAATGAGTGGTTACCAGTGAGGAGAGGGAATGAGGCAGAGGCAACACAGGGTAGGGGAGGAAGAGGTACAAACCTTAAGGCATAAAATAAGCTACAAGGATACATGTACCACAAAGAGAAAATAGTCAATGTTTTATAATAACTATATGTGTGCTAATTGCTCAGTTGTGTCCAACTCTTTGCGACTCCATGGACTGTAATCCACCAGGCTTCCCACGGGATTCTCCAGGCAAGAATACTGGACTGGATTGCCATCCCTCCTTCAGGGGATCTTTCCAACTCAGGGATCAAATTCGGGTCTCCTGCATGCAGGAGAACTCTGCCATCTGAGCAACAAAGAAAGCCTCCATTATAATTACTATAAATGGAGTATAAAATTGTGAATCACTATACTGTATACCTATAATATATAATACTATACAGCAACTACATTTCCATTTAAAAAATCATAAGGAAGAAATGTATTAATAAATGTATTTATTATTCAAAAGACACTATCAAGAAAGTGGAAACACAATCCACAGAATGGGAGATGATATTCAGAAATCATATCTGATAAGGGAATACAGATATACGATGTATCTTCACAAATATGAAGACATATGAAGATGTATTCTTCATACAGAATACATAAAGAACTCTTACAACTTAGTAAAAAGACGTATAACCCAAATTCAAAATGGGCAAAAAACCTCAAGAGATGTTTCTCCAAAGAAGATAAACATATAGCCATAAGCACAGGTAAAAATGCTCAATATCATTAGCCATTAGGGAAATGCAAATCTAAACCACAATAAAATGCCATTTTTTACCCATGAGGATAGCTTGAATCAGGGAGATAGACAAAAATAAGTGTTTGCAATGATATGGAAAAATTGGGACTCTCTTACACTGCTGGTGGGAATGCGAAATGGTACAACCACTTTGGAAAGCAGTTTGGAAGTTTGTCAAAAAGTTAAACATAGAGTTACCATTTGACCCAGCAATTCATTCCTAGGTATGTATCTAAGAAAACAGAAGCATATGGCTACACAGAAACCTATATCGGAGTGCTTACAGCAGCATTATTTATATCTGTCAAAAATGTAAATGACCCAATGTCCATCAGCTGATGAAGGACAGATAAAATGTGGAGTCTCAATACAATGGAATATTACTTACTCATAAAAAGGAGTGAATTATAAATACATGCCGTAACATGGATGGATCTTGAAAACATTATGCAAACTGAAAGAAGCCAGACACATAAGAACATGTATTGTATGATTCCATTTCTATGAAATGTCCAGAAGACATAAATCCATAGAAACAGAAAGACTAATAGCTTCCAGGGCCCAGAAGAGGAAGAAATTGAGAGTGACTGCAAATGGGGATAGAGTTTCTTTCAGGAGTGATGAAAAAGTCTGAAATCAGATTTTAGCTATGATTATGTAACTTTGTTAATACACTAAAACCCACTGAAACATACACTTTAGAAGTACATATTTTATGACATGTAAGATTTTTAAAAAACCAGTTTTAAAATGTAAGCTTTATAATACTCTCCATCTAACTTAAATAAGGTAAATACCCACTTTGTGTGGATTTTGGCCTATTCGTCACCAAAGCACTAAATGCTTGTCAAAGAAATGATGGCCTTTTGCAATATAATTTTGCATATTTACACACCAAGCTGCCTTTCTAATATTGCTTCTTCCATTTTAAATAACTACATCTTTAAGAGACCCTTTAGAATCAACGCTTTGGCCATCCATAAAAATCCAAGGACTAGATTTTTAGTCAGTTTAGGAGACGGTACTCATTAGGTGAAGCCTTAGGTCATCGCTGTAGGTGGCCATTTTAGCTGTGACTCTGCTGCTTGCTGTGACGGTGGGTGCTTCAATGTTGCCTTGCCATCCTTTCCACATTTCTCCAAGCCCACCTGCCGTGTTCCAGTGCATCCATCCTAGAAGGACTTGCCAGGACCTTGAGGAAGAGGGGAGGCAAGTTCAGTAAGCATTTTTGATGATTTCTCTGTACAACTGCATGCCTGCTTCTATGCCTGTTACCATTAATAAATCCATAAAGTTTGTTCCTGCTCTCTTATCAAAACAACCTAAGCTATAGTACATGTACACAATGGTATATTCAGTTCAGTTCAGTCACTCAGTTGTGTCCAACTCTTTGCGACCCCAGGGACTACAGCACATCAGGCCTCCCTACCCATCACTAGCTCCCAGAGCTTGCTCAAACTCATGTCCATTGAGTCGGTGATGCCATCCAACCATCTCATCCTCGTCCCCTTCTCCTCCCGCCTTTAATCTTTCCCAGCATCAGGGTCTTTTCCAGTGAGTCAGTTCTTCACATCAGGTGGTCAAAGTACCACAGCTTCAGCTTCAGCATCAGTCCTTCCAATGAATATTCAGGACTGATTCCCTTTAGGATGGACTGATTGGATCTCTTTGCAGTCCAAGGGACTCTCAAGAGTCTTCTCCAACACCACAGTTCAAAAGCATCAATTCTTCAGTGCTCAGCTTTCTTTATAGTCCAAGTCTCACATCCATACATGACTACTGGAAAACCCATAGCTTTGAGTACACGGACTTTTGTTGACCAAGTAACGTCTCTGCTTTTTAATATGCTGTCTAGAATGGTCATAGCTTTTCTTTCAAGGAACAAGTGTCTTTTAACTTCATGGCTGCAGTCACCATCTGCAGTGATTTTGGAACCCATAAAAATAAAGTCAGCCACTGTTTCCATTGTTTCCCTATCTATTTGCCATAAAGTGATGGGACCAGATGTCATGACCTTTGTTTTTTGAATGTTGAGCTTTAAGCCAACTTTTTTACTCTCCTCTTTCACTTTCATCAAGAGGCTCTTTAGTTCTTCTTTGTTTTCTGCTATAAGGGTGGTGTCAACTGCATATCTGAGGTTATTGATATTTCTCCCGGCAATCTTAATTTCAGCTTGTGCTTTATCCAGCCTGCATTTCACAAGATGTACTCTGCATATCAGTTAAATAAGCAGGGTGACAATATACAGCCTTGATGTACTCTTTTCCCCATTTGAAACCAGTCTGTTGTTCCACGTCCAGTTGTAACTGTTGCTTCTTGACCTGCTTACAGATTTCTCAGGAGGCAGGTAAGATGGTCTAGTATTCCCATCTCTTGAAGAATTTCCCACAGTTTGTTATGATCCACACAGTCAAAGGCTTTGGCATAGTCAATAATGCAGAAGCGGATGTTTTTCTGGAACTGTCTTGCTTTTTCAGTGATCCAGCAGATGTTGGCAATTTGATCTCTGGGTCTTCTGCCTATTTTAAATCCAGCTTGAACATCTGGAAATTCTTGGTTCATGTACTGTTGCAGCCTGGCTTGGAGAATTTTGAGCATGATTTTGCTAGTGTGTGAGATGAGTACAATTGTGCGGTAGTTTGAACATTCTGTGACATTGCCTTTGCGTCATTGTACAAAATAAAGCAGGGCAAACACTAACAGAGTTTTGCCAAGAGAACGCACTGGTCATAGCAAACACCCTCTTCCAACAACACAAGAGAAGACTCTACCCATGGACANGTACAATTGTGCGGTAGTTTGAACATTCTGTGACATTGCCTTTGCGTCATTGTACAAAATGAAGCAGGGCAAACACTAACAGAGTTTTGCCAAGAGAACGCACTGGTCATAGCAAACACCCTCTTCCAACAACACAAGAGAAGACTCTACCCATGGACATCACCAGATGGTTAACACCAAAATCAGATTGATTATATTCTTTGCAGCCAAAGATGGAGAAGATCCATACAGTCAGCAAAAACAAGACTGAGAGCTGACTGTGGCTCAGATCATGAATTCTTTATTGCCAAATTCAGACTTAAATTGAAGAAAGTAGGGGAAACCACTAGACCATTCAGGTATGACCTAAATCAAATCCCTTAGGATTATACAGTGGAAGTGACAAATAGATTCAAGGGACTAGATCTGATAGAGTATCTGAAGAATTATGGATGGAGGTTTGTGATATGTCTAGGAGGCAGTGATCAAGATCATCTCCAAGAAAAAGGAATGCAAAAAGGCAAAATGGTTATCTGAGAAGACCTTACAAATAGCTGAGAAAAGAAGACAAGTTAAAGGCAAAGGAGAAAAGAAAAGATAAACCCATCTGAATGCAGAGTTCCAAAGATCAGCAAGGAGAGATAAGAAAGCCTTCCTAAGTGATCAATGCAAAGAAATAGATGAAAACAGCAGAATGGGAAAGACTAAAGATCTCTTCAAGAAAATCAGAGATACCAAGCGAACATTTCATGCAAAGATGGGCACAATAAAGGACAGAAATGGTAGGGACCTAAAGGAGCAGAACGTGTTAAGAAGTGTGGCAAGAATACAAAGAAGAACTATATAAGACCTTCACGACCACGAATGTATGATCACTCACCTAGAGCCAGACATCCTGGAATATGAAGTTATGTGGGCCTTAGGAAGCATCACTACGAACAACGTTAGTGCAGATGATGGAATTCCAGCTGAGCTATTTCAGCCTAAAATATGATGTTGTTAAAGTGCTGCACTCAATATGCCAGCAAATTTGGAAAACTCAGCAGTTGCCACAGGACCAGAAAAGGTCAGTTTTTCATTCCAGTGCCAAAGAAAGGCAATGTCAAAGAATGGACTATTACTCCTCTATAAAAAAGAATGCATTTGGCCTAGTTCTAATGAGGTGGATGAACCTAGAGCCTACTACACAAAGTGAAGTAAGTCAGAAAGAGAAAGACAAATATTGTATATTAATGCACATACATGGAATCTAGAAAGATGGTACTGCTGAACCTATATATAGGGCAGCAATGGAGATGCAGACATAGCGAAACAGACTTTCAGACACAGTGAGGGAGGGGGAAGGTGGCATGATTTGAGAGAGCAGCGTTGAAACATTACCATAGTTAAAGCAGGTAGCCAGTGAGAATTTGCTGTTTAACACGGGGAACGCAAAGCTGGTGCTCTGTGACAGCCTAGAGGGGCGGGATGGGGAGGGAGGTTTAAGAGGAAAGGGACATATGTATACCTATGACTGACTCATGTTGATGTATGGCAGAAACCACTATAATACTATAAAGTAATTATCTTCCAATTAAAAATAAGAGACAAAGACTGTTAAAAATCTAATCCTTAAAAACATATAGCAAATTTTACTGGGCTAAGAAACGTTTTAAAATATAACTCAGGACTTATGATAGATTTTTATATGCTAATGTGAGGTGTGCATGTCCAAGGGAGAATACATCATGTAACATTAATGAAGCATCTATTAATTTTCATTGGAACACATTTTGGGAAATGCTGCTATAAGATTATGCCACTGAGGATTCCACCAGACTAAAAACACAAGATCTACTCTTCTCTACGAAGGCATTTAATTTTGCTTTAAATATGGGGACTAAGATTTGACAGTTGATTAGGAAATGTTCCGATTCTCTGTTTAACAAGCTGCACACCCTCATCCGGAAAGGAGAGAGGAGAGAAGCTAGACTGTATCAAACATTCTTTAAATCTCAGATTTTTCATGTGAAAATAAATCTGCAGGACTAGATGATCTTTAAGTTCCTACAAAGAGGACTCTCTGACCCTAGTACTAATATAGTACAAATATGGCACCATTTGATGTTAAGAAATTTCCTCCCTTTGAATATTATCCTCAAAAAATATATTGAAAACAATAGTATACCTACTTTTTCCCCCTAAATATGCCAACAAGAACAGACCATGTCCTTTTTTCTTTCAGAAGTAGCCTCTGTGAGCCAGGTTGGGAGCAGTTAGGTTAGTTCCCAAGCTAACAGAACACTCAGGTTGCATTAGGTTCTGAAAGACAGTTGTCCTGGTGAATGGGATATAAAATCTCAAATGGATTTCAGAAACTGAGAAAATGTTTACTGTTGGTTTAATTCCACTTAAACCCAAGATTTTTTTAGTCACTATTTACGCTTTTTCTCTAGACTTCCTTTCATTCATTTAGCAGTTTAAAATATTGACTGCAATTGAGAGTTAAATGAGGATGTCTTTTGTTTTATACCTGTTTTATGATTACGATAGCAAGATATACATATTAAAGAGACATCAAAAAATACTACAAAGTGTAAAAAAGATCTTTGGCCACTAATTCTTATCTAAAGGCACTTATTGAAGAACTGCATTTTTTTTGATGAAACTTCTACATTTTAGAGCTTGCTTATTCAGTTATTCCAAATTATGGTCAATCTTCAACCTTTTTGAAAATACAAGCTCACTGAACCCTCTGTTTCCTGTCAATACATCAGTTGCACATTAGGAGTGTTCTCTTTTTTTTTTTCCTTGGCATTTTAAAATTGGCTGTAAATACTCATCAGAGCGCAGTGCAAAGAGGCCTGGGGTGAGAGCCTGTTACATCTATGAATGGGGGGTGGGGTGCCCTGAGAGAAAAGGGACCCACTCTTCCAGGGCAGCGAGGGTGCCCTGGGATTAGCGAGCAGACAGAACTCCCCTCTGGAGGTCCCGTGGGCCAGCTGGGAGCCAGCCTTCCCTTCGAGGCAGATCTTCGGGGAGGGGACCCATGAGGAGCGCCCGCGGCGGTGGTGATGGGGGGTCACATCCTCGGTGGTACTTCTGGTAACGGGGGTAGCCTAGGGCCGGGGCACCCTCCTTAGTGGGGGCAGCTGGCTGGGGTCCTCCAGGAATGAGGGTGCATTGCGGAACTGCTGGGTGGGGTGGCGCATGAGAAGGATGAGGGTCAGAAGGACGCCCCCCATCATCGCCGAGCCCCCCACGTCCAAGGGGCCACTGCAGACCGCCAGCACCGCCCGGGTCAGCGTTCCAGGGGGTGACGGAGCCCCAGGAATCTTCTTTGTCCCGCAGCCACAGCAGACCGCAGGCGACGGTGGAAATCAGCGCCCCCCTACACTCCGCGAAGCCCCCCGCAATCCGAAGGGCTGCAAAGCTGTGACAGTGTCTCTCCATTGGTGCCCAGTTCCCACAGGACCGCCAGGAAGACCACCGCCAGTCACACCCGCGGTGAAGGCACCCCCCCCCCCCCCCC
>SJYT01048283.1:63599-108048 GCA_006410635.1 Cephalophus harveyi | reverse complement strand
CCCCCCCCCGCCCCGCGACCACCCCCAATTCGCCATGTGCAAGACTCCCCGAGCCTTCTCTCTCTCTCTCTCTCTCTTTTTTAATATATGTATTCAGCATCAGTTTCTCGGTCCATCATCACTGAAAAATTCCCGCCCATGTTCTAAATTCACTTGCTGCTCACTGGTGGAGCCAAATCCCAGCTCTGGAGGTTTTCTCTCTCGCCTTCCGTGAGTGACCGAGCCCGGCTTTTGGAAAAAGTCCACCGTCAGGGCCGAGGAACGTCACCATGGATCCATAGCAGCAACTTGAAATGAGCTCCACCCGACCACCCTCTACCTGACCACCTACAGAATTCCTCGGGACCTTGGGGTCACTCGCTGAAATGACTGGCACCACCTTGCAAATAGTTGCTCAGACTGGAAACCTAAGAGTCCTCTTCAGCCCTCCCTGCTCCTCCATCTCCATGTATAATCCATCATCAAGTCCGTTCCACGGTTACCCCCTAAATACGTTTTCATTCCATCCCCAATGCTGTGTCTGCACCTTCATCTCCTTAATCCAAAGTACTGTCACCACTGACCTATAGCACTGCCATAATGCCCTGGCTAGGTTCCCTGACTGCGCTTCTCCTCCTAATCTCTTTGCTGCACTGCAGAAGAGAATGAAATCTTTAAGACACAAATACTATATTATGTTCCCTAACCCCTCTTCCCGTTAACACCCCACTCATCCCCGTCTTCAACTGCTCCATCCTGCCACAGAGCTTCTCTAAGTGCTGTTTCTCTGCGAAGGAATGCTCCCGGTCCTCCGCCCCACGCACCTGCTAAAATCTCCTACCCACACATCGGGCTCTCTGCACTATAAAGGCCTGTGACATTAATCAATTAATTAACAAGAAAAAAACAAATCACTCAAAATCCCAAAATAATCAGTTATATTTGATGTATTTCCTTCTAATAATTTTAATGCTTGGTGTGTTGATATTTTTATATCTGGATAGATATTACATACATAACTGTAATTATAATTCTTACATCAAATTCCAAGAATTTTCTAATATCTTTAACTATTCTTCAAAAACTCCATTTTTAATGGCTGCATATTATTCCAACTTCTGAGTCTAGTCTAATACTTTTGAGCACTCTGCTATTATTAGGATTTCATGATAGCATTATTCTTGTAAATAATGTCATAGCAGCCATTTTGCACATTTTACGCATCTAAACTTATGGCCGCTTACACAGGGCAATTCCCTAAAATAAGGTAAATTCTAAAGTTATGGTGCATAAATTTTGTTAAGACTTGGGAATACCTGGATGTTAAGAATATAAGAGAAATGAATGGTATCATAGTATTTACATATTTCTTTTGATGGAAGTGAAAGAGGAGAGTGAAAAGGTTGGCTTAAAGCTCAACATTCAGAAAACGAAAATCATGGCATCTGGTCCCATCACTTCATGGGAAATAGAATGGGAAACAGTGGAAACAGTGTCAGACTTTATTTTGGGGGGCTCCAAAATCACTGCAGATGGTGACTGCAGCCATGAAATTAAAAGACACTTACTCCTTGGAAGAAAAGTTATGTCCAACCTAGATAGTGTTTTCAAAAGCAGAGACATGACTTTGCCGACTAAGGTCCGTCTAGTCAAGGCTATGGTTTTCCTGTGGTCATGTATGGATGTGAGAGTTGGACTGTGAAGAAGGCTGAGCACTGAAGAATTGATGCCTTTGAACTGTGGTGTTGGAGAAGACTCTTGAGAGTCCCTCGGACTGCAAGGAGATCCAACCAGTCCATTCTGAAGGAGATCAACCCTGGGATTTCTTTGGAAGGAATGATGCTAACGCTGAAACTCCAGTACTTTGGCCATCTCATGCGAAGAGTTGACTCATTGGAAAAGACTCTGATGCTGGGAGTGATTGGGGGCAGGAGGAGAAGGGGACGACCGAGGATGAGATGGCTGGATGGCATCACAGACTCGATGGACGTGAGTCTGAGTGAACTCCGAGAGATGGTGATGGACAGGGAGGCCTGGTGTGCTGCGATTCATGGGGTAGCAAAGAGTCGGACACGACTGAGCGACTGAACTGAACTGATGTTGAAATAAATTACTCAGATTTAGATTGCAAGGCATGGATAGACTAATCAGTTCATTGCAAGCATTTACTCAACTTTTAAAACTATACCTTGTACACAGCTTACTCTAGGGAAAGATTGACAAAATATTTTGCAGGATGAACTTATTTTTCAGCGCTCTGCCCTAGTATCCTGAAAAGAACCCACTGGATAAAATACTTTCCCAGTTGGGGATTATTTTTTCTGCTTACAAATCTAGTAAGACAATTGATAATTCAATGGGGGTCCTTCACAATATTTTCCAGTACTGGTTACACTTTACGAAAGGAATATAAATACATCCTAAAGACTCTACTAATTGCATATGCTTAAAAGTTGTTCCAAATATTTCTTTAGATACATTAATTAAGGTCCAGAGTCCTGACATGGGGTAAGAAATCAATTAAAACACCAGGCGCTAAGGCTTCAGGAAGGTTAAATTATCTGGTATGCTGTAGATGCTCTCCCTGCTTTCCCCAATTATAGGATTTCCTTTTGGGAGGTTTCCACATAAGAGCCTCAATTAAAAGAGTCTATTAACAAAAACAAAGCCTTCTAGACAGGCTTTTTTTGCAAGACTATTACATTCAAAACAATTGCAGCAATACTTTCAATAAGCATGTTTACAATTTTCTGATGCTTGATATGAATGTCAGAAGCATCCATTTTTCATTATGAGAAGATTCAATTCTCAGTCTACTGTGTAAGCACACATCAAGCTAGGAAAAGAATTCCATGCACAGCATGACCTATTTCTGGTGTACTGCATTTCTTCTTGAAAAGAATTTAAAACTGTCATTAAAAGATCTAGACATAGACGCATGAATACAATGGATGTAAAAGCATATTTGAGCATAGTAAGAATGAGTTGTATTCTTCATGAGGTTCTACAACAATAATGTTTAGGTATATTTTGCTGTTATATACATGAATGTAGATCCTCTCAGTTCTCAGAATATATTTAAATTCATAGTCATATCCTCAGTTGCCTACTCTAGTAAATAATTCTTTTTGTAAATAAAAGAGCAGCCTTTATTAAGGTAGATTAAATTTTGGTACTATGACTATTCATATTTTTGTCATACTATTATGTTTTTCATTTAGACATGCTCAGAGATACTCTTGCTTCTACAGCAGAATTTTTACTTTTATTATCTAACTCTTCTACTTTTGTTATAAAATGCACTAAGATTTAAAAAAATTTTTTCTAACATTCACAACTCAATGACATAAGCATATATACCTATTTTACAGATGAGGATATCCAAGTTCATAAATAATAAATAATCTGCCTGGAGTTCAATAACTAGAAAAGAATAAAGGTGGAATTGGAACCGAGTTCTTTTGGGCTCTGTACCTCTGCTCTTTCTACTACGTCAGGTAACAAATCACACGACTGTGATACCTATAGTTGTGAGCATAATGATGATATAATTTGGGGCCTATTTTTGCATTTAGCAAATGACACCTACATGTTGTCATCCTCTCCATTTTTACACTATCATCTACATATGAGCATGCCTTACCAGGAAAAAATGCTATCAACAAGGCCTCTTCAATCAGAGCATTCTCTTTTCCTTGCCTATGCCTCCCCTCTATCACCTCATGAATGAAGTACAGTTCCACATTTTCTCCCCTCCACACACAGGAAAGGACAATAGCAGTGGAGCAAAAAGCACACAGGCTCTTGCGTCACCTAGATCGGCAGCTGACTCCCAACATCACCACTTACAGCTACGTAACCATGGACAGTTACTTCTCTGAGATGAAGATCTTTCCATCTGTTAAGGGAACAGTTGATGCCTATCTAATAGTGTTTGCACATTCGAAGCAATACATGCACATAGTAGGCACTCTGTCAATAAAGTCTCACAATATCCTATGCTTTGGTTAAATCAGACCACACACCATCCCCCCTACCCTACCATCTGTGCTTCGCCACAGCATCGGCCTGTAATTGTTTCCCACTGTCCACCGATTCTTAATTCAACCTTTGCTCAAAAGTCACTTCAATTAAGCTTTCCCAAGTCCTACTAACCAGAAAACAGCTCTCCTTTTAACTTGCTTATTAGACCCACTGTATCTTCTGTCATGAATCTGAGCAAACTCTGGGAGACAGTGGAGGACCAGAGTCTGGCTACAACCCATGAAGGCGCAAAGAATTGGGCTAACAGGAACTGAGCAACAATGACATCATATATCATAATGTTAATATTTGTCTATGTCATTAAACTGTTCAGTTCAGTTCAGTCGCTCAGTCGTGTCCGACTCCTTGCGACCCCATGAATCGCAGCATGCCAGGCCTCCCTGTCCATCACCATCTCCCGGAGTTCACTCAGACTCACACGTCCACTGAGGCAGTGCTGCCATCCAGCCATCTCATCCTCGGTCGTCCCCTTCTCCTCCTGCCCCCAATCCCTCCCAGCATCAGAGTCTTTTCCAATAAGTCAACTCTTCGCATGAGGTGGCCAAAGTACTGGAGTCTCAGCTTTAGCACCATTCCTTCCAAAGAAACTTACATTAAACTGTAAGAACTTGTATTACGTGTGTAACCATTTAATCTTCTCTGTTTTCTCCAAAGCACCTAGCTAGGATCTGACACTCAACAAATGGATGAATAAATCAAATATATAAAGTTTTTATGGATTCTATATTCTGTCTTTAATCATCTCAAAATCTCTTCATTTAAAATGTGCAGGAACTCTTGAGTTAAGAGTTTTAGACGTACGACCCATTTTTAAAGTGATTAAGTCAAACTTTCTATTCCTCGACCCTTCTCTAGAGGACATCCCTTTGAGGATGGGTATGAATAAACTGGAATTTCCAGAAGAGCCTTAAGAGCACTGAGGCGCACTGTAGCAATGCAGCCTGAAACAAAAGGGATGAGAAGATCACAACAGTGTGGTCTAAAGAGGGGAAGCGATGTGGAAAATCAGGTGAAAAGAAGCGATTCTGATGAGAATGAACATCTTTTGGTCAAGAAAACTTCTTAACGTATTTGTGAGAAATCAAACAATTTTATTCATTATTGACTCTTGTACTAGGGTTCGCCACAGAATAGAACTAGTAAGTGTGTGGTGTGTGTGGGGTGTGTGTGTGTGGGGGGGGGGGGGGTGCGTGTATGTGAAGTAAGGAACTGACTGACGTTTATAGAGGCTGAGAAGTCTCACAATCTGCCGTCTGCAAGCCAGGGTCACAGGAGCGCCCGTGGGGTAGTTTCAGTCCAAGTCTGAAGGCCTGAGAACCAGGTGCCTCGGTGGTGTGAGTCCCAGTCTGAGGGCAGGAGAAGGTCAGTGTCCCCAGCTCAAGTGGTTAGGGAGAGAAGGTGAGGGCGAAGGAGGCAGGGAAAAAGAGGGAAATCGAGACTGAGCGAATTCTCCCTTCCTCCGTCTTTTTTGTTCTAATCAGGCCCTCAAGGCACTGGGTGATGTCTACCTGCACTGGGGAGGAAAATCTGCTTTATCCCGTCTACTGATTTAAACACTAATCTCCAGACACACAATCAGACACACCTTAAAATAATGTTGGCCAAATATCTGGCCATCCTATGATCCAGTCAAGTTAACAAAATTAACCATCATAACCCTCAAGTCTAAAAAGAAGTCATTTCGGCAAAAACAGGGAATTCAGCAACCCAAACCAGAGTGGCTGGTAGCTTGTCCATCTGCTGCTGATCACAGCCGCCAGTCTGCGGGTGAATGACGGCAGGAAAGCCCTGGATGAGCGACACGGGGGGCACCGAAGCTCAGCAGGCGCTCTGCTGCCAAGCCCTACCGTGTGGGCTGGGGGAAGGGTGCCTTTTCCACACCTGTTGAGGAGCTAAAACCCGCAGGGTTACAACAGGAGACCTGGGAAGTTGTTCCAAACAGTCTGCTATGGTCAGCAGCAGCCTGTCGATAAACCCTCTGAGTCCATATCTACTAGGGAAAAGAAGGGGTAAGCTTCTATCAGAATGCCAGGGGGCTTATCGACAGGCTGCTGTTGACCACAGGAGACAATCTGGAACAACCTCCCAGGTCCCCTATATGTGAAATAGCCAGCGGGAATTTGCTGTGCGGCTGGGGACACTCAGGGGCTCTGTGTCAACCCAGAGGGCTGGGCTGGGGAGGGAGAGGGGAGGGAGGTGATACATGTACACCTATGGCTGAGTCATGTTGAGGTTTGACAGAAAACAGCAATTATCCCTCAATAAAAAATAAATAAACTGCCTCCTTGTGAACTGGGGCTATAAATGCTACAAGGTTCCAAATATTCAGTGTGGCAAGACTTCACCTGTGCTTTCACTATAGATAAATTATTTTAGGGCAAGAAAATCAGCCCAGAGTCTCCCCTCCCTCAAAGGCTGGAACAGTGTGGACACCTGCACAGGTGGGAACACAGGACAGAACAGGCCAGAGAAGCAGCACCCAGGCCCCGTTCCCTGGCGAGCCTCCTCTTGAGCCTATCCTGATGGGACTTCTACCCCCTAAGGCCCAGGTGGGCTTCCAGTGGCGGCTCAGATGGCAAAGAACCCGGCTGCAGTGCAGGAGACCCGGGTCCGTCCCTGGGTTGGGAAGATGCCCTGGAGGAGGGCATGACGACCCACTCTGGTGTCCTTGCCTGGAGAATTCCACGAACAGAGGGGCTACAGTCTGTGGGGTCACAAAGAGTCGGACACTGAGCGATTTTTTTTTTTTTTTTTTTGAGCGACTTCTTTTTAAGGACTGGATAAACAACTGCCCCTCTAGGAAGGCCTTCCTAATCTTCCTCTTCTTTCTTTTCCCTCCTTCTCCCTCTCCTCCACTAGGACATGCTGAGAATTCAGCTTGACTTCCTCAGTAACACCAACTCATACTGCGCTTCTCGTTAGCAGGATCTGAGTGTGTCTTGTTCACTGTGGTGGGATCTTTGCGTGTTTATCTCCCACATAAACCACAGATGACTTGAGGGCGGGACCGAGCCTCCTTCATTCCTATACACGCCCAGCGCCAGGCACGATGTATACTGCGAGGCATACATCGGCCCTCCCACGGGCGGCCCCACCCGCCCAGAAGACATTGCCCGGTTCCTGACCCGCCCGCCAGTCCTTGAACCGAGTTTCCGACGCTTCTCAAGAGGGAGCCGCTCATCACCCGCGCCGCCCTGACCCGTCTGGGAGCAGCTCCCGCAAGGCAAGCATGGCCTTTGGTCCCGCTCTGACCCCCTCCTCCACCCGAGGACGAGGAGTGCCACGTGCAGGGTTTGTGAAAGCGGAATAAGTGCACCCAGTCCTGCCCTTGTCTTATTCCTTATTCCGCTTTCACGAGCTTGTATTCTGGTCTCCAATCTTGTTCTCAGTCTTCAAGCATCAGTTCAATTCAGAGGCGTATTAGCAGGCTTACCCGATTCCGTATGTAAACCATATTCTAAATTGTGTCGGCAATAAGCTGACATTTGGATTTCCATCTGCCTGACTCCTTTGTCTTTCTCTCAACTGTTTCCAAACTCAAGCAGGCGTGGGTGTTATGTACTGTCTACCTATTATCTTTATACTCTCAAGTCCTACTCCAGATTATAATGTTTCACTTCCTTGGAAACTCTTTTCTGACCATTGAAACTTGGTTGGGTCCTCCTGTGCTATATATATATATATATATATATATATATATATATCTCTATCATGGAACTTCTTTAATGGCATATTTGTCTGTAGGACTGCTTTCTTAAACATTTTATTACAGAACATTTAGAGTATACACAGAAGTAGAGATCCTCACACATCCATCAACCAGCTTCATCGTCTACTAAATTTCATTTCGCCTACACCCCCATCTCTCCTAAAAACCCAGACAACTTTGAAGAAATTATACCAGACATCACATCATTTCATCTGTAAATATTTTAGCATATACTTCTAAGAGATAAATGCTAATCTCTGTTAGTTTTTCTTACTTAACCCATTTCTGGGATCATTTATTTTGATGACTGTTTCTACACACACTCAATTCCTCTCATAGGATTACAAATGTCAGATATATTGTCTGTTTTATCCCAACTGTAAACCCAGGTAGCACAGTGGTAAAGAATCCACCTGCCAATGCAAGAGACGTGGGTTTGATCCCTGGGCCGGGAGATCTCCTGGAGAAGGAAATGGCAACCACTTTCATATTCTTGCCTGGAGAATCCCATGGACAGAGGAACCTGGCAGACTAAGGTCCATGGGGTTGCAAAGAGTCGAACACAATTGAACAACTGAGCACATATATAAACCTGATACTTCATAAGCGCTTGATAATGAAATGTAAAGGAAGAAATTCCAAAAGAGAATACAGAAAACCATTTGTAACTAGGGGGCCAGTCAGCATCTATTCTCCTTCTGTTGGTAACCATACTCAAAATTTCCCTCAACTCTCAGTTCTTATGATTCAAACAGTATTGGCTACACCCTTAGCTCCAGGGGTATGGCCCGTGGCTTGGATCTGATGAAGCAGAGCAATGCAACCTCCTGGCCAACAAAATTGTTTCACTGATGAGCACACGTCCCAATCAAAAAGAAAGTAATGATGGGAACTTGCTGGGAAGCCAGGAGAGGAACGTATTTTCTCCAGCTGGACCTGAACCTGGAGAATGAGAGGCTCATGTCGCTGTAAGGACAGAATGTATTTGAAAATGGGTCTTTCACAGAGGAAACAGAACAAGAGATGGAGGCAAGAATCAGGTCCTAGAGAAAGCTCTTGAGTACCTGAGACAAACCTCGTGGGAGCTGAACCTGCTTGTGAATTTTAGAGTTTTTTTTAAACTCAATAAACACCCTGTGGGCTTAAATAAGCTTCAGTTACATTTTTCCTGTAACTCGACTGAAAGGTTTTGTCTGATGACAATGGAAGAGGGAAAAGATAATGAGCAAAGAAAACCTCCAAAACCACTTGAGTGATAAAGTATATTCTTTTTCAGTCTAGTACTGGCTCTAGTACATATATATCCTGAGTCCTCATGGCAAATCAAGCCTCTAGGGCTCAGATCCCTCATTTATAAGAAAAAGGGAACTAAGTGGTCTCTAAATCCCCTTTGACAAATTCTGTGAGTTCAGTGGGGAAAGCCTGGGAAAGTACATGAGGGATGTGGACTTCCTTGCTGGAAAGAGCATCTGCTTACTTGCATATCATTTTTTTGTTTGTTTGTTTAATTAATTTTTAAAGCATTCTATATCTTCTAGGGGAAGAGAAAACAAAACTCCCAAAATGAGAAAGACTCCTGCTCAGCATTTCCTTGTTAGGCAGAACATACTTTGTAGGAAAGATAAATATTTTCTCCCTCACTATGGCCCAAGATTGTATGATCAGCATCATGAAAACACATTCAGATATTAGATATGATCAAAGGAGCCAGAGACATGCATCTGAAAATTTTCCTCAGCAGAGACTCAGCCTTCTGCAGAGAATAAGCTCACCTTAGCTGCCATGGAAATTGCTTTTTTCCTCTTAAATATGTGTCTTTATTTCAGCGCCTCTTTTTGGACTAGTATGAAAATGTTCACCTGGTTGAGACACAAATTTCAGAATGCTTAAAGGAAATAAAACATTCAGCTATATTTAGGATTCTCTTGGCTTTAAAGTCTGACATGGTTCTTAAATTCTTTCAGGTGAAAATACATGTATAGAATTGCATCCAGGAATTTACTTTCTTAAAGAGGGTCAGAATAGAGTGTGGTGGGAAAAAATGCGCTTAAGAAGCACAGAGACAGGTCCTTGGCTAGAGGCCTCCCTGTGCTACCTGACTTCCCACTGTTTCAGAAGGAAGATACCGAGACAATGAAAGAACCCATTTCCCCTTTATATTCTCCTCCCCAAGAAGACACTGGAAAGACACCTCCCTTGATTTCACTGTATTTACCCAAATTTTTAAATGTAAATATCCATACAGTCGTTCTAGGGGGCAGTTTGACAATATAGGCATCAAAGCCCTAAAAGTAGGTATGCCCTTTGCAGCATCTAAAATGGCTCCAGTGGTTGTGTTGCCTGTATCCAACCCTTTGTGCAGTTCCCTGCCACCAGGAAGTGTGGGTATGAGCCTGCATTAGCACCCTATGACTGCTGTGATAAATTATGAGATGTTGAAAACAATACAAAGTTATTATCTTAGAGTTCTGAAGGCCAGAAGGTCAAAATGGGTCCCAGTGGGCTAATATCATGGTGTTGACAGGGGTGCATTTCTTTGGAGGCTCTAAGGAAAAATCCGTTTCCTTGCCCTTTTCACTATCTAGAGGCTGCCTGCGTGTCTTGGCTTGTGGCTTCTTTCCAGATAGCAATCACATCACTCCAACATCTGCTTCTGTAGTCCCATCTTCTCTGACTATAATTCTGACCTCTTGTTTTACTTCCCTGGTGGCTAAGACAGTAAAGAATCTGCCTGCAATGCAGGAGACCTGGGTTTGATCCCTAGGTTGGTAAGATCCCCTGGAGAAGCAAATGGCTACCCATTCCAGTATTCTTGCCTGGAGAATTCCATGGACAGAGGAGCCTGGCGGGCTACAGTCCTTGGGGTCGCAGGCTGTCGGACACAACTGAGCAGCGAACACATTTCACTTTCACTTGTTTTACTTATAAGGACCCTTGCAATTACACTGGACCCACCTGGATAACCCAAGATAATTTACCTAATTTAAAAATATTTGCAAATTCCTGTTGGTATTCAAAGATAACATATTCATAGGTTCTATTGTTTCAGGACAACTTTGAGGGGTCAGTTTTCTGCTTACCACAGCGAGCAATATAAAATGGCAGAACTAAGCAGTGTGTTATCCCTCTATGAGGCCATGAAAGGCAATGCAACTTCTGTCTTGCTTTCTGGAATGTTTTGTTCTGTGGAAGTCAGCTGCCACATATGAGGACACTCTGCAGCCCTGAGGAGAGGCTCACACGGAGCAGAACAAAGCCTTCCCACCCATAGCTCAGCACCAGTTTACCAGCCATGTACATGAGATACTCCATCTTTGATCAAGCTTTTGGATGGCTGCAGCCCAGCCAACATCCGACTGCAACCTCAGAAAAGACCTTGCCTAGCCACTCCTGGTGGCTCAGACCTTGCCTAGCCACTTCCCTGGTGGCTCAGACGGTAAAGCGACTGTCTACAATGCAGGAGACCTGGGTTCGATCCCTGGGTCAGGAAGATCTGCTGGAGAAGGAAATGGCAATCCACTCCAGTACTATTGCCTGGAAAATCCCATGGGCAGAGGAGCCTGGTAGGCTACAGTCCATGGGGTCGCAAAGAGTCGGACACGACTGAGCAACGTTCCATTCCTGCCCTGCCTCAGGGCCTTTGCACTTGCTGTCCCAGCCACTCCTGAATCCTTGATCTAATAATAAAAGATTATTTTCATTTGATGTCTCTGAGTGTTGGCATGATTTTTTCTGCAGTACCTGCTGGTATCTTGATTTTGGACTTCCCAGAAATAAGAGAAATAAATGTTGATTGTTTAAGACTGCCAGTTCATGGTATTTCATTATAGCAACCAACGGCCACTCTAATGCAGTCACCTAACCTTAATTACTTCTTTAAAGGTGCTATCACAGTCACATTCTAGCTACTAGGGGTTAGGATTTCAACATATGAACTTGGAGGAAGACCAGTTCAGCCCATAATATCATTAAATACCTATCCCAATTTTAAAAAATAATGAGCTAAGAAATAATAAAGTGAGGCTATGATTGCTATGGTCCATGATATTGAAGAATGTCATTTTACGATATTACATGTTCATACTGTTTACCACAGACTTTTTTTTTTTACTTTACAATACTGTATTGGTTTTGCCATATGTCAACATGAATCTGCCACGGGTGTACATAAGTTTCCACTCCTGAACCCCCCTCCCACCTCTCTTCCCAGCATCCTGTATCCTGCATCGAACCTAGACTGGCGATTCGTTTCTTATATGATATTATTCATGTTTCAATGCCATTCTCCTAAATCATCCCGCCCTCTCCCTCTCCCACAGAGTCCAAAAGTCTGTTCTTTACATCTGTGTCTCTTTTGCTGTCTCGCATAGAGACATCTTTCTAAATTCCATATATATGTTTCCATTGTGTATATGTACCACAGCTTTCTTATCCATTCATCTGCTGATGGACATCTAGGTTGTTTCCATGTCCTGGCTATTATAAACAGTGCTGTGATGAACATTGGGGTACACGTGTCTCTTTTTTTAATATAAATTTATGTATTTTAATTGGAGGCTAATTACTTTACAATATTGTAGTGGTTTTGCCATACATTGACATGAATCTGCCATAGGTGTACATGTGTTCCCTATCCTGAACCCCCCTCCCACCTCCCTCCCCATCCCATCCCTCTGGGTCATCCCATTGCACCAGCCCCGAGCACCCTGTCTCATGCATCAAACCTGGACTGGCGATCCATTTCACATATGACAATATACATGTTTCAATGCCATTCTCCCAAATCATCCTACCCTTGCCCACTCCCACGGAGTCCAAAAGACTGTTCTATACATCTGTGTCTCTCTTGCTGTCTCTCATACAGGGTTATCATTATCATCTTTCTAAATTCCATATATATGCGTTAGTATAGTGTATTGGTGTTTTTCTTTCTGACTTACTTCACTCTATAATCAGCTCCAGTTTCATCCACCTCATTAGAACTGATTCAAATGTATTCTTTTTAATGGCTGAGTAATACTCCATTGTGTATATGTACCACAGCTTTCTTATCCATTCATCTGCTGATGGACATGTAGGTTGCTTATGTGTCCTGGCTATTATAAACAGTGCTGAGATGAACATTGGGGTACACGTGTCTCTTTCAATTCTGGTTTCCTCGGTGTGTATGCCCAGCAGTGGGATTGTTGAGTCATATGGCAGTTCTATTTCCAGTTTTTTAAGGAATCTCCACACTTTTCTCCATAGTGGCTATACTAGTTTGCATTCCCACCAACAGTGTAAGAGGGGTCCCTTTTCTCTGCACCTTCTTCAGTATTTGTTGTTTGTAGATTTTTTGATAGCAGCCATTCTGACCAGCATTAGATGGTATGTCATTGTGGTTTTGATTTGCATTTCTCTGATAATGAGTGATGTTCAGCATCTTTTCATGTGTTTGTTAGTCATTTGTATGTCTTCCTCAGAGAAGTGTCTGTTTAGTTCTTTGGTCCATTTTTTGATTGGGTCATTTATTTTTCTGGTATTGAGCTGCATGAGCTGCTTGTATATTTGGGGGATTAATTCTTTGTTAGTTGCTTTGTTTGCTATTATTTTCTCCCATTCTGAAGGCTATCTTTTCATCTTGCTTATAGTTTCCTTTGTTGTGCAGAAGCTTTTAATTTTATCCCATTTGTTTATTTTTGCTTTTATTTCCAATATTCTGGGAGGTGGGTCATAGAGGATCCTGCTGTGATTTATGCTGGAGAGTGTTTTGCCTATGTTCTCCTCTAGGAGTTTTATAGTTTCTGGTCTTATGTTTAGATCTTTAATCCATTTTGAGTTTATTTTTGTGTGTGGTGTTAGAAAGTGTTCTAGTTTCATTCTTTTACAAGTGGTTGACCAGTTTTCCCAGCACCACTTGTTAAAGAGATTGTCTTTTTTTCCATTGTATATTCTTGCCTCCTTTGTCGAAGATAAGGTGTCCATAGGTGTGTGGATTTATCTCTGGGCTTTCTATTTTGTTCCATTGATCTATATTTCTGTTGTTCTCCTCTAGGAGTTTTATAGTTTCTGGTCTTATGTTTAGATCTTTAATCCATTTTGAGTTTATTTTTGTGTGTGGTGTTAGAAAGCATTCTAGTTTCATTCTTTTACAAGTGGTTGACCAGTTTTCCCAGCACCACTTGTTAAAGAGACTGTCTTTAATCCACTGTATATTCTTGCCTCCTTTGTCGAAGATAAGGTGTCCATAGGTGTGTGAATTTATCTCTGGGCTTTCTATTTTGTTCCATAAAAATATGGAACGCTTCACGAATTTGCATGTCATCCTTGCACAGGGGCCATGATAATCTTCTCTGTATCGTTCCAATTTTAGTGTATGTGCTGCTGAAGCGAGCACTACAACAAACTTTTTAACATAAGTGAAAATACAGCTTTCTTAAGAGTGGCTATCTACTCTTCACAAAAATTAACTCAAAATTAATCACAGACGTTTTGTAAAATCCAAAACTATAAAACTCCTAGAAAATAACGTAAGAGAAAGCCTAGATGACCTTGGGTATAGCGATAAATTTTTAGATAAAATACCAAAGGAATAATTCATTAAAGAAGTAATTGATATGATGGGCTTTGTTAAAATTAAAAACTTACGCTCTGCAAAAGACAATGCCAAGAGAATGAGAAGTAGAGCCACAGACTGGGAGGAAATATTGGCAAAGCACACAGCTGGCAAAGGACTGTTATCCAAAATAGGTAAGAACTCTTAAAACGCAACAGTAAGAAACAATTCAATGAAAAACTGAGCCAAAGACCTAAGCAAATACCTCATCAAAGAAAATAAAACAGAAATCAGCCTATGAAAAGATGGTCCATATTATACATCCTCAAAGAAATGCAAATTAAAACAAGATCCCACTACATACCTACTAGAATGGTGCTTTAAAAGATAAGCAAACAAAAAAATACACACAACAACAAAAGGTTATGTCAAAAGTATACAAAAAGCCACCTGAAAGAGTTCCCAGTTGCCAAAGGTAGAATGTTTTAAGCAATAAAATAAAGCAGTATTGGATTATAATCCATTGTATACAATAAATACACATGAATTCATACTAATATAATAGATGTATAGAAGAGACAAACCTTCCTTACAAAATTCCAAGGAGTATATGCAGATACACAGCCCCTTCAAGAAGTGAAATTTAACCTCCACCTTGCCCCCTTGAGTGTCGCCTGGACTTCGAGACTGCTTTCTTTATGGTGGCTGAGTGTGGCAGACATCACCTTGACCATGTGCTGAAGTTCAACACCACCAGCAGCAAGTGAATAGCATGTTCCCCCGATATGATATGATACAAAGGGCACTTTGCCTCTAAGACATTCTTTCCAGAAATCCATAACCATTGTATGACCATGAAAAAAAGAAAACCAGATAAATCCAGACTTGAGATATTCTCTAGGCTATCTGTCCAGTATTACTCAAGACTGTCAAGGTCTTGAGGGGAAAAATGCAAAGACTGAGAAATAGTCCAAGACAAGGAGAGACTAGGGAGAGGATTATGAGAGACAATGTGGTTCTCTGTATTGCATCCTGGAACAGAAAGATGACATCAATGGAAAAACTGGTAAATCCATATAAAGTCTAGAGTTTGGTTTTAAAGGGAAAAAGTAAGAAAAAACTGTCAAGAATAGAAACTATATTCTGATATCTAACTCAGCGGGGGGAAATTCTCACTCCCTAGAAGCAGGTAATTCATATTCTCACTACAGGAATGGCAAATGTGGCAATAACATCATCAAATCCACAAAGGAAGTCTCTAATACTGTTACAATTCAAAGCAACTTGTTGGAGTCCATATTTGTGCAAAGTGTCCTTTAAACGCGGTGATTTTATGGATGTATTTGGGAACCTTATTTATAAGGTCTACAGCTTAATAATAATTTTTTATTTGGATTACCTGCATTCCTTTTAACACATAATTCCACCATGGAATGCACTTCATTCAATGTGAAATGGAAAAGAGAAACTAAAAAGACCAGTTGTTTCATAGAATTTGTTCATGAGGAGGCCAGGGCTTAGCACATGATGCTTTTTGGTCATAACACTGAACTCAGAGAAAAAGGCTGATTCCATCAATTCAGGACACATTGCCCTTTGAAGTTAAATGACTACCTCACAGGGGGATTTTCATCTTTAAACTGACCCTTGTTGTCAATAGGGATGCAAAATCACACCCAGCACCTTTTATTGAGGCCGTGCTTTAATTTTAAAGCCAATAGCTCATTCCATTATCATGTGATCCTACAATAATTGGGATACAAAGGAAAATGGCATTAGAAGAATGTACTATGTTCTAGTGGGGAAGATAAATATACCAGTAGGCTAAACACATGATATTCTAGTAAGAAATTCTAAACGGGAAAGATGAGGATTCTACTAATTTTGTTATCTTATCAGAGCCCTTTTGTAATTCCTTGAGATAAGTAAGGAAAACATCACTATCTCCATCTGACAGAGGAGGAAACAGCCCCTCTTGAGTGAAGGGCTTTGCCTGAGGTCACGCAGCTATTGTTGGCATAGCTATCGCTGACCCCTCAGTGGGCGCTCTGTGTACTATGTGGCACTGACCCAAAGGACAACTCAGTATTCTGGCATAGAAATGCTCTGCTTCCATAATTGCTATACAGTTGGTTCAAAGAAGATGCTAGCCGTCAAAGCTGGCCTGTTAAGAGCTTTCTCTGATGTGAATTCAAATCACATTTTGGAGGGCATATTTCAGATAGTCTCTAAATAAGGCATCCTTGGGGTTTTGCATTTTTATTAAAAAGGGACTAAAAAAAAGTAACATAGAAAATTTGGCTCTCATTCTGAGTACATTAGAATCCTCTTGATGATTCTTGTAAAGATATATTAGAAAAATATATTCCTTTCCATTTTCCCTTACACATGCCACAACCAGAAAGCCAATTCAGTTATAAATTATATGAAGAGAATATTATTGTTTACTTACAAAAACACTCAAGTTGAATTAATGGAAATCTGAAGCTATTTACATAATATGCCTAATGCTAATACAGTTTTAATCCCTTTAAGGAAGATCGTCAAGAGGAACAAAACTTCTAAGAAAAAAATGAGCTAATGCTTTAACAAAAAGTCATATATAATCTTATATAAACATATCAGAAGAGGAATTCTTATGAATTTAAACTAATAAGCAATATAATATTCTTTCATTTCAGGGGTACTATAAAAAGCCACCAGATTTAGAAACTTTTCAAGGGCACTTTCAGGGAGGGAGCTACTAAAAAACAAATGCAAGTATGTTGTCTTTTGCTCAGATAATCCTTTACGTTATTCAAGCTGCTGCCCTCCTTTCCTGGCCTTTTCTCTTTCTAATTCCTTAAATCTATCTTTCTCCTCCATCTAAAATCAGAGAGCAAATTAGAGGGCATGTGGCCCCACCTTTTATGGGAATATCTATACTCCTATTTGCATGTGTTTGGACCATTACAGATGCCCATAAACGCAGCAGAGTGACCGTTCCTCCTTGTTATCCAGGCAGATTCTGTTCAGAGCCAAAGAGTAGAACTGTGCAAATGGTAGAAAATAGCTTTTTTTTTTCCTCTGAAAAATACAAGAGCAGTTTAAAGTGAATAGAAATTAGTGGATCAGTGAACTGGAAGGAAACGTTATTGCCTCTGAAATAGCCTTGCTCTCGCTCAACTTTGCATAACAATATTCGGTTTGCTATTATGCAGCACAACTTCCAGCCCACTTCCCAGCTCAGAGCAGAAGTGCCCCCTCTCTACCGTTAGATTGGTGGGAATGAAACGCATAATGTGACTAAACATAGTCAAACCTTTCAGAGAGGGCATTTTTTTTTCATCTAAGTAATTATTTCTGGTATTAACAGGTGTAAAATATCTTCTAATAAGAAAGTGCAAAACAGCAAATGTGCTTTTGAAATATGCAGCACAAGCTGCATATAAATAAGACATTCTAGGAGCCTGTCTGCTTCAGTTTTATAAAGCAGATGTCTGCTGTCCTAAGCAAATAGTGCAAGTTGTTTTCAAAATATGGAGGCGAAAAGCAATAGAGGCACCATTTACACACTCATTAGTAACAGAGGAAATGCATCTGCTTTGGAAAATTGCTGTTCACTAAAAAGCAAGTTTCCCTAGCAACGGGTACATCACAAAACTCTGAGACCACTTCTAAGCTATGAGAGAAATTATAGGAAAATAATGATTTTTTATCAAATATATTTTATCTTTGCCATGGGAACACTTCCCCTAAATTTAGAAGTACCTAGGGAACTTAAAACTTTCTTTGCATTAATTTAAGAAAAAAGATGTATTTAGTATCACCTCTCCTTGGGGAAGGGTAAAAGAGAAGAAAAGCCCTCTCCATCATCAGGAGACAGAGAGAAAGAGGCAGGGAGACGTGAAAACAGGGAAATGGATGGGGATAAGCTCTACAGCCATCTCAGTGTGGAGTAAGTTGGTCTGGTGACCTCTGACTTCATTCTTTTCTCTGTAGCTTTGCTGATTTCCTTCATTAGCCAAAGAACTGTTACAACCAAAGAGTTTCTAACTGGATGATAACAGAGGAGTCAACAGGTAGAGGCTTTAATCCCATAACTCTGTTTATAATTAGTTCATTACACTCCCTGCCCCAGCCTCACACACAGCTGCCAGCTGTGACATCAGCAGAGGAGGTGGGCATCTCTGTCGTCATTCTGCATTTAAAAGCTTTCATTACTCAAAGAGGCATTTAGGATTCTCTTACAATTCATAAAAATCCAATCAGGAAGAAAAAAAACACCAACCTGTAAGTCTTTTGCCATGAGTATTGAAATATGTCTAAAAATCAAGTGGGACATCTGAATTTGCCAACATTTCCGGATGGTTCTGATATGTATATGTTGTTTAGTGTGAAACCAACGGTTTCACGTTGGTCCTCACATCAGCACCCTAAGGTAAGATTAAAGGCGTGTTTCAGATGCAGGGTTTTTGAAACCCGGAGATGAAGTGATTTGGGTGATAACACATGGGAGGAACAGAAGAACTGAGGCCCAAACCCAAGTCTGTCTAAATCCAAAGCCTCTGCTCTTTCTGTGCATTTTCTGTCTGCCCCTCCAGTAGCAGGAGGTGCCTTAGTCAGCAGTTCCTTTTCTCCCTTGGACTTCTCAGCAGGGGTCACAGAGTGGTGAGGCTTTCTTTTCCTTAGGGGAGGAGGGAGAGTGGGAAACAGTTTTATGTAGAAGTGTGAATGAATGGCCTATTTTATTTATTATTATTATTTTTTAATTTATTAATTTATTTATTTTTTAATTTTATTTTTACTTTATTTTACTTTACAATACCGTATTGGTTTTGCCATACATTGACATGAATCCACCACGGGCGTATACGAGCTCCCAATCCTGAATCCCCCTCCCACCTCCCACCGCATATCCTCTCTCTGGATCATCCCCGTGCACCAGTCCCAAGTATCCTGTATCCTGTATCCTGTATCGAACATAGGCTGGCACTTCGTTTCTTACATATAGTAAGAATGGCCTATTTTAAAGCCAGAAGATTTCACGTAAAGATCTGGGGTTTCTCCTTAAAAATAAAAGCATCAGGAAGATATGGCAGCATCAGGATTCCCTCCCAGCAACTGACAACCAGGACTGGCTGTGCTTTCTTCAGGGCTGACTGTCTCCAGCTCACCCCAGCCGGTCACACACAGCTAAGTGCCTGGGCCCCAAGGAGCTTCTGACTCTGCCATCTCCGGTTGAGTGGTATCAAGTCAAGTCACCTAACGCTCATTGAACAGTGTCTACAAGCAAAGCCAGTGCCTTAAAACTGGGGAACAAGTTCAGGGGGAACAGCTGGGAGCTGCAAGACACAACAGAGGAGATAGGTCTGAAGAGCCAGACAGAACCTGTGAATCCATCGGGACCTGATCACATTCTAACCAAGGCAGGCAATGGGTCGGGACATTTGGAAATTAGTTATAAAAAAAAAAGAAAAAAGAAAAATCTGTCTTCCGCTGAATAATGATTTCCCTTGAATTTTAACTAAGATGATTAAATAAGAACAGAGGTCCAAGAATCCAAAAAGTAGAATTCTCCTATTCACTCAGGTACTAGCTCCTTTTTCAACGTGTCAGCAGCGCTAAGTCTTGCCTGGCTTCAGGTCCGTGTCCGCACAAGGAGACATCAGGACTGCTGTGTGCGCCGCAGCCGCGCAGGTACAGAGGGACGGAGCAAGACGGGGTCCACGCATAAGGAAAAGGGCAGCGGCTGGTCTATCCTAGACCACTCACTCGCCGAGACTGAGCGAGGAGGAGCTGCTGGAGAGGAGAAAAGGCAGCGGGAGGTGGGGCTCCTCTCCAGGGGAGGAGGAGAACTACACCCGTTTCCAGGAAAGCCTAAGAGGAAACAGGTAAGAACAGTTTAAAGACATGCACTATGTGCCAGGTGCTTCCTCTGTCTCATTCAGGGCCCGCATCTTTTAAGGCCGAGGCTGGTATCCCCTATCTTTAGAGAGGCAACAATTCGCTGTGCGTTTCTCATGTACCAAGTGCAGTGTGTGTTGGGCTTACAGCGACAACAGTCGACTGTGCTCTGTGCGTTTCTCATGTACCAAGTGCAGTACACAGGGATTTATATTACGTCTTATCTTCCCAGCACTGTGAGATTCTCTTGTGGCCAATCTACAGAGGAGAAAACTTAAGATGAGAGGGACCCAGCAACATGGCCCCAAATCCTCAGGTAATTAGCAGTGGGATTCCAGCTGTGGTCTCTGTCTACACAGCACTCACTCATCACATTGTTCCGCTTCTCTAAAATGTCAGAGGAATCTGATTCAAGACCGCACTGCCTGAAAGCAACAGTAGAGTGGAGATTCCATCACCGCTTGGAGCCCTCGGGGCCTCTGGCTGCCTATCCTACTTTCTCTCCCCTGGTAGCACCATCCCCAGAGGGCGAAGCCCTTGACAACTGTCCTCCTGAACTTTTTGAATTCACAAACTTCTATCCTTGAGCTTTCATTTCTGGAACACGGCATACACAATCCCTGGCTCCCCCTGAGAGTGAAAGCAACACTGGGCTAAGACAGAGAACGTTTAATAACCCATGTTTTTCCTTCCCCAAATGAGGCAAAAATATTGGAGGGTGTGAATGACGCAGTACTTAAAAACCAAACAAATGTCAAGCATCCAAAAAAGAGTGCTGGTGCATTGAGTATATTTTTCTACCCAGCTTTTGCCACTTGCTTCCAGCGTGAGAAAAATATTAAGACATTATTTCCGAGTACAAACAAGATGCAAAAATAAGCTAAGGATAGAAATCTGCTTCGAGCTAGGTACCAACAGTGAGCTAGCTAGCACCAACAATGAGCACGTACTATGTGCCAGACACTATGCTAAGCGCTCTACTTATATTATCTCATTTCACCCTCGCCACGGCCCAACTGCTCAGATGCACACTATGAGATACAAAAAAGGCTAAAGAGCCTGCTCCAAGTGGCGCAGTTAGAAAGTGATGGATCCAGCTTTTAAGCTCAGGCCTGTGCTCCCAACTCTTTAACAGCCTCTCAAAATTGTCAAGTGACCAAATGAGGTCTCATTTAGCTAGGTACATCATGATTTGTAGAATTTAAAGATTCTTCCTTTCCTTTGGTCCCGTCCCATTATCCTAAAGCACATAATTCACCTAGAGTGATTCAAACAGATATTCTTAGTACTTAAACCATACCTGTAGAGATCTTTTTACTATGTGTTAATTCTCATATATTGCTAGGGACCTAATGAACACAGATACTGAAAATCACAAGAGGGTGCTTAGAACTACATATTTAATAAACTGTTAACTAAATGGATATACTCACAAACCAAGACAGGTATTTATATGAGGCAGAATCACACAGTGCTTTAATAAATGTCTGGTGAATGAAGGAATGAATATTGTATCTTTTAAAATTAATTTATTTATTCATTCAACAAATATGTATGTGGTGTTCAGGCACTGTTGCAGGCAATGGAAATACAGACAAAGCAAAGCAGACAAATACCTACCTCATGGAGTTTACATTCTAATAGAAACAGAAAATAAACATGTTAGATATTTAATATGTTAAATATACAAACAAAAAAAAAAAACTGAGAAAAAAACAAAGCAAAGAAAGCGTACTGGGACAATTGAAAGTAGTTTTGCAGTTTTATGTAGGTTTGCAAGGGAAGGCATCCCTGATATAAAGAATGAGTGTTTTTAATTTTTTAATTGAACTATAGTTGATTTACAACATTGTATGTTTCTGGTTTATAGCCAAGTGATTCAGATATATATATATATATATACACATATACATATAGCTTTTCATGAGCTTCCCTGGTGGCTCAGATGGTAAAGAATCTGCCTGCAATGCAGGAGACCCAGGTTCAATCCCTGCTCAGGAAGATTCCCTGGAGAAGGAAATGGTAACCCACTCCAGTGTTCTTGCCTAGATAATCCCATGGACAGAGGAGCCTGGTGGGCTACAGTCCATGGGATCACAAAGAGTTGGACACGACTGAGCGACTAACACTTTCTTTCATAGCTTTTCATATTCTTTTCCATTATGGCTAAGTGTAGGATACTGAATATAGTTCCCTGTGCTATCTAGTAGGACTTTGTTGTTTTTCTATAGTTTGTATCTGCAAATCCTGAACTCTTAGTTTATCCCTCCCTTACCCCTTTGGTAACCATAAATCTGTTTTCTATGCCTGTGAGTCTGTTTCTGTTTGTAAACAAGTTCATTTGTATCATACTTTTAGATTCCATATAAAGTATTATCATATGGTACTTTTTTCTTTCTGACTTACTTCACTTGGTCTGGAAATCTCTAGGTCCACCCATGTTACCGCAAATGGCATTCATTCATTCATTTTATGGCTGAGTAGTATTCCATTGTGAGGCCTTTGGACTGCAAGGAGATCCAACCAGTCCATTCTAAAGGAGATCAGTCCTGGGTGTTCTTTGGAAGCAATGATGCTAAAGCTGAAACTCCAGTACTTTGGCCACCTCATGGAAAGAGTTGACTCATTGGAAAAGACTCTGATGCTGGGAGGGATTGGGGGCAGGAGGAGAAAGGGACAACAGAGGATGAGATCACTGGAAGGCATCACTGACTTGGTGGACGTGAGTTTGAGTGAACTCCGGGAGTTGGTGATGGACAGGGAGGCCTGGCGTGCTGCGATTCATGGAGTCGCAAAAGGTCGGACACCACTGAGTGACTGAACTGAACTGAACTGAGTATTCCACTCGGTGTATACATATACCACATCTAGATCCATTCATCTGGTGATGGACATTTAGGTATCTTCCATACCATGGCTATTATAAGTAATGTTGCTATGAACATCAGGGTGCATGTATATTTTTGAATTAGAGTCTTTTTCCAGATATATGCCCAGAAATAGGGTTGTTGGATCACATAGCAACTCTATTTTTAGTTTTCTAAGAAATGTCCATACTATTTTCCATAGTGGCTACACCAGTTTACATTCCTGCCAGTGGTGTAGGTGGGTTCCTTGTCCTTCACATCCTCTCCAGCATGTTGTCTGTGGACTTTTTAATGATGGCCGTTGACTGGTGTGAAGTGATATGTCACTGTAGTTTTGCATTTCTCTAATAATTAGTGATGATGAGCATCTTTTCACGTGTCTACTGGCCATCCATATGTCATCATTGGAGAAATGTCTGTTCAGCTCTGCTGCCCATTTTTTTCATTGGGTTTTTTGTTGGTGGTACTGTTGAGTTATATGCACTTTATTTTTTGGAAATTAATCCCTTGTCTGTCATATCATTTGTAAATGTTTTCTCCCAGTCTGTAGGTTGTCTTTTTGTTTTACTTATGGTTTCCTTTGCTGTGCAAAAGCTTGTAAGTTTGATTAGGATTTATTTTCGCTTTTATTTCTATTGCCTTGGGAGACTGTCAGTGCTTTTAAAATATTGACCTTAGTAAGTATTTTTTACTCACTATTAAACATTTAAATATTTAGTTCCCCTATATGTGTGGTAAAGTCAGGCTAATCATATATTCGATTAATAATGCTGGTTATTTGTTATGCTATGTATGAGAGATGTGATTTTTCTAGATTCTTCCAGAATAAATTGTGGAAAATTATAAAGCATGATAGAACATAGGATAACTTACAAACCACTAAAGACAGGTCCAGCTCATTATGTTTTGCCTATTTATATCTATGTCTGATGCATCAAAACTGGATGTATCTCTAAATCAACTCTAAATAAATAAGTAAAACACCATCTGGAGCCTCCTTGAAAATAATCCACCCTTGCAGATTCTTGCTGTCCTTGTGTGACCCCTATGGAGCCTGAGTAGCGCTTGAGGCAAAGACTCTGTGACATGGTCTGTTACCCACACACAGCCCTCCCTAGTGTCAGCAAAGCAAATCATGGTGCAAAGCACTCGTGACCACCAAGCAGAATAAGCACTTCTGACTGTTTTCATCTTTCTAAAATATGAAGATTCACTAATAAAAAAAAAAAAAACGAGCACTAAATCAAAATAGTTTCACAATACCAAGGCCTTGAAAATGGATATTATGGAACTTGGGTTATAATTGGGGCTGTGATTGTCATTCAAGATACAACCATCTGCAGCTAATTTTATATGAATGGTGAGAAAAAGCCTTATGTACCTTCTCAGGGTTCACCAGCCTTATCAGTACTTAGTACTGTGAAATTTCCCATTGGGCTTGGCAAACATACTTAAAAGTCTTTATTTTTTTTCCATTTTTATTATCATTTTATTTGTCCACAGAGAAATTTTTATCAAGCTTTCAGTCTATGAATTTGTCTTCATTTGTTCATGGCTTCCTACAATATGTGTCCACTTCAAAAATAAGTATTTGAGATTATTTTGTTTTTTAAACCAGGTGGTGAAGTGATCAAGAATCTGCCTGCCAATAAAGGAGACACAAGAGATGTGGGTTTGATTCCTGGGACAGGAAGATCCCCTGGAGAAGGAAAATGGCAACCCACTCCAGTATTCTCGCCTGGAAAATCCTATGGGCAGAGGAGCCTGGCAGGCTACATACAGCACACGGGGTCGCAAAGAGTCAGACACGACTAAGCATGCATGCCTGCATGCAAGCATTAGTTAAGAGTTTCTCCCTTTGTCATACATTTCAGTTATCTTTCTGATTTAAAACTCACTTTCACATACCATATATGGTTGTACTCTAATAACAGAAATGGGCAACTTGGATATTTAAAGATATATCCTAAACCTAATAATCAGAACTGTAAGACTTCTAAATCTATTTGAATATGTATATTTACCATTTAGAACATCTAAGTTCCTAATTTATAATTTTATAAATTCTAAATTTATAATTTTTATAATTCATAATTAGGCACATGGAGAACTACCCAAATTCATTAGCAATGAAACCATTCAAGTACTTAGCCCTCATCACTTCAGCTCTACTCAAGATATTTCACTCCAGTTTCTAATAGCTAAATGTCACACTTCCATGCCAAACTACATCAAGGACTTTGCTGGCACCAGTGTGCCTACTTTAGAATGAGCAATACTTCAGAGTCATCAGAATTAACCATCCACTAAATTCAATTTAATAAAGCTACATCATCCTCCGTGTCTCACCTTCATGCACAGTTTATTATAATTTTATATGAAAAGCTAAAAGCTCCGGACACACATATGCTATCTTGTTCCTGAAAAGACAGCCCTTTTCTTGAGCACTTTTAAGAGACTGGATAGCAATTCAGACTGTAATTGGGTACCTTCTCAGAGCATCTGACAGCCTGCACATTGAAAAAGAGATTAAAAAGATGAAATGTCAGGATATTCCAATTGTGAGAAGTCCCTGAATTCTCCTTCAGCCCTTCAGCCCTGACAGAATGAGAAGCTTCAAATGAGGACTCCCAGCGTTTTTCTGAAAGGAGACACAGTCCCTGGCTCTCCTCCAGAGCACCTACCTCAGAGCTAGGGAACACGTGAACTGCCTTATGTGATTTCAGAGTGAGCCTGGAAATGCATGTAGTTTGCCTGTATGTCTTTTCTTAGCTTATTTTTTATTACTTTCTTCTGTTTTGCAAGGAAGGAAGACAACAGATGCTTCAGTGCACAGAGAAATTTAGGAATTCTTTACTTAAAGAAATAAGGTAGTGAGTATCCACAACTCCCATATTTCTGACCTGTCCCTCTCCTACTCCCTCGCCCCTTTGGTAACCGTAAGTTTGCTTTCTGTGTCTGCCAGATTGTTTCTGGTTTTTATACTGATACAAGGAAATGGCAACCCACTCCAGTGTTCTTGCCTGGAGAATCCCAGGGACGGGGAGCCTGGTGGGCTGCCATCTATGGGGTCGCACAGAGTCGGACACGACTGAAGTTCTTGCCTGGAGAATCCCAGGGACGGGGAGCCTGGTGGGCTGCCGTCTATGGGGTCGCACAGAGTCGGACACGACTGAAGCGACTTAGCAGCAGCAGCAGCACATAAAATAGATAAGCAACAAGGATTTACTGTATGGCACCGGGAATTATACCCAATGCTGCTGCTGCTGCTGCTTAAGTCGCTTCAGTCGTGTCCGACTCTGTGCGACCCCATAGACGGCAGCCCACCAGGCTCCCCCGTCCCTGGGATTCTCCAGGCAAGAACACTGGAGTGGGTGGCCATTTCCTTCTCTAATGCATGAAAGTGAAAAGTGAAAGTGAAGTCGCTCAGTCGTGCCCGATCATGGAATATATTCTGCCAAAAAAATAAATATGTTATATATCTGAAACTAACACAATATTGTAAATCAACTCTACTTCAATAAAAAAGGATGGAAAGGAAAAGAAAGAAGAAAACTATAAGGACTGTCAAGAAAATCTATAGTGGAGACATTAAAAAGGATGTAACATCTTTTGTTGACCTCTAGGTAAAATGGTGCATCTCAGGTTATTTTAAATTCAGGATAATGGCTACCTCGAGACGTGCTAGTTAGAGGTAGGTGGTGCAGATACAAAACTCCTACATTTAAAAAACAGAAACTCTAAGGATGGGGGGAACTGAATCTTTTCTACGCTGACCTAATTTATTAGGTCGGTCACTTGTTACCAACTAGATACACACGTGTGCACTCATCTTTTAAAAAAGGGCTGTATTTTCCACTGGAAAAGCAGAGACTAATCCAAGAGAGTCATTTTTCCGACAGTACCAATGTGCAAACAGGTATCTACAGTGGGCAAGTCAGCAGCCGCCACGCAGGCCCGAGGTTTCCAGCAGTGCCGCTGTGGTACTCGGCCTAGTCTTACACATTGAACAATAACTCAAATCCATCACAAGATCACTTGTCAGTCCTCCTCGGTTAAATGGGTCTTTATTTTTAGAGAACAATGGGAATTATAGGAAACTGGGAGGCCTTACATCACAGAACTATAAATAGTTGCTGTTAAATGCAGCCTCAATGTTTTTGTTTTTCAATTTCAAAATGAAGTTGATGTTTGAGAGGGGTTATTCTTCATCTGCTGAACAGTTTGTGATGTCATCTCATCTAGGTGATTAAGGACCTATTTAGTTTTTTCAATCAGACAAAGCACTAGCTCTCAACAGGAATTTTAATCAGAAAGATTGCTGTGCTGAGCTTGTCCCCAGCTGAACAGAAAGCTACTGACCTTTCCTTCACAGGAAATTTAAATTTGTATCATTTGGCTGGTTAGGATTTCTGCCATTTTCCTGTGGATCAAGATTAGGGATGAATTTTCAGGTTCAGTCATACATTAAAAACACAAACACATAAGCTGTGAAAAGCCAGAAGCAGAATGATGTCTTTCCCCTGATGCAAAGGTCACTGCTGCTATTTCTCATTCATTTCAGCTGACCACAGGCTTCTACACTTACTGCCCCCATTTAGGGAACTCAAATTGGAAAATGATCATACTTATGGGCCTTCAGCATATTCACTGCATTAAGATTATCTGCTATATTTAACTTGGCTCTCTCATTTGTATGTTAAAGGAAAAATTTTTTTCCCTTGTGATAAACTAAACAAGACATTTTTTTAAGCGTGTAAATGAGTTTATATTTATTAGAAAAGGATTCTGTTTTGGTCTAGAAAGTTCCTGCCTTGTACCATCAAGGGAACAAGAAAAAAATATTAAGTAAATATTCCCTAGAGAAACCTGCTCCTCTCAGTATAAGCAATTTTAGGGTACAAACTCATAAAACTGCCATGACATCAAATTATTAATTAAGTAGTTTAGGAAACCACACAGAAAACAGATCCTTGATCCCAAAAAGGGTCAATAAAAAGTAACTTAGGAAAGCTAGTTACCATGATCTCCAATTTTAAATCTGCAATAGCTTTCATATTTCCAAAAGTGAATTCATAGATATATAAATTATGAAATACTGCAATATCTTAGGATCCTATAAAATACTAACTGATTTAGGACTAACAGAGAAAAGGTTAAAAAGTTTTACCCTAGAATTATACTAAAAATGAAGCAAATTTAATAACCAAAAAAGGACCAAGGACCAAAGCTTTATTATACCTTATTTAAAATGTTGTTTGAAACCAAGATAGCTTACATTTATTTCTACCCCAAGCTTACATTTATTTCTATCTCAAACTGAGCCTCTAAATAAAATTTCAACTTAAATCTGTTTATCTACACTACCATAACTGATTCCAAGAGGACATGCATTTAATTATCACTACATATCGGAAAACATTAAGATTATACTTAAGAAGTCCAACCCATTATAACTAACCTACAGGTCTACACTATAGGTAGCAATTTAGGTATGCCTTTTTAAAGTTTATCTAAAAAATATGTAATTCCATTAATTTTGCAATTTTAATAAAAGATGCTTTGTGGTTTAGTCATGGAAGGGCAGGGGTTTTGTGTTTTTTTCTTAAAGAAATTTAAATCAGTGAGCTAGAAACTGTTCCATCTTAATAAAAAGATTTGATCATGCATTGGTTTTATAAATTGACTTCACTATTAAAGCACATAAATTAGAAAGAGGAAAGTCATTTCAGCAATCAGCTAGCATCAAAAGCACAACTTCTTGATATACTTCCTAGGAAACTGATTCAGATTTGACATCAGCCATATCACTTCTATTGTACAATAACATATATGAAAGATATCTTGAGAGAATAATTTTTGCTTCATAACAGAAGAAAATGCCCCAAACTGTTTTTAAACCTAGTTTTCATGGTCTGTGACACAAGAAGATTAATAAAAGTCAATAAAAATGAATGACGCAAACATCCTTAACTACATTCCAAAGGCAAATAGATGTCTGTCTGTTTCCCAGACAGAAACTTACTTTTCCCAGACAGAAACTTCCCTTACTTACTTTTCTCATAAGTAAGCTGGGGAAAAAAAGAGTATTGCACCATACACTGTGCTAAGCGACTACATGTTAACCTGTTTCATATCCTTCACAATAAATTTTTAAAAACTGAGTCTTGAAGACAGTACCTCAAGGTCATACAGCTGCAAGTGTCAGAACCAGGGTTCAGCTCAGAGTTCAAATCCAAATTTTATCTTATTTCAACCCCCATGTTCTTTCCATTGCATATTCTGCTGTTTGGTTTCAAATTGACCTGGCTTCTTACAGTCAGGCAGCTTTCAATGCAATGACGGACCTTAGCAGCACTGTACAGCTAAACTGCATGCAGAACCAGATACCTGCTTCCCTCAGTTCACCTTGCTCTTTCCCTGGAGGTTTCCTCCCACTGCCCTACCGTGGAATTCTGGGTAGGACACTCTGGTCCCTCTCTAAGCGATTACAAGAAGTGCCAACCTAAACGGTGCATGCAAAGAGATTTTAAAGTCACTCTAGCATAATTATCCTAATCAACAAAAACCAACTACAGCTCAATCAAACTTTTGAGAAGAAAAGCTTGTGTGGGAGTTAAATAAATTACAGCAGTAAGGTCAGGCTTTTTAAGACGTTCTAGATTCCATCACCTTGCTCTAATTCTTGCATATTTCAGCAGTCACTTTTTTTGTGTGTGTAACTGCTGAAATATCAAGTCATTTAAAAAAATCCCAAGATGGTTACAAAAGTACTATTAACACACACTGTGCATCCACATATAGCCCACAGCACTGAGGACATGGAGTAAACTTGGAACTCTGCAATTGAAAAGTTATTTTTAAATCTAAACCAGGCGATAATTTTAAAAAAGGGCAGGAGGGGGTAAGCATAACTGAAGCAACTTAGATTTGTTTTCTGTTTCCATATTGTTTTCCTTGCTCCTTTCCTTTCTGACACTATCAGTGGGTTTGAACAAATCTAGACCAATTATTCAGAAACCCTCACACACGCTCACTTGAACATTCTGAGGCCTTTTATTCACATCATTTCCTCAAAGGTTAAGTGAAATTATTTACTTGCAAAGAGTCTCTCTTTTCAGAAAAATAATTTCAAAGATTCTTGAATAGTGCTATTCAAGACTAGCACATCAATAACAGCATATAACTATTATCAAGTTGTTGCACCACTGATAAAACTACAATGACAACCCAAGTCTGTGATACCTTTGGTTATATGTACACAAAACAAAGAGAATGAACTATTTGACTAAAAGAAAACTCATATTCTGAACATGAACTGTGAGCCTTAAGAGCTACCTAGTACCCGATTTGCTTCAGAGTCAAAGCACTGTGTGTACACAGTAGACTCTCAGTACAGAACTTGTATAAACCTAATCTAGGGCATAGCCTGGAGAAGGCAATGGCACCCCACTCCAGTCCTCTTGCCTGGAAAATCCCATGGACCGAGGAGCCTGGTGGGCTGCAGTCCATGGGGTCGCGAACAGTCGGATATGACTGAGCGACTTCACTTTCACTTTTCACTTTCATGCATTGGAGAAGGAAATGGCAACCCACTCCAGTGTTCTTGCCTGGAGAATCCCTGGGACGGGGGAGCCTGGTGGGCTGCAGTCTATGGGGTCACACAGAGTCGGACACGACTGAAGTGACTTAGCAGCAGCAGCAGCAGGGCATAGCCAGAGTAAATAAATGTACTAACCCTATAACAGTAACTGATTTCAAAACAAAACACTGATAGAATAAGTATGAAGCATAGCAAGTATGAGGCAGACATAGAGAAAGGACAACAAAATTTCCCAGGTACACTGAATGCAGACTGTGAATGGGGAGTTATTCATTAACCAGCCCACATAAAGAGGCTTGTTAGTACAAATTTTTGTGGAGCAATCAACTGCACAGAAGGTTTTTATAAACTCTGATTGTGTATCTAAATTTGTATGAATGGAATACTGCTTTGAAAAACCTTTAGGTACAAAGTGTTTTGAGAATTTCTGTAATTTCTAAAAGGTCCAATCACACACTCAGCAGAGCCCTCTTCCACAGCCAATTTTCCATTGCCTCAGCTGTTTTTATTAAAACTAGCAGCTACAGAGGAATAGTGAATGCAGACTTAAGCTAAACAGGCTATTTTGCCTTTCCATTTGATTGTTAAATTTTTTTTGCCAGTTTGCCCATTTCTCACATATATCACAAAGTCTCAAAGGTAAGAATTAATATCATTTGGGGGGCTTCCCAGGTGGTAACAGTGGTAAAGAATCCACCTGCTAGAGCTGCAGAAGATGCAGGCTTGATCCCTGGGTCGAGAAGATTCCCTGGAGAAGGAAATGGCAACCCGCTCCAGCATCCTTGCCTGGAAAATTCCATGGACAGAGGAGCCCGGCGGGCTACAGTCCATTGGGTAGCAAAGAGTCAGACATGACTGAGCACAACAAGATCATTTTGAAGCTTTGTCACAGAATGAAGAATTCTACAGCTGTGCATAAAAAAAGACAAATTTGCTTTTACTTCACAAAATATGAAAAAGTAAGCTGCACTAGTCATAATAGATTTTTGGGCAAAATATCAAAAGATGGCTAATATGTTTCTATAGGAAAAATGAAGATAAGCTGAATTCTCAACAGTCCTTGTCAGTTTGCACAGGGGCTAGATGACAATAAGGGCGTTGTTTGCAACTCAGGAAAACTCCAGCAGAAAAAATTGAAAATTTCCCCTCTGGGTTCTCAGCGTGTCATAGGCAAAGCAAAAACAACCCTAAAGAACAGAAATACACACTAAAACCAAGAAGGGGCATTGAAGTGACAGCCACACAAGTCTAATGGAGAGAGACAAACATGCAGGTATGGTACATGCGAATATCTTCTTCCTCATAAGGAGAGTGAAGAAACAACGAAAATGGACCTCCTTTCTTATTAAGTGGAAGTAACATGTATGCCTTACAAAAGGTTAATTGGGCTGTCTGTAGCTAACTGCAGCAATTACAGTAATTCCACTTATCCAAGAATGTATTTCAAAACACCCCACCCCCTCCCCGGGAATGCCTTGGACAGTAGCAGACCCTGTATGTACTCTGTTTTTTCCTATACATGACTGCCTACGAGAAAGTTTAATTTACAGACTAGACACAGGAAGAGATGAACAATAATAACTATTACTACTGATAAAAAGTCTCCCTCCTAAGTGGCTCAGAGGTTAAAGCATCTGCCTCCAATGTGGGAGACCCAGGTTCGATCCCTGGGTTGGGAAGATCCCCTGGAGAAGGAAATGGCAATCCACTCCAGTACTCTTGCCCGGAGAATCCCATGGACGGAGATGCCTAGTAGGTTACAGTCCATGGGGTCGCAAAGAGTCGGACACGACTGAGTGACTTCACCTTCACTGATAAAAAAGAACAATTATAACAATATACCCTAACAAAAGCTATGTGAATGAAGTCTCTCTCAAAATAGCTTACTGTGCAAATTCAATGCCTTTCCATTTTAACTAAGCACTTATCACGCAATCACGACCATAACTTTTGTAGTTTGCAGTGTGACAGCAAAGCCAGCAAGTTTCTTCTTCCTTATAATTTCACCGGTAGAAGACCTGCTCTCCCCGTAGATCTGTAGACCTCAAGTCACCTCAGTGTATGATCTTTTTCTTCAAGTCAAGAACTTTAGCCATGTCACTTGAAGGCAGCACTTTACAGCTTCTCTCTGGTGTGACTGAATGGCCAGCATCACTACTCTTGCATGTAGGGGCCATTACGAAGAACAACAAATTACATGAACATAAGGACAGCAACACCTCCTGCCCTTCCGCGTGGGTAGCCAAGATGGCGGCTGGGTGGCTAACCGCGGGGCGCTGGCCAGACCACGCGAGAGTTCGCCACGCTGCGCAGGACAGCTGTGCCACTTTACACGCCGGAACTACTTCCGGAACTTTCCGTTTAATATGTTCATACCTCAGGTGACCTCTCAGGGTGCCATTTTAAACACATGATCTGCTTCCAGAATTTTCCGCATAATAGTTTCGAACCTCAGTCGACCTCTCAGCGAAGCTGCGGAAAGGAAACGGTGGAGGAAGGAGGAACGGCAGCAGTTACTTCCGGGGTACACTACACTGTAGAGTGTGGGGAGAGCAAGACGGGAGTAAAGACGGCCAGGACAGTGTGGCTGACCGAGAGAGACCGCCGGGGACCACACGTACTCTGCCCTGAGCTACAGCAGCGGAGCCTGCAGAGGCTGCGGGTCAGCTCCGGCTCTTAGAAGTTTGAGCAGCGTCAGGGAGGAGAGGACCAGGAGCTGGAGAGCGAGAAGGATGGGAGGAGGCAGCCGCCTTCTAGACACTGGCTGGCACTGTTACTTAGCCCTTTTGTTGACGAAATTCCTGAAAACAAAGTGTATCAGAACAGACTCCGGTTTTACTCTCTCTTCTTTTTATTTCAGGATAGGACCGTAATCATATGAATAATTTAGCTGTCACTGCCAGAGAGCTGACCGCTGGGGAGACATATCCTGTAACGGTGTCACACACCAATGAGATTAGGAATTCTGCCAATCTTTTGTAAAAAAAAAAGATTTTCAAATTATCAGACGGCTGCCTGAAAGAACTGGGGGATCCAAAGGAGAAAGCTCTGCAGGGTAGAGCAGTATCATGTTCTTAAAAGACACAGCTAACAACCATTACCAACAACACAACCTCATTCGAGGCACAAAATAATGGATTCTGTAAATGGGATACTCAGCAAATAGTTCACCGCATGGTTCAGAAGTCCCTACCCAAAAACATCTTGTGTGCACAAGGAAAGGTTCACAGATAAAAAGTTCAGAAACCTATCTAGATAGGTGGGTTCTCTTCTACTATCTTTTCTTCCCCAAATTGTATCAAGACCTCAAATTAGAAAGCAGAAAGCAAATTGAAGAAATTGAGGAACTTACTGCACTGGAGAGAAAATTACTAGGAAAAAAAAAAAAAGTAGAATAAGAATCAAAATAACACTGTCCACAATTATTTCTAAATGATCCTTACTTTTCAAATTTGCTAAATCTCAAGATTGTGTTCAAGCATTATAGATAAAATTCTCAGAAAATGTTTTGGCCTCAACAAGAATTTTCAGGATATAATGGATGTGGCTGTTCAGTGCTTTTCAAATTCATGGTCATGAGTTTAAAAAACAAGTTTTAAAAAAAACTTATCTCCAGTATAATGTATACTTATTCATATTTCATGCATTTACTAGTATATTGGCAAACTATGGCTCTTGAGAAACCTATATGCAGGTCAGGAAGCAACAGTTAGAACCGGACATGGAACAACAGACTGGTTCCAAATAGGAAAAGGAGTACATCAAGGCTGTATATTGTCACCCTGCGCATTTAACTTCTATGCAGAGTACATCATGAGAAACGCTGGGCTGGAAGAAACACAAGCTGGAATCAAGATTGCTGGGAGAAATATCAATAACCTCAGATATGCAGATGACACCACTAGATCCAACCAGTCCATTCTGAAGGAGATCAGCCCTGGGATTTCTTTGGAGGGAATGATGATGAAGCTGAAGCTGTAGTACGTTGGCCACCTCATGCGAAGAGTTGACTCATTGGAAAAGACTGATGCTGGCAGGGATTGGGGGCTGGAGGAGAAGGGGATGACAGAGGATGAGATGGCTGGATGGCATCACTGACTTGATGGACATGAGTCTGAGTGAACTCCAGGAGTTGGTGATGGACAGGGAGGCCTGGCGTGCTGCGATTCATGGGGTCGCAGTTGGACATGAGTGAGCAACTGAACTGAACTGGCAAACTATATACATGATGTATACAACAAATAGAGAGGTTTGGCGGATAAAACTTTTAAAATATTTTAAAGGCAGGTCCAGTCTAATATTTTCTTCCCTCACTCAAGTGGACCACGTTTGCACCACTTGGGATGTTAAAAGTTCAGAAGACACCAGTTAACTAATTGGATGTGAGGGGCAACATATGTTCATAACTTAGACTCACATACACATTGGAGATTTTGTAGTAGTTTATCCAAAATGCTTAAATTTTAAATGTAGTGCTTTAATATTAGTATAACATACTGCTTTCTAAAGCAGTTGTGAGGTGAATAAAAATAACGCAAATCAGGGTTTCAAAGACTGTTTTATTCCTGCCCATGCCTGCACTTTATTCAACAACTATTATGTGACAAGCATTTTATATTACATATATCTAATCCTTACAAGAACTATAAGTAAAATTATTTTTCCCATTTTATCTAAAAAAAAAAATGAAATTAAGGTTCATGATCAACCAAATCCTACAAATAAGTGGTAACACGGGGTAGGATCTTTAAAACCACAAAATCAAGATGATCACAATTATAGGACCTGATGTGAAGGGTCAAGAATTTTACCTGTTTCAGTATCTTCTTTACAGCTGACTCATTAAAGCAAAGAGAAGGGAACTGAGAAATAAAATGTTAACTATTAAAAATTCTTTACAGTAAAAAAAATAACACAGCTCCCAGACATTTCCACCCGCTTCTCGTCCAGCAAACAGCACTTTTAAGTCATAGTAAGAGGCCTGCAGAAGAGAATTCTGGGAGTGGTTACAGTGGCTAAGTTTCCACTGATGGAGTTACCCGAAACCTCAGAGCTTCGGATATTGTTTCCCAAAACAATATCCTTTAATCCCAAAAGAGAACTTAATAAATTTTTTTATTTATGGCCACAGCAGTTCTGAGAACTTAGCTCCCCAACCAGGGATTGAACCCTGCGTGGAGTCCTAACCACTGGACTATAAGAATTCCCTTAGAAGAGAATGCACTAAGGGTAAGTTTTAGAGCTTGCAGAGCAGGGCATTCATTCTGTCCTCAGCAGGACAGAGAAAGCAAGCTGGCTTCCCTCCCGCCCTTCTCAGCAGGCTGGCTGCACAGAAGGTCAGTCTTGGACTTTCACTCAGTTTCCAGCTATGTTCCCAAACAGGGCCTGAAACCAGCTATGGGGCCAAAATGCTTATCCCTCATCCAGACCCATATGTAGCTAGCTATGAAGCCTCTGGACCAACAAAGTCTCACAACAGATGAGAGGGTCCACCAGCCTGGGGAAGCTACTTTACAATAAAAAGTGTGTCAAATTAGGAGAAGAGCTAAGTGTAAAATTTTGTTTGCCAGTTGAAATACCATGATTTGAAATTCCATTGCTAAATTCTTCACCAGAAAACATGGGTTAAACTTACAGTAGTGATTCAGCATCATTTCCTTTGCTTGAGATTTTTTTAAAGATCTATGACTTTTGTCCACACAGGCATTCTCGTCAGCCTGGGAAGGCCACACCTCTCCTACTCACCTGGCAAACTCCTTTCCACCCTCCACACCCAAGCATGACTTCCCTGGTGAAGCCTTCCCCATACATAAGGTGGAATTAGGCCCCTTCTCATCTGAGTGCTCAAAAAAAAAAAAAAAAACCTAAATCTGTATTTAATTAGAAACATTTAGTTTCAACTGCAACTATTTGTTTTTGACTATGGCTTCTGTATTTACTCGCCTTGTATTCCCACGACTTCTTCCTGTGCTGTGCTGGGCATATAACGTATCAGAATATTTGGTAGATGAAGAAATGAAAGTTGAATCATGAATCTGAAGGAGCATTAATTCTTACAGATATAATAGATTGGTCTCAATGGTTCTCAACTTGTTTGCCTTTATACACCTTATATAAAATCCATCATAGTTCTTTGAACATTCAGGTTGTAGCCTTATGACTATATCTGACTGTCAATATACAAAAGAAGCTTCTCACATCACATTACATTACAGGTGTAGCCTAGCACAAATGAGATAGCTCTTACAATTTTTCTATTCACAAATTAGGAATTATTATCATTTGCAGCATTTTCTATAATTTCTAAACAGAGTAACCTGGGAGCCAGTGGGGAAAGTCATGTTTTCAATTGCCTGTTCTCTGGTATGTCTATTCTATTCAAAAGGTTTCTCAAAACAGAAACAAAAGTTTAAAAAAAATCTGAAAGACAAAAACGCAATCTCCACCTATTTACTTTGAGGGCTTGATCCAGCAAGCATTTTAAGAAATGAATTTCTGGTGGGGGGGGCGTCACCAAAGGTACTGTGCCCTTTTCCCCTTAAAAAAAAAAAGTTAATCTGTCACATTTAGTAAGATTACATTATGTGGCCTACCAGAAAACAGTATTCATTCCTATAAATACCCAATCCCTTAAACATTTTCTCCTACAACTGCATTAGTTTCTCATTAGATGAGCGTGCCACTAAAAATATATGTGATGTGTAATAACAAAACTCAAACTTTATAAATGCTAGAGTAAAACACAGATATCTACCCACAAACTCAGGGTTGTTGATGGTCATTTCAAAAGACAATCTGTGTTAGGAAACCTCTTGAGCGGAACACCATATACTAGTTTCATTTCTTAAACTATGTCAAGAAGACACATTTAAAAATATACTTCAGACCCAAAATAAAGTAAACCCCTCAGTCGGCCCCACTCCACCACACACTAGTATAAAGGGCAATGCAAGAGAAAGCCAATCACTAAAGTATCAGTTTATTTATTTCCTCATAGCTCTCACCTCCCCTGCCCCCAACTCCAATATTTCGGTTGTTTCACTACTCCTCCCCGTTAACGCTTTCTTCCAGAAAGAGGGCCAGCCCATCTTAGCAGGCCACCACCAAGAAAGGTGGAGGTAACAACTGAACATTATTGGCATGCCCTTATCATTCTCAGATTCCAATACTCTAAGATTGTGCCTTCTTCCCCTTATTTGTCATCTCCCCACACTTGCCCATAAAGGCACTTTTTTTCCACTTTCTACACAGATGAGCAATGTTAAATTAGCACATTCGGTATATAGGCCAAGTTACTAACAGAAAAATGAACAAGACAGTTCTCAGATTTCAGTCTTGCAGGATTTAGGCTCTTCTTTTAAAGTACTATTTATTCTACAAAACACTCACTTGGCATGCCTTCCTCTCCCAGTAACAGGCATGTCCTTGGAGGGAAAAATCCACTTGAATCCCTTTTGTCCCCAGAATGCCTGCATGTTCTCAGTAGGGACCTTGTGGGTGAATTCTGCTCTTGTTAGAAGACTGGGTTCCAAATGGTCTCCTCAGAAACATTCAGATTATTGTGAAATTCGCACTATAACCCATCACAGAGGGTGTGGTGTGCAAACAGGTGTTATCTCCACAATAATGTTGAAATTCACTAGCAGCTGTCTAAAGTGCTAAGAAAAATATGGAGGCCACATCTGGACTCAGAGAGAGAATGTATAGTGAAACTCAAGGGTTAGTGACGTCTGCCGTGTGCACAGATGAGAAGCATGGTGGTGTGTGTGCTCAGGATTTGCCATCTCGACTCCAAATCCTGAGCCAAGGTCTGAATTCCACGAAGTTCAAGTATTTCTTACTGCCTAAGTTCCTTTCCCTAACTGAAGCATCAGACCAAGGACAGATAATTCGAGGTTCTTCTAAATATACATTTCTATGTATAATCCTTTTATGTAAAAGTTTGGTGAAGAATAGTCTTCCGAGTGAATTAGACTTAAGGTCAATCACAGACCCAGTGTTCTCCCCCTCTTTGAACTAGCACACAGTAAGAACCCTTTTGCAAGAGTATCTGTAGCAACTTTTAAACTTTTCCAAAAAAGCAAAAGCATCAAAGCGCTTTGTTCCAGAAGTGACCCAGACACTTAAAGATGCCACTGTCTGTGCAGCAACTCTTTTCTTCCAGTAGATGTTGCGATCTTCTGTTTAAAGAGTTCCCATTTCTCATCCTGTGCTCTCCCATAAATCTGTAACATGACAGACAACCCCAAATCGGGGTGACAACATTTGGCAGACTTGGTTTCAGACTCTTCCTCTATAACCATTTAACAAAACCTGGCACAAAGTCCTTCTACGATGGCAAGAATACAAATTCAACATCCAGCCCCGCTCCTCAACTAAAGTGGTGACTGAGGGGGTCCAGCAAACTCAAAATAAGAAACCAAAGCCCTTCTTCTTTTGGTTTGCTTCCAGGAGTGTTCTTCCTCAGCTAGAAAATTCCTGAATGTTTTTCTAAAGTATCAAAAGATCCATTTCATAATTCTAAAAGCACACTATAAAACAGAAGGTGCATCCTTAACGGCTGACAACCTCCACTTGTAGCTTTATAATCATATTTATTATATTTCCAAGGCAATCTTCCTCATCAATGTCCACTCCCCTAATCAAATCACATTGTTTAAAAAGGCAAATTCACTTAATACTTGCTGCCCTCTCTCCATTACAGTAGCATACGCCTTTGCTGTCTCTCCGCCCCAACACTTCTAGAGCATTTATGCCTGACAGTCACCTCCTCCTTTCTGTAACTGAGAACAAACCACTTAGGCCAGAGTTATTTCAAAGTTCCCTTTAAAAAACTTAATGCTTATAATGGAATAAAAGCCTTCTCAAGACAGAATTCTGTTAGAATGAGAAAATAAGTAAAAATAGGTTGCTTTTCGCAAGATCTCAAGTAATATTCTTTCTTTAGTGAAAGGTCGACTTGCCTTTTAAAGTTAACTTAGAATCTTCCAAAAGTTCCCAACACCCCCAATACTGAAATCATTTAAATAGACATCTCAGGGAGGGAAAGTCCCCTGGAGACGGAAATGGCAATCCACTCCAGCACTCTTGCCTGGAAAATCCCATGGACGGAGGAGCCTGATAGGCTACAGCCCATGGGGTCGCAAAGAGTCGGACATGACTGAGCGACTTCACTTCACTTCAGGGAGGGAAAAGACACAGTGAGCCATGTATGGGCATCGAAGGGCATAAGGGGCAATGGACAGGCCTCGGTGGGTCTCAACCATAGCCTGGCTGCGCCTGAGTCAGGAAGATGTGGGGCTCTGAACGGGTTTACATTTCAGTCCATCCCCACGGTCTTCTCTTCCTCGACTGCTGACTCCGGAAGCCCTGGAACCAGAGGTACAAAGGCAGCCAGATGGAAGTCGAGGAGCAAAAGGAGCTCACCTGGGACTGAGGCAAGGCTGAAACTTATTACTGCCTCAGTGCATCAGCTGAGCCTCTAAGAATGATATTTTTGCTAAAAAAAAAAAAAAATTATGAAAAAAAAAAAGTTATGTGACACTGCACTGTATTTTAAGATAATGTCAGCAGGTGTATGATGGCCAAAAGTATGCTCTGTTTAGTACAGAACAGCGAAAAAGGAGGGAAAGAACAATTTAAAAACAGAAATCATGTTAAAAGGCTAAAGGAAAATGGGATTTGGGGTTTTTTTTTCCAGCTTAAGATCTAGCCAAACCTTTTTTCTTGATAGGATAGCATTACCTACCACAGGAGCACACGCACTCAAGTACAGGGAAAGCAAGGCTGAGCCAGTGAGGGCGCTCTGCAAACACACTTTGAAAACCACTGACCCTAAGTTTTGAAACTCTTTCCAGGACACCAAACTTTAAATTATATATATGTATTTAATCAGATAATAGTAACTATATCACATCTCAAACTTTAACCCCTTTCAGTTTTGTCGCAGAGCTTCACACCTGTTTTTAAGTAGAAACAAAACAAAACAAACTGCTATACATTTTTATTTAGCTTAAGAAATTATGTAGGTGCATGGACAGAGACAGACCTCAGTCACACAGCTGTGTGACCGAACATACATCATTGCCATGAATACATCCTTTACCTTGAAATGTGAATGAGCACCAAAGGCAAAATTATTATATTTTCTTTAACACAAATGGAATCTAAAAATAAGTGCTTCAGCGAATCCTTAAAAAGTAAACTGGCTTGTTGATCAAAGTGGATCTCGTTAAAGCACAACACCACAATGTGTGTTTACATCACCCTTTTATTTCATAGTTAGAAATAATACAGTTCCACAGGGTAAATCATCAATAAATAATGGTGTTTAATCCTTAAACGTAAAAATCCCAACTCTTTGGCATCTGACAGGATTCTATTTCTTGTCAAACTAATGACTGTATAGATATAGTTAATCTTAGCGATCATCCGTCGATACAATATGTTACAAAGGTGCAATTTACTTTAAAATGTACAACAGCTGAAAATTTCCAGCCCACCAAGAAATCTGAACAACTCAGTAAGATATGGGCCAACTTCCCCAAGGTTCTTTCACATGATCTGCCTCAGTGGAAGTTTAATAAATGTTGATTAAGAGTTCCTAGGGTTTTCTAATACTTATTCTGCCCTATATAGAGTCTTGTCATTCATTCTGGTTAAAGAAAAGTCACAACTGCACCAGGAATGACCCACTCATTTAATTAAAAGGTGTTCTTATTTTATAAGCAAGATTGCTAACACCTTAGAAACTGACAGCCCCCAAAATAAAATTTAAAATAAGCAGGTCTATGCTGCCAGAAATGCCAATTCAGTAATAAATTGCACCTTCAAGAGTCAAAAAAGAAAAAAAGAAATATCAATAGAAACTTTTACAAAAGGTAAGTTACATACATGTTTTTTTCAAAATATATTCAAGAATAGTTGAGCTGTATTTGTTACTAAAGCCAGGGCATTATTTCTTTAGCAACAAATTAAACCAGTGCAATTGACATAAATTGTTAAGTAATCCAGGATTAACCCATTAAAACTGTAGAAGCACTTTAGGCTCCTGCACTAATCCTAGAAACTAGAATTTCAACTAGTGCCTGTGCCGCACAGAACTAAAACTGGAATGATCTGATGACATGCTGAATGGTATCACTTCATACTTAGTTTAAGCATTCGATAGTAGAAATCATGAGTTTCTCTATTAGAGTTCCATTCACTTACAGAACATTCAGATGCAAACAGTATTTGCCTATAATCCACAATTTAAAGAATCCTTTCCATTTTAAAGTTCCAGATGAATTTTAAATTAGAAAATAAGCATTAAAGAAACTTTTTCAACTTATGAAAACTTCATATTGGAAACTTTCTGGTAAAGCTTCCCCCAACCCATTGTAAAATAAATACTTTGTATCCCAAATTTAATTTTATTAAGACACACTTTAATAATGCTATAAAGAAATATTTTACAGCCATAGAGATCAATAACTTTCCATGCGGAAATAAAAAATTCATTGCTCAATAATATTACTGAGGCAAGTGAAGAAAGATTATTCTCTCGTCAATCTGAAATGTTAATTTTTTCAGTGCAAAACCAGTTATAAAATATTTAAACTCAATATTTAAAAATAAAAAGTGGTCCAATTTAGCAATGTTCAAGTTCTAAATTTCATAAAACAAATCATTACATATATTTTATAGTAAAATACAGAGATTAAAGAAGTACTTGAGTACTTAAGATATAAATTTCTAATGAATCATACCAAGTCAGCAACAACCAAGCAGATAACATTTCCAATTTGAGTATCAGAATTTTAAATATGATATTATTGTACCAAAGCCTTTTTTCCCCCCTAGCTAAAAAGCTATACAAACTAATGGTCAACCTTCTCTTTTCCTTGCAGTTGCGTACTCTAGAATGATCTCCCCTCAAGTACCTGTGATTCCATTCCTGTATTCATATTTTGATCCAGACAATTTGTATGTTTCAGGAACACTTAGCTGATTTAACCATCTATAATGTAAAGAGTCCTGTACAGAGTACAACAGTGGAATTTTCTAGCCAAGTGTAGGCTGACCTAAACTGGTTTACACTCTCTTACAAGTCCCTCATGTATTATTCCTAGCAAACACACGGTCCCCTCTGAGGGTTAGGTGTTGAAGCTGGTACTGTAGCACTTCTGTGTCAGCTGGCTCCTTGATGTTCATTTTATCTAGATTGAGGTAGTCCAGAGATTTGGAGTGAGCCCTCTTACCTTTAAGAAGACAAAGAGGCAGAGGCCCGTGGAGGGCTTTATAAGGTTCGTACGGTAAAGATTTAGTGCACTTGTCTCCTGAGCTGGGCATCCGCCTCCGCCTCCTGCCGTTGATAGCTGGAATCTCGTAGGGCTGGTAGTACCTACTTCTGGTTTTGTACAAACGAGAGGAACGAGCAAGTCCCACATCCAGCTGTTTGGAGCGCAGGGAAGGCACGGCTTCTCCCTTGCTCTCCTCAGCTCCTGTGCACTTCTGAGCTAACTTCAGGAGCTCCTCACCAGTCGTGAAGCCGACCAAATAGTTCGAGTCCATGTGGAGGATCTGGTAGCCTGACACAGTCCGGCGCATGGGCGAGCACGGCGTGCTGGAGCAGCGGGGCTTCTCCGCCTCCGCCTTGCCCGGAGAGCTGGCCTCCGCGACGGGCAAAGGCAGGGTGGTCAGGGCACTTCTGGACTCGCCATTAACATCGACTTCCATTTTAGGCACCCGTCTGCACACTCCTGAAAGCAGACAGACTCAGATTAGAAGGGTATAACGCCCAGAACCTCGGGCCAAGCCGGATCGTTTTAGAAGGTTCTGGGAGCTTGAAATCACATGGGCCTGAAAAACAGCCAATGTACAACTGGCAGATTTTTATGTATGTCTGTTAAACGTTCCACAGCAGGCATGAAATGACTGCTACTTCTTTGCCTTCAAGAACTCAAAGGCAGGTTAACATCATCTCATGGAGAAGCAAAGAGAAAGCAACAATACTTCTCTAAATGCAGCGCTCCATTTAACCACACACAGTTTATTCCTTGATGTGATTATTCAGCAAATTAAATATAGATCCCAAATGAAGCAAATGAAAATAGTCATGCACGATTTCTCAAGAACCCACAAAATATTTCTGACATGAAAGTTAGCCTTTAACTTCTCAACTGTGTTTAAGGGTCATACACACAGTAAAAGATAAAAGTGGATCAATTTCTCCAAAGTATCCAACTTAGACCTAAAAAAGTTTTTCAAGGTATGGTGGAGTCTTAAGGGAAGGTTCCAATGAATCTTACCAATGTTCCTTCTTCCATATCTCCAATTATTTAAAGAAAATCATTTTGTAGTTTAAAAGTTAATCCTAAATCCAATAAATCAGGCCATTTTTTAATATTAAACATATATAAAAATCAGATGTTAGTTGACTATTTAATTATAAGATATACCATAGATTTGACAGCTATTTTATTCTGCAAAACCTAAGACACTGAACTTTGGAACAGTTTAGGAAACGGCAGAACAATTCACAATAAATATTAATATTGTTCATTACAATGATCATATTACATAATTTGGAAAGTCTCAGCAACAAAAAGTATCACAAACAATGACCAGCTTCCTAGAAACTCATAATTAAATCAAATTTTGAAAAATAAAATACAAAAGGAAATTGACAATGTCACTTCTGATAAACTTTATTTCTTCTTGATCTTCAATCAGAAGTAGACAGAAGTTTTAAAAGTCTCAGATCACTAATTAAATTGATATCAATTAATAACCTAGATAGCATTTTCAAAAGCAGAGACATTACTTTGCCGACTAAGGTCCGT
>SJYT01048283.1:47526-62895 GCA_006410635.1 Cephalophus harveyi | reverse complement strand
AATAATTGGAAAAGACTCTGATGCTGGGAGGGATTGGGGGCAGGAGGAGAAGGGGACGACTGAGGATGAGATGGCTGGATGGCATCACTGACTCGATGGACGTGAGTCTGAGTGATCTCCGAGAGATGGTGATGAACAGGGAGGCCTGGCGTGGTGCGATTCATGGGGTCGCAAAGAGTTGGACACAACTGAGCGACTGAACTGAACTGAATAATGTCAAAAAATAATGTGATTTTAAGATTAAATATTTATTGAAAAAATAAATAATCTATGCCGAATGACAAATTAATCTTTCCTTTCTCACTAATTTTGCAGTCCAGAAAGAGCACAAGAAGACAGATGCAAGGCCTCCAATATACCTAACTGGACAGGGCAGCTACAGGCAAGAAGTCATTCTGAAAGAGAAGGAGAGGAGGGTTCAGTGAGACTTAAATAATCAGGGCTGTGGAGGAGATGGAGACCAGGCATCCCACCCGAGGAGAGGCGCCCAGGTGGTGACACTCAAGCAATCGGTCCACAGTGAGCGACATACTGCTCCAGGTTCTTCCATGCCTGGCAGTCCTTGACAGCCCATGCATTTCCACCAGTCACCTTACCACATCCCTATCTGGTACTTCATAAACTCTCTAAAATCCATGATTTCACACCCCACCCATTCCAAACTGGAGGATAATTCAAAAAGAGACTAAGAAGCTTGAAGTCATCTTATTAGCCCCTTAGTGTAAACACTGCTAAGCCAGCTGACAATGCACAAAGTCTCAGCCAAGAAGAGTGAGTGCAGGTTTCTCTCAGCAATGCACTCATCACAAGTGTGCTCCATCATTAAGTCAATCCTGCTGCATCAAGGTGGAGAAGGCGATGGCACCCCACTCTAGTACTCTTGCGTGGAAAATCCCATGGACGGAGGAGCCTGGTGGGCTGCAGTCTATGGGGTCACGAAGAGTCGGACACGACTGAGCAACTTCACTTTCACTTTTCACTTTCATGCATTGGAGAAGGAACTGGCAACTCTCTCCAGTGTTCTTGCCTGGAGAATCCCAGGGACAGGGGAGCCTGGTGGGCTGCCGTCTATGGGGTGGCACAGAGCTAGACATGACTGAAGCGACTTAGCAGCAGCTGCATCAAGGAAGACCAAGAGGGATCTCTTAGAGTCTCTAGAGGGTGAGGATAATGAATGGCAAGATACAAAGGTTTGAGAGAAAAAGTCAGAAAGTATACACGAGCTTGAAAAATCAATACCTAGGAAATTAGAAAAGTGAAGAAAGTGAGTGAGGCAAAGTATAAAGGTCAAAATTTGATGTGACAAAAAACAGACACTACTTTTAGATGAGTACCTATGACTGGTTAAGTCCCCATCAGCCAAAACACCATAAAAAATATCACTTGGCTTGGGCAAAACTGTCCAACAGGATCTTCAGACATCTAACCTGATAGACAATGATTTAACCTAGACTGTCAAATAGAAGATGTGGTTTAAGAACTCTGGAAATTTCAACCAAGCAGCCTACTATACTTTAACCTACCATATGTAAGAAAGCCTAGTAGACTTTTTAAACAACACACCCCCTGTAGAAAACACTACTTAACTAAAAAGTTAAAAAAAAAAAAATGCATTTATAATATCCTCTTGGGCTTCCCTGGCAGCCCAGTGGTAAAGAACACACCCTTCAATGCAGGCAACCTGAGTTTGATCCCTGGATTGGTAAGATCCCCTGGAAAAGGTAATGACAACCCACTCCAGTATTCTTGCCTGGGAAATGCCATGGACAGAGGAGCCTGGCAGATTACAGTCCACGGGGTCACAAAGGAGTTGGACGTGACTTAGTGACTAAACAACAACAACAACATCCTCTTAGAAAAATATTTAACCTAGTAACTAAGGATCAAATATGCAGATGAGACCACCCTCATGACAGAAAGCACAGAGGAACTAAAGAGCCTCTTGATGAAGTTGAAAGAGGAGAGTGAAAAAGCTGGCTTAAAACTCAACATTAAAAAAACTACAATCATGGCATCTGGTCTCATCACTTTACGGCAAATAGATGGGGTAACAGTGGAAACAGTGACTGATTTTATTTTGGGGGGCTTCAAAATCACTGCAGATGGTGACTGCAGCCATGAAATTAAAAGACGCTTACTCCTTGGAAGAAAAGCTATGACCAACCTAGACAGCGTATTAAAAAGCAGAGACATTACTTTGCCAACAAAGGTCTGTTTAGCCAAAGCTATGTTTTTCCCAGTAATCATGTATGGATGTGAGAGTTGGACCATAAAGAAGGCTGTTCACCGAAGAATTGATGCTTTTGAACTGTGGTGTTGTAGAAGACTCTTGAGAGTCCCTTGGACTGCAAGGAGATCCAACCAGTCCATCCTAAAGGAGATCAGTCCTGAATATTCATTGGAAGGACTGATGCTGAAGCTGAAACTCCAATACTTTGCCCACCTGATGCAAAGAGCTGACTCACTGGAAAAGAGCTGGGAAAAATTGAAGGCAGGAGGAGAAGGGGACGAGAGAATGAGATGGTTGGATGGCATCACTTATTCAATGGACATGAGTTTGAGCAAGCTCTGGGAATTGGTGATGGACAGGGAAGACTGGCGTGCTGCAGTCCACGCAGTCGCAGAGTCAGACACCACTGAGCGACTGAACAACAAGGGTCGATACTCTGTGTAAAACTTCTGAATGAGAGTGTTGCCATACTGAAACACGAAAGTGCTCCTTTTAAATATTACATGCATAATAGGTGCTACCTGCCGAACCTCTGATGACAATTCTAAGAGCTGGAAAACTGAACTTTTTAGTTGTAAAACATCAGTACCTCTCCTCTAAACAACTGAGTATTCTCACAACTAACAGCTCTTTGAGGTGGTTTCATGGTCTACGCAGCATACTGTCTTATATACAAGAACATCTTCAGATTTAGACATTTATGTAGGAGCATAAATGGTACAACCAGGACCCTGCTTAGATTTTTTTAAAAAAATCGTTTTTACTTACATGTTGCCCTTCTAAAGACGATCTACTGTGTGGCACTAAGAAAGCGAAATATAGAGGCTAGTCGATTGGCAAGTAAACATTTCATTTTTAGCTGGGGAGAATGCTGACTAAGCAGCATAACCTTTCATCCTTCAACGTGACCAGAAATGAAACTTTTTATGTTATCAAACTGCCGAGAATTTCCTGACGAGATTTAAATACTGGAGCAAGATTCTGAGAGCCGTTACACAATCAATGGTTAATTATCTGTTCAATGGGCAGAAGTGGTGTAGGTACCGTCCCATCTGAAGAGGGAGAAGTACCCCAATTCTAAAAAACGACAGGGATGACAGGAAGGACAGCGAAGAGCGAAAGGTCTCCAAGTCAGCGTATAGGAATTTCCAATAATTTTCACTGCAAAATTTCTTAAAAGGCAGTCATCAGAAACTCAACTACCCTGACTACATCAGACATAATCCGTGTTAGCAGGACATTCTTCATAAACTGCAATGAAAGCTCTGCTTATGGGTTTGTTGTTATTAACAATATTCATGACAAAGCATTCTGTTTTATATTCTAAGATGAACCTTGTATCCAAAAAACATACTGCCAAGATAAACAATCACAAAGTACTCTCTGTAAATACTGCAGGGGTGTGGACCAGGCACCACGCCCACTGCATCAGTAAGAATACATGTGAACCCAGAAACCAGACCCAAGACTAACTTTGGCACCGCAGAGCACTGCAAATCAGAGACCAACAACAGAGACCCTTAACAGCTTCCATTAATGCCTTTCATATGTAGTTTAAAGCAAAAACAAAAACTGCAAACAGAAAACAGAAAGTGCTGTTACGATACCAGAAGCAGCAATATTCTGTGGAATAGAGTCGAACAGAAAATGCAATAAGCATAAAAAAGTCAACGTGTAGTTGAACGATACTTGTAAAACCGAGTTTCATAAACAACAGGAACAACGAAAAATTTTTTAAATGACATCTAAGGTCTTCAGTAGCAAACTCCCTCTCAATCCAGTCAGTAACAGAGGCACTGAAGTATATTTATACAGCATACAGAAGACACGGCAATGTTCAAAGGCCCCACTCTGTTTCTTTGAAATATGACTGATGCATGTTGAGGTCTGACAGAAAACAACAAAATTCTGTAAACCAATTATCCCTCAATAAAAATATAAATTAATTTTAAAAAATGAAATATATGAGATTCAAAACTAGACAGTGCTAGACAAGGAAACGGGGCTTCCCTGATAGCTCAGTTGCTAAACAATCCGTCTGCGATGCAGGCGACTCCGGCTCAATTCCTGGGTCGGGCAGATCCTCTGGAGAAGGGATAGGCTACCCACTCTAGTATTCTTGGGCTTCTCTAGTGGCTCAGCAGCTGGTAAAGAATCCACCGGCAATGAAGGAGACCTGGGTTCAATCCCTGGGTTGGCGAGATTCCCCTGGAGAAAGGAAAGCCTACCCACTCCAGGATTCTGGCCTCGAGAATTCCATGGACTATCCATGGGGTCACAAAGAGTCGGACACGACTGAGAGACTTTCAGTTAGTCAGTCAAGCAGACAAGGAAACACTTTATTTACTAGGAAAATGTACACAGGGTACATTTTGAAAACACTGGCTACAGCATGCATTTGTAAGTATAGCTGAAACTAAAACAAAGGTCCAAACCACGACACACATGTAGGAAAACTTGGTGCATCGAGAGCAGCCCATTCAAAGGCTGTGACTGCATGGCAACTACTCAGTTCTGAACACCCTCCAAGACACCAAGCTTCCTATACATTTGGCACCAGGAACAACATTTTGAAAATATAACTGAGGCAGTTTGATAACATGCCTCAGCTCCTTAGACTAGCTCTGAAAAGAGCTGGTAAGTTTCACAACTACTATACGAATAATTCTTTTTTGAGAAGTACTGCATTCCAGGAGTGTTATAAAATCAGGCTTATCAAAAAAAAGTCATCCTCGATAATCAAGAAACTGGTCCAATATGCTTGAACTGTTTTTTAGCAACACCATTTAAGACAAAACAGATGTAACATAACTTTTTAAATATACAGAACAAAAATACCATGTGAATAAAGGAAATCAGTCCTGAATATTCATCGGAAGGACTGATGCTAAAGCTGAAGCTCCAAAACTCTGGCCACCTGATGTGAAGAACTGACTCATTGGAAGAGACCCTGATGCTGGGAAAGATTGAAGGCAGGAGGAGAAGGGGACGACAGAGGATGAGACGGTTGGATGGCATCACCGACTCGTTGCACATGAGTTTGAGTAGGCTCTCGGAGTCGGTGATGAACAGGGAGGTCTTGTGTGCTGTATGTAGTCCATGGGGTCGCAAAGAGTCGGACATGACTGAGCAACTGAACTGAACATCCTTTTCAAGAGGTACTTGAAATGAACCACTCAGAATAGAATCATTTCTTAGGAAATAGAGTCCTTCCGAAGCATGACTAGTATCAGTCCAATGGTATCTAGAATCATCTAGTTTTAGTGCCAGAATCATCAAGGAGTTCACCTACGTGGAACTTCTGATTACAGAGAAGAGGACACGTAAGCTGTTAAGCAGGGACCTGCCCAGAGCCAGGAGTGCAGGCCCAGATGTCCCACCTCCGAGCCCGCGGCTCCTTCAAAGCTATCATACTGTGCCTCTAGCTCATAGTTCCCAAACGTGTCTACACAGCAACACACCCAAGGAGCATCAATAAACACTGATGTCTGTGCTCCACCCCAGATCTGTGATGTAAATCATCTGGGATATAGCCTGGGCTCCGAAATTTTTAAAAGATCCCTTAAGTGATTCTGATATGCAGACATGTTTGGGAACTTGTCAGATAGAACTTATCTGAGAGAAGAATTTCACTCCTGTAAGTTCTTGCTTTCTTTTTCCTAATCAGTAATTATCGTCACATTAGTGAATATCATTTTTGGCTGCTTCCAACTGCTAACAACCTATCCCTAAGGCCTTCTAATTTCCTGTTTCTAATCCAATGCATGCTAAAAAAAAATCTGCTAACCAAACTTGTTAAAACTGGATATAAAATAGAAATAAATCTGCACTGAATGAGAACTGGGTTTCTTCATCGGCACATACTTTCCTATAGTTATTTCAGACTCTTAGATGCCTCTGTCAGGTACACAGCCGCTTTGGAACATAGTTTGACAATTTTCTGTAAAGTTAAATAAATGCTTATAAAACAATCCGCCCACCTTACTTGTACGTATTTATCTAAGAAAAGTGAAAATATATGTTCATACAAAGACCTGAACATGAATGTTTATGTTTCATTCATAACCCCACACATACACACAAAAAAAAATTGGAAGCAACCCAACAGGGTAATGGATAAAGAGACTATGGCCCATGCATAAAATGGAATACCACTCAGCAATGAAAAGGAGCAAACCAGGATTACACTAAGTGAAAGAAACAGAAAACCTTATGCACTGTGTGATTCCATTTATATGACATTCTGGAAAAGGTAACACTATTGGGACAGAAATCAATCGATGGCTGCCAAAAGCTGACTGCAAAGGGGCACAAGAGAATCTAGGGGATGAAAATATCATACGCACTGACACTGCACAATGGATACACTTGTCAACATCACCAAACTACACCCCTTAAAGGGATGAGTAAGAACATCAGACTTCAATAAACTTGAGTTTAAAAAAAAGCCTGTCACACCAAAGCAGAGACATGACTTTGCCGGCAAAGGTCCCTACAGTCAAAGCTATGGTTTTTCCAGCAGTCATGTATGGATATGAGAGTTAGACCATAAAGAAGGCTGAGCACCAAAGAATTGATGCTTTTGAACTGTGGTGCTGGAGAAGACTCTCGAGAGTCTCTTGGACTGCAAGGAGATCCAATCAGTCCATCCTAAAGGAAATCAACCTTGAATAGTCATTGGAAGGACTGATGCTGAAGCTGAAGCTCCAATACTTTGGCGACCTGACGCGAAGAGCTGACTCACTGGAAAAGACTCCTGATGCTGGAAAAGATTGAAGGTGGGAGGAGAAGGGGTCGACAGAGGATGAGATGGTTGGATGGTATCACCAACTCGATGGACATGAGTTTGAACAAGCTCTAGGAGATGGTGAAGGACAGGGAAGCCTGGTATGCTGCAGTTCATGAGGTCGCAAAGAGTCAGACATGACTGAGTGACTGAATACCACCACCACCTCCAAAGTTTCGATGGACCTCCAAACTTTAAAATTCTTTAAAATAGTTCTGGGGACTTCTCTGGAAGTCCAGTGGTTAAGACTCCTTGCTTCCATTGCAAAGGGTCAGGGTTTAATCCCTGGTCAGGGAACTATAATCCCACATGCTGTACAGCAGAGCCAAAAAAAAAAATTCTTTCTGATACCGTGTAATCCCAGAATCTGAAGGAATCTTTTTTAGTGAAGAGAAGTGAAGTGTTGGTCGCTCAGTCGTGCTTGACTCTTTGTAACCCCATGAACCCACCAGCCTCCTCTGTCCATGGGATTCTCCAGGCAAGGATACTGGAGTGGGTTGCCATTTCCTTCTCCAGGGGATCTTCCCGACCCAGGGATTGAACCCAGGTCTTCTGCACTCAGTTGTTCAATCTATGAACATCTTCAATGGCAGAAGATCATGTAACCCCATGAACCCACCAGCCTCCTCTGTCCATGGGATTCTCTGGGCAAGCATACTGGAGTGGGTTGTCAGTTCCTTTTCCAGGGGATCTTTCCGACCCAGAAACTGATCCTGGGTTTCCCTCATTGTAGGCAGATTATTTACCATCTGGGCCACCAGGGAAGCCCCATTTATCTACATAAGTACATCTATAACTATGCATACGTACATATGTACACATAAATGTATACTGTATGGAGAGAGGCAGAGATCTCTCACACACACACACATTTCTGTGGCTTCTATTCACTGCTCCTTGTTTGTGCTTTACTTCAGGGGAATGAGTTAATGACCCAGTCACATCATTTTTATTCAATAATCTCTAAAAGTACTTTCTACTTATAGTTCTCAAACCTCTTGCTCTTTGCCTCAACATTTTTCTCTTTTCCTTAAAATTTCCTGAAAATTTTAGTTATACTTCCATTTTTCAATGTCTTAAAATACATTTCATAAATTTGACAGGTTGTATCTATTAAATGAAACAGGGTGTTTGTTTTTCCCTATCCTTCTTTTGAATCATTCTGCTATTAACCGCTAATCTGGAAATCACTTATTATGAAACTGCCTTTGCAAAAGCTTATAAACACTCTACGTGATTCAAAGCAAAGACCTACAAAGATACTGACCAAGTAGAATAACATACCAAAGCATGAACTCACACTAATATAATTTTTTAAATGCTAAAATTATTAAAATTTGTCCCCTTCAAGGACTTGGAGTCACAAGGACAACAATGTCAGTCCAGATACACAGACACACTGGAAAAAGACAGCTGAAGACAGACAACAACAGCACTGCCTATCTTTAACAGTTTAAATTCACAATGTGATAAAAGAAACGTCACGCTCACAGTGAACTTCGAAACAAGCACCTGAAAATGACATTCATGCCAGTCGCCTGGTTGCCATTCTTTCCATATGATGATACACAACCAAACTTTCTGCAAGCTATTTCACCAGCCTTTGGAGCTTAACATTTTTTAAAGCTTTCCTGAAATCAGAGCAACTACCTCTTAACTACTATATTTCAAAATGTTACTCTATGAAACCTCCTTTATAAGAATAAAAAAAGGAAAATCTACTTGATCAAAATATCAGACATCTCAAATATGACATTAGCATTTTGTAATAATAATTTCAGTTCTCACTATTAAAAATTCCAAACCTATAATATCTACATTTATAACAATATACTGACATTTCATATTCATCTGGTTTATACAGTCTTTAAAACACAGTATAATATTATGTTCATACAACTGGTTAACAAATAGAAAAAGTAAAATATAACTCACCAGCCTAAATCCCAGAAGATGTCACTGTACAATTTCCAGTGAGTCCCAAGGGAACACAGGCATAATAATTTTTCTGCTCTACTCCAGATACTAAACATGAAATATAAAAATAAACCTTTAATTTAACAAGCAACACAACTTATAAAGCAATTATAACAATTCTAACTGCAAAACAGGATGACACCAGCAGGAGGTACCAATACCAGGTACAAGTTACATAAAATACAATATTAATTTCGAGTTTGTTCAGCTAAACCTCAAACATTGTATCATGCTTGTTCCCCTGTGTTCTGTTGCTTAAATTCTACCTGGAGACTAATAGTTGCTAAGCAGGTTAAAAAGGGCCAAGAAAAATTAAAAGTGAGTTCCAATTCCTATTCATGTGCTCAACAGATGCACAGTATACCATGGGAAAAAATAATGCTGAGACCAGTCAAAAGAAAAGCTCCTAGGCCTTGCCTTACTGCGAACTCTGCCCCTTGATTTTGCATAAGTAGCAGTTTTTAAAATGAGGACAGGCCCATCCTTCCTCCCTCATAAAGTTGTTGTGTGGATGAAATGAGAGGTAGGTGAACATGTTTTGCATGCAGTAGAGCCCTTAGGAATGTGTGATACTATTATGCAATTAATTGTTGGTGTCTACTCCTTTCAGCCATAAGACAGCAACAATCCTCCCTAAGACTGCTCCAAGGAACATGATTGGAAGACTCATGGAAAACACTTTTTTAAAAGAGGTGAGGTGAAGTCGCTCAGTCGTGTCCGACTCTTTGCGACCCCGTGGACTGTAACCTACTAGGCTTCTCTGTCCATGGGATTCTCCAGGCAAGAATACTGGAGTGGATTGCCATTTCCTTCTCCAGGGGATCTTCCCAACCCAGGGATCGAACCCGGGTCTCCTGCATCAGAGGCAGATGCTTTAACCTCTGAGCCATTAGCAACCTGAAAAACACTTCTTGAGAGTTATTACGGTGCTGACAAGTTTCTAACATGGTTTCTGTGCCTTTCGCCTCTTAAGTGGGAAGGAAATGTGTAAGAAAATCTGTCTTTATCTCCTACCTCCCCAGTTAACTGGGGTTAATTTCTTGAAATCAAGAAAACTCAGAAGTTTCTTCCACCTGTAAAATTTCTTTGGTTGTTGGGCCTTCTGTGGTGGTGAACTTGTTAGGAGCCCTGGTGGCTTAATCAGCTGAAGAGATTCATTTTACCTACTTGGGTGCAAAAAGCCTGAAGAAGTGGCAACAGTGAAACTTGTTCCCCAAAACATTTGTTACTTTATCATTTTCCTTATCATCAGGGAAGAGTCTGACCCAAAGGAAATGGATTATTACTAAATCAATAAAAGCATTTACCAGAACTATCATTCCCAGAAAACAATATGGTTACCAACCTTTGGAACTTCTTTAATTTACAGACACTTTCTCTTTCATTTATTTTTTGCCATAAACTATTTTCAAACTGGGTAACCAAGAAACCTAGATAACTAAGTCTGCTTCACAAATTAAGTCTCTGGTTTTAACATAAAGTGAATTACAATGTAACAAAAATTGTTACCTAGTGATAATTTTTTATTTAATACAATTACCCCAAAGAATCTCCCCCATCCTAATGTTACAAGATTCAAACTGATTTCTTACTTAAGTAAATGGATTTTTAATGGAGAAGAGAAATTTTTAGAACTTAAAAAAAAAAAAAAATTTTTTTTAGCACTTTCTACAAGTCAAAACCATATGCCATTTACATTACTTTAACAACTATATACTCCCACCAGGAAAATATTACCCCTGTTTTTAAAATATTTAATCAAGTAATACTATTTAGGAGTTACAGCAAAAATTCAAACCCCAATTTGTCTGGCTCCAAAGCCCACTGACATCGCTTTATATACATAATGGCTCTGTTTAGTGATAAGACCAGGTGTGTAGCTTTTTACACAATATTCGTGTTCCTGAAAAATGTGCATTAATTTCTCTAAGTGAAATCCTATTTTAAATATGTGGACGGTTATTTTATTTAAAACCTGTATTGCCACATTTGTGACATGGTTAGAGGGAGGTAACTTTAATTACTATAGGGTTATTTTTAACATGAAAAATGTTAGAATTCTAAAGCATATAGAGGACAGTCTTATACAAAACCATTCTGAATCATGAACCCTTCCTCCTCAGAGCTTATATTTTTTTAAATCAAAAATTCCAAGGCAGGAAAAAATGTATCAGTCAATATTTGCTGTTTATGTGGCTGGATGCCACATACAGAAAGGTCAGTTCAGTTCAGTTCAGTCACTCAGTCGTGTCCGACTCTTTGCGACCCCATGAATCGCACCACGCCAGGCCTCCCTGTTCATCACCATCTCTCGGAGTTCACTCAGACTCACATCCATTGAGTCAGTGATGTCATCCAGCCATCTCATCCTCGGTCGTCCCCTTCTCCTCCTGCCCCCAATCCCTCCCAGCATCAGAGTCTTTTCCAATGAGTCGGTATCTCCCCCTTAATTTTTCAGGCCTATATCTATCACAAAGTGAGATAGATTTCAGTGAGACTTTTAGAAATCTTCACTGAAAGACCAGAAATAGGTACATTAGAAAAATAAAAAACTGTTTAAATTTTAAGATAGTTTTAGACAACAGTCTAAAGTCTCAAGCTTTCATATAATGTGCACCATATTTCTGGTGATAGGTTCTTCTTTTCAAGCTTTCAAATGCTTCGGAAAAATATATTTTCCAATATTTTTTCAACACCAAAAGGAAAACCAACCTAAAACTTAATTCTGGATTTGAAAGCAGAGGAGCTTTAAAGTAATTATCCAACTCTTGCACTAGAGCTGATGTGGAAGTCTAGGAAATGGTTGGTAATTTCATAGTAAACAAAGTGTAGTAACTGATTATCCCTATTAAGCCAGTGCCAAGCTAAAAATAGAATACAAACGGAGTCCACGGGAGCAGCAGAGGGCAAAAACCAAGGTGCAGGAACTCTGTTCCATTTTTTACTCATTTCCGACTCTGCTTACTGTTTGCTGTGTAACTGCATGCTATCTATGCACAGGTGCTAGGAGGATGATGAAGATGATGAAAAAGAGGAAAAGAATCTAAAATAGAACAAGGTCAGAAACTAGTATAAGACAGCTTCTTTAAGAGATTGCCTATAAGCAACTACACTCCAATAAAAAAAATTTTTTTTAATTAGAAAAGAGATTACCTATAAAGGAACCTAGTGAAAATTTAATAAGGATTTTACTATCATCTCCCATTAGAAACAACTAAAAAACTATAATTCAAAGGTCCCCAAAATACAGAACTCCAAAATAACACTTTAGAATACCTTAAAATCTATAAATCTCAACATTTGCAATTGATTTTGGCCGATGGTTTGAACATGAAGCTTTGGGAAGGTATCAATGGATCCTCTCTCAAAAACAGACAGAGGGAAATGAACTCATGGGAAATTCTTACAAGATGAAATAAATACTGCATAAAAAAAAAAGAACAGAAGTAAACAGAACAAAGGTTAGAGTATATAAACCTTCAAGCTATAAGCAGTTGCTACAAACAGAAAGTCCTGTGACATTATCCTGTAAGCAATGAAATTAGGATAAAGTAAGCCTGGCCAAGAGCTACCCATAGACCTCTAGGTCAAGGGTGACTAAGCAAAAGAAACCCATCATATGACTGCAAATGAAGCTTGTACAAACAGAAAAGTTTGCAAATATTAACTAGCAAGTGTGTCAAATTTTCTCGGGCAAGGTGATACCATCACACACACAAAAAGAAGCATGTTCTTCAAAAGTAGGGTTGACCATATGTCTTAGTTCAGAGCCAGTACCCTGGGATAACTATTCATAGAACTCCCCTTTATCTGTCAAATGTCTCCCAGTTTGATAACTATATTGTTATCCTTCTCAAAAGTGATATATAACAATGGAATGACAATGAATTACAAAACAAAGACCCTTCTGTTCACACAGTGGCTTTCCTTACAGTTCCAAAGAGTATTTTTTTGGGTGTATCCACTCAGCCATTCACTTACTCATTCAACAGTATTTCTTGGGTCTTACTGTGTCCCAGCATTGTACAGGTACTGGTGCAAGAATAAAAAGTGAAACCTGAGACAAGAGGGGAGGACACACAAACATGGAAATAAATAAATCTAATACATGTAACAATAAACTTGAATGGCATTGTGAACCTAAAGAAGAGAGTGATTTTCCCAAAAATATAAAAGCTCCAAATGGAAATTTTCAAGGCCACACAAAATTCCTACACACAGAAAAGCCACAAATCTCCGACTTCACCATAGATCTACTAACAAAATAGCAATATGAAAAATTTTAACAAAATGTAACTTCCAAAAATCATAAGGTTGTAAATATCAAGGCCAACATATAGACCTTTAGAATTTTGGTAAATAAATCTCACAAATCATTAAAGATTACATTATGAAAAGCAAGATAAATTTAAGGCACAGAAAACTGGCAGAGCAGAAGTCATTGGTCTAATTCTGGCTCCCAAAACAGAAGGGAAAAATAAATAAATAAATAAAATGGAAGCAGGCAGTTCCCTCAGAGTGGCTATGTGAAGAGAGATCAATAACAAACAAGGACTTGGCCAAAAAAAGCAACTTTTAAAAATTCCATTCAAACTAATGAAAATATTTTGCCACCAATGGTCTCAAAAATTAATAATAAAAAAGATGACTAAAACATCTCTCAAGTAACAAAACACTGAGCAGAAATAAAATGGTTTAACTGCCTAAGCACAATACTCACAACGAAAGTAAAATGCTTAGCTATACCTATATGCTCATCTTAAAGGTTACTTTAAAATAATCTTTCTTTTCTATTTGCAACTTGTAAAAACTAAACCATCAATCATTTTTAAGAAGAGTTGTTAAAGTAGGGTGTGACTTTTCTGAAACCATCCTTGACCTTACAAACAAATCATTAACCACACCAAACTAGATAGACAACCCATAATTGGTTCAGAAAGAAAAATATGTGTTTCTCTTTCTATCAGTTCTTTTAATAGCAAATTCCTTAAAAAGCAGCATTCATTTTCATTTTATTTCTACTAGTAGAAATTAAAGCTAGATTACCAGTGTCTTATCATTATGTGAAATCATCCTTCTACTTTTAGAATTCAGTTTCACTACAAATATGACTGACAGTAACCGAACTATGTCTACATGCAGTCTTTACAAGAAATTTCCCCTTTGGGAAACATAACTGAATTGGGACAGGTGTACACTGTGGGATTGCCTAACGTTCCAAATGAAACCTTAAAACCAAGAACTTATTTTGATAGGAATGTGACGAAATCAGAGCTCTCTCTGGAGAAAAAGCTGATTTCCCCCCAGAGAATATAAATCAGAAAAAAAAAAAAATCCCGTATGTAACGTTGTGTTACTCCCACGGCACTAAATACTTTTTAAGGGTTAATGTGCCCTCTAGCTTTCCAAAGTATACAAAATGATACACAGAAAGTAAACAAAATCACTGACCATTATATAAGGTCAATAAACACCTATCTTACATCTTGGAAGAGTTACTACTAAACAGTCTCATTTACACTTAAATAACCTAAAACGCAGGCAGAAGCATATTCTAAACAACAGTTCTCATCAAATCAAGAGGTCTTTGGGCTTGTTAATCCTTGTATTTCGCCCTGGTGATTTTATTAAGTTTATAATGCATACAATTACATAATGAAAACATTGAGAAATCTGTCAAATATTCATTAAGTGTAATTGTGTAAGCATAAATTACGATCTTGAATTAAGAAAGTACCAAAAAGCTTCACCATAATAACCAATACTGTATTTTGAAACGACTGGGAAAATAAACTTGGGGAAGAGGTCATTTCTATTTCCCTAGCGTCCAATCTGCTCCAAGGGTTAAAAAAATAAATAAATAAGGCAACTTACAACTCTAAACTGCAGTGTGACTATCTGAGAAAAACAATGCAAAATGAAGAGTCTAGAAACGTCAGACACGTTGTGTAAGACACTGCTCTTTCGTCCAGGAGTAGCAAGCACACGATAAAAAGCCTGCATTCTTCCTCTTTCCTCGAACGATGAGAAAGTTCCCAGCCCCAGTTCTACCTGAGCGCCCCAGTCGGACCACAGACACGACGCGAGCATCTCGGCTCGACAGAAATCAACCGGTAACCTACCCGGGTGCCAAGCGGCGCGGCTGGAGCAGCACCGAGACCCTGAGGACGCGGAACCCCTGCACGGGGCCGGGCGGCGCCCTCGGCCCGGCCGCGCTCCCCATCTCCGCTCCGGCAGAGGCGCGCAGATTCCACCACTAGCCAGAGTTTGGCAGCTTCACAATGGGGCCCGCCTCCGCAATCTCTGACGGCCGCCCGCCCGGGAAGCCCTTCCCTCCGCTTCCCGCCGGGCCCTAAGGCGACAGGTGGGGCGAGCG
>SJYT01048283.1:0-46349 GCA_006410635.1 Cephalophus harveyi | reverse complement strand
TCTAAGAGGGGGAGGGGGGCGGGAGGGGGCGGCTGAGGGGGCGTCCTCGCACCCCCTGCCCGGTCCAGACCCGGCCCGAGGATGCAAGAGCTCCCCCCTGGCAGGCCTGGCAGGCGCAAGTCGCCCCACTTTAGGCGGTGTTCGTCCTGAGTCTCAGCCTTGAGGACGCGGCACTGAGCAGAGCTCGAGAATTAGGAGAAACCGGTGAAACGACAGCTATAGGGTCAACCTGGGGAAAATGCTGACTATCTGGTGAATGTGGGGAGGAGGGGCAAATTCAGAGTCTCATTTGATGAGCCGCTCTTCACATCTTCAGACTGGATGTGCTCCATGCTTGTAATAAATGCTCTCCTGTGATCCTTCTGTCCTATTCCCGAGGCATGAGCATCTCCTCTATCAAACTGGTTAATAGACTCAGAGATAAGAGTAGTTGCTGACATTCATTTGGCTCTCACTACGTGCCAGGCCTTTTGGCATGCATTTTCTGATTGAGAGTCCACAACAATTCTGTAAGAGAAGAGACCAATTATGAGCTGCATTTTAAAGATGTAGAAAATGAAAGTAACTTTCTCAAGGTCCCACACACAAGAGTTCGTTGCAGAGCTGGGTTTGAACCCAAGCCGTGGAACCCCAGAATTGTTTGTAAGTGGTGCTGATTTGCGTTTCGGTCTCAATCCAGGAGAGCTTGTTGTCGTTTTTGTTTTCTTTTTTTCCCCCCTAACAAAATGTCTTATCTGAACATAAAAAGCATAATCTTGGTGTAAATTAATACAAATTTAAACAAATGTTGATTCAAACTTGTTCCAAAATCTGTATGTGCCCCTGTAATGATAAAGACAAATCTGAAAACCCTTATTTCAACAGTGATGTCTGCAGTTAGAGCCTGCCAGCTCTAGCTGGCTCTGCAGTTAGAAGACATTTTATGCTACCTTGCCTGAGCTGGTGCTAAGATCACTTCGGATCCCTGGGTCCGACTCTGTGCGACCCTACGGACTGTAGCTTGCCAGGCTCCTCTGTCCATGAGATTCTCCAGGCAAGAAAACTGGAGGGGGTTGCCATGCTCTCCTCCAGGGGATCTTCTGGACCCAGGGATCGAACCCTGGCCTCTTTCATTTCCTGCATTGGGAGGTGGGATCTTTACCACTAGTGCCACCTGGGAAACCCTTATACTAGTTTATGTGCCCTAAAATACATATGGGAAGATCATAGAACAATTTTAGGAAGACATAAATTTCTTTCTTTCTGATACAAATTATGTATAATTTCTCAAATACAGAACCTGGCACGACATAACATGCGTTGAATAAACAAACGAATGGACATTTCTTTCATCAGTAGTTTAGGAGAATGCCAAAAAGTATTTCGGATTATAATATTTGACACAGTTGTGTGTTGTTTCCATGATCATTCTCATAAAATCACCTCCAAAACATAGTATATTTTATATTCAGAAACGTGCTTTCATTTTGTTCTGTCTGAAATCTTGTAACCTTTTCAGAAGAATGCCTTGTTCTTGCCCTTTGCTCTGAAAGGTTGGCAACGTTCTTTGGCCAGAGCGGTAAAGTTCTGATTTGCCCTCAAATTTATTAGGCTCAAGGCCAGCCCGCATGAGAGGGTGTTGCGTCCACATTGCCTCGCTTCCTGGCAGCACTTCATTCTCCCACCCCAGCCCTGACTCTTCACTCAATCGCAACTCCAGTCATCTCTTGAGCGTCACACACCCAGTAAACCAAGGCACCAGGCGGTTTAAGGCTGATCATAGCTTTATGTGTGGCTCCTTGTTGATGCGGGCTTCCCAGGTGGCGCAGTGGTAAGGAATCCGCCTACCAATGCTGGAGACGCAGGATCCCTGAGTTGGGAAGATCCTCTCCAGTATTCTTGCCTGGAAAATTCCATCGACAAAGGAGCCTGGCAGGCTCCAGCCCATAAGGTCAGGTAGAACTGAGCACGCAGGCATGCACTCGTTGATGTATCTCTGGCACCTAAGACTGGCTGGTGCTGTCTTAATTCAGACCAATCGTGGCTTGCAAGGGCTGCGGCTGAAGGGGGATATGGGGTGGGGGTAATGCTCAGAACAGAGCTTTTCTATGTTCTGTGACGATCTATTCAAGCTATAAAGAAAAATGAGATGCTAATAAAAAATTAGGTGCAAATGAAGATCAACCTTGTGTTCTGAAAGGCCTTCTGAACCTGCGGGGTCAGACACTCCATCTCGAATGCCCCTTTTGTAAGTTATATCTTTGCCTCAAGGATCCTTCCCAAAAAATTACTTTAAAATGCTGGTTGTCAGGAATTCCCTGGCTGGTCCAGTGGTTAGGACTCTCCAGGTTCGATCCCTGGTCCAGGAACTAAGATTCTACAAGATGCAGGGTGAGACTGGAAAAAAAAAAAATGATAGTTATCTGGGAAGGAGTATACATTGGTGTAAAGAGCATTGCCTAGCAAACAGTTTGAGAGATCAGGAGAGGTAGATTTGATAACAGCACGGTGGATATAAAGCAGAAACTACAAAGCCAGGTGCACAAGAAATGTCACATCACCACCTTGTTTCAGGCAGAAGCTAGCCGGGAAAATAGAGATGACTTCAGATTTTTACAAAGACCACTGATGCAAGAACTCACGACGCTAAAGGTAGTTAATGAGGTAGTTCAGAAATTAGCAACTGCAGCCCTTAATTGGAGAAACAAAGGGAGAGGCAGGGTTATGGAGCCCAGAGGCCACCCTGGTGGACAGTCAATGTTCTGTATCCTGGATGTGCTATTGAGCTATAGTACAATACTATCTTGGAGAAGGCAATGGCACCCCACTCCAGTACTCTTGCCTGGAAAATCCCATGGACGGAGGAGCCTGGTGGGCTGCAGTCCACGGGGTCGCTAAGAGTCGGACACGACTGAACGACTTCCCTTTCACTTTTCACTTTCATTCATTGGAGAAGGAAATGGCAACCCACTCCAGTGTTCTTGCCTGGAGAATCCCAGGGACAGGGGAGCCTGATGGGCTGCCGTCTATGGGGTCGCACAGAGTCGGACACGACTGAAGTGACTTAGCAGCAGCAGCAGCACAATACTATCTAGTACTCTACTGTAAATTACCAGTGGGGAAAACTGGGTAAGGGGCATATGGATCCCTCTGTATCCTCTCCTATAGCTGCATGTGAACACATAATCATCTCAAAATAATGTTTTTAAAACCTAAAGGAGTTTAAAAGCAACACATCTGCATATTTAGAACATATCTCTAGAAGCATAGCCAGGAAGTGAAAAATGTTAGTTGCCCCTAGGAAGGAAAAGCTGATGGCTGGGGAACAGAGGTAGGAAGTCAACTTTCTATTATATATATATTTTTGTATATTTTGAATTTTGAACCATGCAAAATTAATCCCTAGTCAAAAAATAAAATTTCAGATATCAGTTTTTAAATTCCTACATCAAAACTTGATGCTTTTGAATTGTTAACAGACATTACATTGTTACTTTCAGAAATTACAGAAATTACATAAAGGGGCTTTTTTTTTTTTTTTTTAAACCTTTCTAATCATTAACCTACTATAGTATTCAAGGAACTACTACATACACATGGAACTCTGATCAGTGTTATGTGGTAGCCTGGATGGGAGAGGAGTTTGGAGGAGGACGGATATATGTAAGGCTAAGTCCCTTCACTGTTCACCTGGCACTATTACAACATTGTTAACTGGCTATATCCCAATGCAAAATAAAAAGTTAAAAAAAAAAGCCCATGATATTACTGCAATTTTTCATTATACCCAAATAGCCAAAATCTTTCTTTTTTAATTACAAAGATACACTTTTGTATAGAAAATCTTTTCCAGAATAAAAAGAATTTATGGAAAAATCTTTTTTCCAATTTGTTATAACAGCTGTGAACTATTTTTACATTTATGGGTCAGTTGACATCCTACCTTGTCAACGAATTACTTTACAAGAGTCAATGTAATAAAATCAAGATAGCCTGGAGTTTGAAATAATATAGTCCAGGATTTCTAGTCATGTGACCTTGTTAAAATTATTTAACCTGTATTTGTTCCCTTAGCTAGAAAACAAGCATAATAATATCCATTTTTTTCCAGGTTGCTTTTGAGTATTTTGAGTATTCATATAACCTATATACAGTACCTAATACAGGGTAGTGACTCAGGGCTACAATTCCTGAAAGCAAAAAGCTTAGTTGCAAAGAAACAAAGGCCCACCAAAATAACTAAGGGTGGGAACATTTTATGGTCACATATCTCAGAAGATAAGGCCAGGAAACAAAAAGTACAGCCAACCTTGTGGAAGCTTAGAAGTTAGCAGGAGCTTAGAAGTCTTGTCTTTCTATCAGAGGCTTCATTATCTGTGTCTTTGTTACATTCAGCTATTGTAACAGCTGAAGATTGCCTATACAAAAGTGAATCTTTGTAATTAAAAAAGAAGGACTTTGGCTATTTGGATATAATGAGAAATTGCAGTAATATCGTGGGCTTTTTTTTTTTAACTTTTTATTTTGGGTTGGGATATAGCCAGTTAGCAATGTTGTAATAGTGCCAGGTGAACAGTGAAGGGACTTAGCCTTACATATATCGGTCCTCCTCCAAGAACAATATTGGGGGTGAGGGTCTCCTTCAATAAGGAAGTAGCAGGTACTACGGAAGTCTGTAGAAGGGGCACCTAACCTCACCTTGTTGAAGCCACTGTTTCAGTAACAACGTAATGGTGTTCAGCTTACAGTGAAAGGACGTCTTTAGAATAGAGATAGGAGGTAAGGTCAAATTTTTCTCTTATGTGACAGATTCATATTGTTTTCTGTAGATCCTCATGCTTCTGTTTACAGTCATTTCTGACTCTTTTACAGAAGAATTTTCACCGGTATCTACAAACATACTGTTTCCTTGAGCACAAGATTTAAAGCCACTGTTCTCTGACATCTCCAGCAAGTCCATCTCCCCCTTTTTGGTTTGGTTTGCCTTGAAAGTATTTATGGCATTCAACCCATTCATTTAATTATCATCTTTAGCTTCTGTTTCCACCTGTAAAACGTAAGCTCCATGAAGGTGAAAGTGTTAGTCTCTCAGTTGTGTCTGACTCTTTGTGACCCCATGGACTGTAACCCACCAGGCTCCTCTGTCCATGGAATTCTCCAGGCAAGAATACTGGAGTGGGTTGCATGCCCTTCTTCAGGGGATCTTCAGGAGACCGAACCCGGGTCTCCTGTATTGCAGGCAGATTCTTTACCATCTGAGCCATAGATATTTTTATTTCTTTTATTTACTGCTCTATTTCCTAGCACTTTAAATGTTCCTGGAACATATTAAGCACCTGATAAATATTAGTTGAGTGGAAAAACGAATCCCTCCATTTCTCACTCATCGTAAAACAGAGACTTCCTTGTTGTTGTTTTAAATATCCCTCAGTCTTTCAAATATCTTACAATGTATTACATTAACTCTAGATTTAATTCTCAAATTTCCTTTCAGAGATGTTCCTCTGAAATCTTCAGCCTTTCATTTAGTCATTAACTCAGGTTGTCCAATGGAAAAAAAATCACCTCTACATCTTTGGATTACAAATTACTCCTTTTTCCAGTTTAATGGTTGTGCAGTGATTAGGCCTGGGAGCCTCGATTCCAAATCCAGCCTTCACTCTTCCCTGTGATGCCTCTGCAGACACTTCTGCTTTGCCAGTGAGCTCAGCCAGGACGTTCTGCTGAAGTCCCCTTGATACTGTTCCAGATCAAATTTGTCATTGAGAATATATCATTGAAGATGACTTCATTTTCTGGATTACTCTCCTAGAGGGGGGAGATGGAAACCAGAGTCTAACAAATCCCTGTGGGGGTGGGCAGTAAGAGTTTTACTAAAAAGGAGAGCGGTGCATGCTGAAGGTAAAGAAAAAGAAGGCAGGAGAGCAAGACAGGACTGCTGTGTGTCCTTAAGTGACCCCTTGTGAGGGGCTGAATTTGTCTTTTTCCTTCCCTTGCACTAAGGAAACAGACATATGTAGGATATGATATTAAAAGGTTTTTTCCTCTGTTGTAATTACTTTTCTTTAATTACCCCCAATTCTTCAGGGAAAACTGTTTCACCCATACAGCCTTGACTGCTGGTGCTCTGGGGGAATTAGACTATTTGGTACTAAGACAAGGTGTGGAATATAACAATCGGAGGAGATTTCCACATAGATCACACTGGGTAGACACAAAGTACCCCTACTCACAACAGGAAAATCAACCCTGGGGCATCCCTGCTGGTCCAGTGACTACGACTCTGTTTCCACTGCACGGGACACAGGTTTGATCCCTGGCCAGGAAACTAAGATCATGCAAGTCCCAAGGCACAGACAAAACAACAACAACAACAACAACAACAACAACAACAACACCTTAATAAAAGAAACCTGAGTTCCCACACCTTGCCTCTCCACTTTTTAAACTTGGGGGCTTTCTTTCATTACAAGTAAACTTCTAATGTCAGAGAATTGTCAGATGTGTAGTCAGGTAACCAAATAAGACAGCAAATCAATCTGAGCCCATTTTAACAGGTTAATTCCTATTAAATCGGCAGAGTAGCACTGGTAATGAGTTGCATCTATGCAAGTGTCCACCTTAATTGAGAATGGCACCCACAGAGTTGCAATTCCATAAGACATTAAGCTGGTGTGCATAGAATCAAATTTGTGAATATATAAGTGACAATTTCTTTATGTTTCTGTATTTCCATGTTGTTTCCATAGGCACATGTGTTAGATGAGTTTCCGAAATGTTGGAAGTAAAGAATACATTTTAAAGACACACCTTTTACAATAAGTTTGCAGTTGCCATTTTGAAGTTCCTACAATAACATGTAACACTTCACATGCACTTAAGATCCCTGGTGGCTCAGACAGTAAAGAATCTGCCTGCAATGTGGGAGACCCAGGTTCATCCCCTAGGGGAAGATCCCCTGGAGAAGGGAATGGCTGCCCACTCTAGTATGTCTTGCCTGGGGAATCCCACGCACAGAGGAAACTGAAAGACTACAGTCCGTGGCGTTGCAAAGAGTCTGACACAACTGAGCGATTTTCACTTTCACTAACATTCACTACCCAAAGTATTCGGCCCCAAGTGATATACAATTTGCATGTACTGTGTTCTTAGGTCAAACTATGGTCAAAAGGACAGTCAAATCACGGAACTTTCATATACTCATTTCAATAATAGTACAGATTTGTTAAGATGGTGCAGATGGTGACTGCAGCCATGAAATTAAACCACGCTTCCTCCTTGGAAGGAAAGTTATGACTAACCTAGAAAGCATGTTAAAAAACAGAGATATTACTTTACCAGCAAAGGTCCGTCTAGTCAAAGGTATGGTTTTTCCAGTAGTCATGTATGGATGTGAGAGTTGGACTATAAAGAGAGCTGAGCACTGAAGATTTGATGCTTTTGAAGTGTGGTGCTGGAGAAGACTCTTGAGAGTCCCTTGGACTGCAAGGAGAACCATCCAGTCCATCCTAAAGGAAATCAGTCCTGGGTGTTCATTGGAAGGACTGATGCTGAAGCTGAAGCTCCAATACTTTGGCCACCTCATGCAAAGAACTGACTCATTTGAAAAGACTCTGATGCTGGGAAAGATTGAAGGCAGGAGGAGAAGGGGATAACAGAGGATGAGATGGTTGGATGGCATCACCAACTCAATGGATATGAATTTGGGTAAACTCCAGGAGTTGGTGATGGACAGGGAGGCCTGGCATGCTGCAGTCCATGGGGTCACAAAGAGTCAGACACAACTGAGCAACTGAACTGAACTGAACTGAACAGACGGGTTAATGTGTGCCAAACAAGTCATTATCATTTCTCAGACTTCTTTTAACTCTGAGGAGATTTTAGTATTGAAGTTATCATTCTGCCTAAGTATTCAGCAGAATTCAGGAATAGAAGACTCCCAGAGACAGAACAGTATAGACCTAAATGTTCACAATCTCGGTGACACTACTTTTTCCATTTATAAAAAAAGATTGGCTTATTACAAGACTGGCCTCCCCTTCAGTTGTGTGTGACACAGGCTTTGAAAGGTTATTGCGAGGTATATAGCTATGGAGGATAAACTGGGACTCAAAAAGTATTGTGCAGTTTCTTTTTCTCTCAGACTATGCTGCTGTTGGTGATTTTCCAACTATCAAGATCAACTTACCCACTTCCTGGAAAAAAATCACTACCCAAAGTCACATGAGATGAATTTGGAGTAGAAAGTCTACTTAATCACTTTTGAAGGAAAATATTTTTTCCTAGCAGAGAAAACCAATTTGAGATTAGAAACCTGCTTATTTAAGACTGGAGTAAGAAGTGCACATACCATCATAGGTTTAGACAGGTTATCAAGGTCCTCTTGTTGGCGTATTTAGACCTCTGTCCAGGGAAACCCGAAAACAAGAGCCTTAGAGTCCGTTTCTTCAAGCTACCCTTTCTGTTCTTTGAACATCTAACTACTTACTGGAAAAAGACCCCTGGCTGTCTACAGAGATTCTCCCTGTATGACCTCTTCTACAACATCTGACAGCTTCTAGTCTTTCAAGGAAGTGGTACATACACTGCGATCAATTCAGTGAATTTAATCAACATGTTATCACATTAAGTACCATTAGCAAATAGTAGCATGACCATGACTTCCTTATAAGGCACTGTGATTTCTGCACTATCACTTTATTGATTATTTTTGAAACGTAAACCCATCCTCGTAACTCATCAGCCAGAAATCATAAATCTGCACTTTGGTTCCTGTGCTACTTAGCAACCTGGCCATCTCAGAGACACTACACTTTTAACTGTATCATAGTCATCAGGCAAATAAGGCCTTTGTTTCTCAGTGCTAAATCATCAGAGTCGGAAAGAGCTGGTTTTTAAGATCACAGTGTGTGTGCTGAAGGTTGGTTCTTAGTCAGACCTGGGGTGTGTTTGTGTATGTCTATGAAGTCCGTGAGAGAATCAGGGAGGAACATTCCGACATTTCTGAAGGAGTTGCTGATCATTCTTTATTCCCTAAAACCCAGCTTACCTTCATCATATCCCCGTAGTAACATTTTCCCTCCTTGCTTTTCCATGGCTGCGTATCCTGGACTAGCAATGTTCTCTGTTCCCACACCCTGAGAACATATCTGTGACACATAGTCAATATCTTCATGGTCTAGAATTTCTGCTTTCTCAAATCCCCCAGCTCCCAGGACATTCTGCAAAGGACAACCCAGTGTGTAACAACTGCTCACCAATCCTTGAGGTCTTGCAAAAGTCAGGGGCCATAGCTTTTTTTTTTTTCCTCTTTTATCACCAACATCATTCAGTACTGGTACATAGTGAGCACTCAATAAATGCTGAGGAAAGGAAAGAAGGGAGAAAGGAAGGATGGAACATTTTGCCAATGAGCTAGCAAAATCAAACACACAAAAAACTGGACACTTATGTTTTAAGGCATGGTATAAGAAGATGGGTGGCAAGGAAATGCCAATCCTCATACAATCTGAAACAAGCCTTTGCTGGTTTGTATCTGTTTGAGGATAAGGAGAGGGCTGGGAATACTCACATCCATGAGGGTGATGATGATAAAGACAATGGTGGTAATGATGATGACAATGATGGCAATTCTTACCTAAAATACTGATTTTTAGCTGGAGAATCAAAAAATGAGAAGAGAACAAAAATTTTGATTATAAGATGTTACTTACACTCATTTACAGGAACTGCTACCTATCTAAGCAAGGTTACTTTGCAATACAATGATGATAAACACTATGAAATGGATATGATTATGTTTATTCTAATTTTCTCCCATTAGGATATTAATCTGTACATAATTCTTCATAGTTATCAGATAGCATAATATGTTCATTCAGAATGTTAGATGCTTAGGACTTTAAAATAATAAGAAATATGCCATCTATCCAAGCAAAAGATACATTTTCCCTGGTCTTGCTGAATAAGTGGTTTTGCTCTTATATTAGTTATTCATGTCCTCAAACCAGATTGGATTATCTTTATGATCAGCCTTGTTAAAGCCACTTTGGTTCAATTAACAGGCAAATTGATAGCTTAGAAAAGTAACAATTTCTTATGAACAATATATCACCTTCATATTGCATAACTTTTCTATTTTCTATGTCATTATCTTTTCCTGATTCCTTCTAGGAGAGTGCCTCAATCAAAATTTCCAATCTATTAATAGATTCCTCAGCTGTATTAATTCTACATTTTACCTCATCGATTGTGCTCTGTGGTATATATAGTCAACGCTATGGTTTTTCCAGTAGTCATGCATGGATGTGAGAGTTGAACCATAAAGAAAGTTGAGCACTGAAGAACTGATGCTTTCAAATTGTGGTGTTGGAGAAGACTCTTGAGAGTCCCTTCCCTTGGACAGCAAGGAGATCCAACCAGTCCATCCTAAAAGAAATCAACCCTGAATACCCATTGATGATGCTGAAGCTGAAGCTCCAAAACTTTGACCACCTGATGCGAAGAGCAAACTCATTGGAAAAGACCCTGATGCTGGGAAAGATTGAAGGCAAAAGAAGAGGTTAGCAGAGGATAAGATGGTTAGGTAGCATCACCAACTCAATGGACAAGAATCTGAGCAAACCCCGGGAGACAGTGAAGGACAGGGAAACCTGGCATGCTGCAGTCTGTGGGGTTGCAGAGAGCTGGACATGAGTTAGCAACTGAGCAACGGTAACAGCAACATTGTGTCCTTTATTTCAGCTATTGTTTTTTTTTTAAACACATTATATTTCTACTTGGTTCTTTTCTTTTACACTTCCTTATTGTTTCATGTTGTTAACGTCTTTCCTTATCTGTTTTGCTATATTTTAAATGCTGATTTTTTCTTTGCCCCTTCAGTTTTAAAGCTTGTTTCTTTTTTGATGGACTCAGCCATCCACGCTGCTGTTTGCCTTGGAAAGAGCTCTGCTTCCAGCTGTCTTCCTCTTTTTGTGTGTGTGTGTGTGTTTTTTTTTTTTTAATTTTTACTTTATTTTACTTTACAATACCGTATTGGTTTTGCCATACGTTGACATGAATCCACCACGGGTGTATATGAGCTCCCAATCCTGAATCCCCCTCCCACATTCCACCCCATATCCTCTCTCTGGATCATCCCCGTATCTTCCTCTTTTAGCCTGTCAGTTAGTATTCCTCTTGAGGTATTCATTGCCCTGTTCAGTAACACAGATGAGGGCAAGTCAAGGGTCAGACTTCAATCTGTCTCAGACCTGATGCTTGTGGGGGCAGAACGGAGGGGGAGAGCCTAAAGGTGAAGCAGGTTGAGTACCAGAAAACCATCCCAGTACGCATCACCCATCCTGGAGGTTTCGATGAGGGGGCGGGGAAGAGACGTGACTATCCAAGGTGTATCCGTCATCGCAAGCTCTTTGATGCTCCTAATGAGAATCTGTGCTGCCAAGATTTTATGCCTGAGGACAGTTGCATTTACGTGGATTCTGGCACAACTGATGGCCTCAAGGCAAGGTAGAGAATACTGATGTCCAGAGCAAAATGCCTTAGACTAGGACTGTTAACCCCTCACACAACAGTTCAAAACAGCCCTGCATTCCCCCAGGAATTTCTGACAGCTTCATGTCTCTCTTGCTGGAGTTAATCTTGGAGGAATGACTTTGTGATACTTAAGAAGTGATTAAAGCCTACCTTACTAAAACTCTGTGGAAAATAATCTTTTAGTGTTCCAAATGCTTCATGGAAATTGTTAAAATTTTATGTAGCCCACAGTGATAAGATGTGTACTTCAATATGCCGATAATTGCCCTGTGGAAACTTTACGTATGTAAACTGTGTTCCATGATTAAATATACTAAGGATATGAAATTGGACAGGGCAGATTAGTACATACCACCAAAGAATGCTGCTATGTATTTGCTTTATCTAGTCTCTCTGAGCCACAAGATTATGTTGGTTTTCCAGTTTACACAGAGAAAGCCCCTTAAGATATCATCATACCTATTTTTAAGCCACCTCAGGTTCTTGCACATCTGGCTGGCAAAAATCAGCTTTGACGTCTCTGACACATAGCGATGTTAACCCCTTGGTTCCTTTTTAGTCAAGACCACCAAACGTATACTTTTAAAAACAAACAGCCTCAAATCTCAGTCCTTTCACACCACACGAGTTCATCTCTCCCTCAGTTTACATGTGGGAGGAAAGTGCTCTGCTTCAGTTAGTCCTTGGAGGACACAAGGCGATGGACATTTTACCACCCGGACACCAGGCAGAGAAAGAGGGTGAAAGGGCATCGATCCACCCTTCCTGTGCCCTGCACAGACTCCTGCCACTGCTGCTCAAAGCTCGTTGGCCACAGCCAGTCAGATTTCCACGTCTGCCTACCAGGGGGCTGGAAAATGTGCTCTCTCCCGGAAAGGAGAGGAGAACAGGATGCAAATGGCTACCAGTAACCTCTCACGTGTCCTAAATGCCCTGGCAGTTATATGACTCTCAATAATAATATAAGCTCAGTTTCCTAGATGACATGCTGCTCAGATTCCCCACTTATCTTTCTTATTCTCTCTTTTCTCTTTTTTTCCACTGGATTTACTTCTTCCATATCCTTTATAAATGTGTTTCCCCAGGTTCAGCTTCCACCTTTTGGCCACCTTTCTTATATGTGCAAGCTTTCTTGTAGATTTAGGGATCATGCATCATGGTGTCTCTCATAGTTCCTTAACTATAGAAGTTTAATAAATTTTGAATGATTGATGAATCCGTGAAACACCGGCTCAAGGCTCAACAGTGATTTTGGAAATTACATATTCGGTATGCATGTTTAGTCATCTTGCACACTGAAGAGCAGAAATCTTCAACTTCCCACCTTCTTTTTCTCATATTTCTTCCCTCTTCACCTTTTTTCACTTTCACAACTTAGCTTTACTGTTTTTTTTACCACCCGGACACCAGGCAGAGAAAGAGGGTGAAAGGGCATCGATCCACCCTTCCTGTGCCCTGCACAGACTCCTGCCACTGCTGCTCAAAGCTCGTTGGCCACAGCCAGTCAGATTTCCACGTCTGCCTACCAGGGGGCTGGAAAATGTGCTCTCTCCCGGAAAGGAGAGGAGAACAGGATGCAAATGGCTACCAGTAACCTCTCACGTGTCCTAAATGCCCTGGCAGTTATATGACTCTCAATAATAATATAAGCTCAGTTTCCTAGATGACATGCTGCTCAGATTCCCCACTTATCTTTCTTATTCTCTCTTTTCTCTTTTTTTCCACTGGATTTACTTCTTCCATATCCTTTATAAATGTGTTTCCCCAGGTTCAGCTTCCACCTTTTGGCCACCTTTCTTATATGTGCAAGCTTTCTTGTAGATTTAGGGATCATGCATCATGGTGTCTCTCATAGTTCCTTAACTATAGAAGTTTAATAAATTTTGAATGATTGATGAATCCGTGAAACACCGGCTCAAGGCTCAACAGTGATTTTGGAAATTACATATTCGGTATGCATGTTTAGTCATCTTGCACACTGAAGAGCAGAAATCTTCAACTTCCCACCTTCTTTTTCTCATATTTCTTCCCTCTTCACCTTTTTTCACTTTCACAACTTAGCTTTACTGTTTTTTTTTTTTTTTAAGTATTAACTCTACAATGAGCTCTCTCCTTTAATAAACCAGAGATCGTAAGTAAAGACAACATGCAGATATTCAAATTATGAAAAACTAGATACAAAGATATTATAGTATTGCTTTATATTTCCTGATATTAAATCATTGCATGACTCTCTTCATTTTTAGTTATTTCCAATTAGTGTTACACAAATGATGCAGACTTCAATGCCAAAACAATTTTGGAAACAGCATTTATTTTCTTTAGCATCTTGGACTACGAGCTATTTAAAACTGGTGTTTTTCATAAATAGTAGCAAATTTTAGCGGAGAAGGCGATGGCACCCCACTCCAGTACTCTTGCCTGGAAAATCCCATGGATGGAGGAGCCTGGTGGGCTGCAGTCCATGGGGTCACTACAAGTCGGACACGACTGAGCGACTTCACTTTTACTTTTCACTTTCCTGCATTGGAGAAGGAAATGGCAACCCACTCCAGTGTTCTTGCCTGGAGAATCCCAGGGACGGGGGAGCCTGGAGGGCTGCCATCTAAGGGGTCGCACAGAGTCAGACACGACTGAAGCGACTTAACAGCAGCAGCAGCAACTTTTAGGGCTATAGGACCAAAACTAACTTGCTTTTTAAATACTGGAAGTTAGTTTCACTAAAAGACTTTTACATGAATATGAAAGTAATTTGAGAAACAAGACTGTACACTGATTCATTTTTAAAAAATATTCATTGAATATCAACTATGCTTTAGGCAATTTATTACTAAATTGACTTTGTAATCTCTGACATCCAGATACCAATGAATAGATTCCAAAGAATCTATTTAATCCCTGGATGAATTTAAATTTTTACATCTCTGTGTATTACATGTCTGTATGAATATATATATTTACATGCATATATATATATATGTATGCTGTATCTATTTTTAGAGCCTGAGGCAGATGACTGTGGCTCTGTTCATGCTGTTTGCTCATTGGGTGTCACAGGCTAGAAAATGTTTATCCTTATATTTATGTTGTTTTTCTGTTTAGTCTAAAAAATGTATCTAAAAAACTATGATTCTTCATGAAATTAGAGATAACATTTTTACTCTATGCCAAACATTTTCATAGAAAAAATTTGCATAAATCAGATTTATTTTCAAGTAACATATTGAGTGCCTACTTTAAGTGCCTACTATAGCACTAAATGCTTTTATATGTCTTTTATATGTTTTGTAAAGAGCCAAAAAACAGTACTTGATATACAACAAATACTTTGTGTCTGCTATTATACATTTTTACAGATTTATTCAAGTATAATTAAAATACAAGAAACTGCACTGACTTAAAAAGTACCGTTTGGGAAGTATTCATCCATATACACACTTGCGAAGCCATCCCAATGATCAGGATGATGGAGACACCCATCAGCTGCAAAAGTTGCCTTGTGCTCTGTCGTCTTCTCTCCCACCCCAGGCAGCCACTGATCTGTCATTAGATTGGTTTTTATATTCTGAAGTGTTATTTACATGAATTGAAACTATGTTGTTTTGCGGGGGCTTGGTTTCTTACCAGGGCTTTCCTGGTAGCTCAACTGGTAAATAATCCGCCTGAAATGCAGAAGACCTGGCTTTGATCCCTGGGTTGGGAAGATCCCCTGGAGAAGGGAACGGCTACCCACTCCAGTATCCTGGCCTGGAGAATCCCATGGACAGAGGAGCCTGGCAGGCTACAGTCCATGGGGTTGCAAAGAGTCAGAGATGACTGAGCGACTTTCACTTTTCTTACTCTTACAATGACCATATTTATGTGGAGACTCATTCATACAGCTGCGTGTATCTATACTGCTGCTGCTGCTGCTAAGTCGCTTCAGTTGTGTCCGACTCTGTGCAACCCCTTAGACGGCAGCCGACCAGGCTCCCCTGTCCCTGGGATTCTCCAGGCAAGAACACTGGAGTGGGTGGCCATTTCCTTCTCCAATGCAGGAAAGTGAAAAGTGAAAGGGAAGTCGCTCAGTCGTGTCCGACTCTGAGCGACCCCATGGACTGCAGCCTACCAGGCTCCTCCGTCCATGGGGTTTTCCAGGCAAGAGAATTGGAGTGGGTTGCCAGTGCCTTCTCTGGCATGAATCCATAGCGGGTTCTATTTTAATACTGTATCATATTCTGTACCATGGGTATATCACAATCTATGTATTCACCTATATACAGATATTACAAATAAAGCTGCTATGAACATTTATGTTCAAGTACTCGTTGCACATGCTTTCATTTATCTAGGGTGGATATTAGAAGTACAATGACCAGGTCATACAATAGACATATGTTTAATTTTTAAGGAAGTTGTCAAACCCTTTCCCCAAAGTGGCCGTGCCGTTTTACATTCCCACCAGCAGTGTCTGAGGGTTCCAGTTTCTGTTTCCATGACAATGCTTAGTGTAATCACTCATTTAATTTCACTCATTCTAGTAAAGGTATAGTGATTTAACCGACAATCTCCTGATGACTAGTAATGTTACATTTTTCACATGCTTATTTAATATCTATATATCTCTTTGGTGAAGTATGTATTAACTATATTGAAATATTTTGTAAATCTGAGTAGAGGCTATATGAGTGTTCTTTACACTACTTTTGGTTTTGCAATATTTTAAAAGTCTGAAATTGTCTGAATAAAAAGGTAAAAAGAAAAATTTATAAATATAGTTATAATAATTATTGTAAATGCTAACAAATCGTCTTTATTAATATAGGTGGTGGTGGTTTAATCACTCAGTGGTATCCAACTCTTATGATTCCATGGACTGTAGCTAGCCAGGCTCCTCTGTCCATGGAATTGTCCAAGCAAGAATATGGGAGTGGGTTGCCATTTTTTTCTATAGAGGATCTTCCCAACCTAGGAATTGAAACTGGGTCTCCTGAATTGCAGGCAGATTCTTTATCGACTGAGCGATGAAGGAAGCCTCTTATATATGTAGATATGTAAAATATTAAATAATAGTTTAAATCCCAAAATGACATATGTAGAAATAGAAACTCAAGAAAACATCATCCATATACATGGGCTGAGTCAAAAAAGTCAATTTTACTCTTGACTTGCGAAGAGTCCTGCCTGTTCAATGCCAATACAAACAAGAAGTGAAAACCATACAAACCACTGTAGAGGACAAAAGCCAATATGTATTTCTTATATTAAAAGACAAAGATGGCACCAAAGCAAAAGTAAGCAACTCAAGATAACAGACAGAACAAACACTACAATTCTACACAGATTTTTTTGAGACCTGGGAAAACATACACACAACATACAATGTCCATAACATAATGTTAAGTAAAATGTGTAAGATGTAAAATATATTCAGACTTCAATCACATTAAACACACACATATATATTCAATATAGAAAAAAAAAGAACGGAAGTAAATATATCAAAGTAATTGTTTTGGGGTGGTAGAATTATGTATAATTTTTGTTTTCTTAACTATAATTTGTGTTTTTCCAAAATTGTCTGTAGTGAGCATGAATTACTTTTATACCAAAAACGTGAGCTATATTTTTTAAAAGAAAAAGTATAGCTTTCCAAATCCTTCTGTCTCTTGAGCGAAATCTGATTAAATGGTGCATGAAATGACATCAAGACCTTCTGCCTAACATTTTTCATGAAAAATGTAAGTCTGCCCCTCGGGCAACATTGCTGAAGTAACAAGTTTTATCACTGAAGTTGTTTTACCTGGAATGCTATCCCTGACATCAATTTGAGTTTCATCTTGGGTATGTAAAAGGTCATATCAGGAAGTTACAGGAATAAACATTAATATCAGTCAGTTTTGATTAAAGCAGAGAACTTTCTCTATTTCAGAGGGCCTGGAAGAGGGCGAGGTTTTCCTTGACACATGCAACTGTTGTTTGTAGTAGTAAATGATTTGGGGTCACCTCCAGCCGCATCTCATTCTACTTGATGGATTCACAAAGGCTGCCTGAGCCCAGATTCAGAGCTTGGAGTCTGGAGACAGCTGATGTGGACCCTGAGCGAGTTAGCAAACATCTTTGTGTCCTAGTCCCCTCGCCTTTGAAACGGAGGTGAAAGTAATGGTACCTACCTTGCAGTTATGGGGAGAAGTCAGTGGAGTCATGTTTGTAATCTGCTCTGAACAGTGCCCGGTACACAGTGAGTGCTGTTTCTACCGCTGCTGTTACATAGATAACATTTACTGCAACTAAATTATAGGCTATGGCACTTTGATCATCCTCTAGCCTTTTGTTCCCTATAGCAACATGAAATAACGCTTCTGTATCTTGTCACACACAGAATTGTGAAATACACTGCATTTCACCACGGGGCCGCTGCACCCTTTGACCTCCTGATCTTCCAGGTATAGTGCTCCGCAGTCTCCTCTTGCTCCTCCGTCACCTCATCAAACACTGCCTTTTGTGTTGAGATGGCTCCTTCCTCCTCGCAGGGCTCTCTGCTCCCTGAATTGAGCCTGGGAGTATCTCCACACTGACTTACATGTTGCTCCTTTGCACAGGGCCTTTCTGGAGATGATGCCTTCATCCTCTGTAATCAGAATGTCAGCAGTGTGCTGAGCTCCTATAGGGTTGGTGAACACGCTGCTGCTGCTGCTGCTGCTGCTGCTAAGTCGCTTCAGTCGTGTCTGACACTGTCCAACCCCATAGACGGTAGCCTATCAGGCTCCTCCGTCCCTGGGATTCTCCAGGCAAGAACACTGGAGTGGGTTGCCATTTCCTTCTCCAGTGAATGAAAGTGAAACGGGAAAGTGAAGTCGCTCAGTCGGGCCGGACTCTCAGCGACTCCATGGACTGCAGCCCACCAGGCTCCTCCATCCATGGGATTTTCTAGGCAAGAGTACTGGAGTGGGGTGCCATTGCCTTCTCATGACATCACATTAATCTGGGGGCCAGAACTGGTTCATCACCAAAATCCCAGGAGTGATTCAATCCCCCTCATCCTGCCGGGACCTCTACACGAGTCCTCAGTCTAACAAAGCCTCTGGAGGACCCGCTCCATTCCAGGGCGTTCATGTGAGTCATGAATCTACAAATGCTTCCACAGGGTCTGCTCCAGGCTGGGACGTCCACGCGCGTCCTCAGTCTACAAACGCTAAGGGATCCACGTGAATCTGCAATCTACAAATGCTATTCCGGGGCCTCCACGTGACTCAAGAATCTACAAACGCTTCCGGACGGCCCGTGCCAGGAATGGACCTCCACCCTAGACCTCGGTTTACAAACGCTTCCAGAGGGCCCGGTCGATGCCGGGGCCTGCACACAAGTTCTCAATCTAGAAACGTTTACGGAGGATTTGCACCAGGTCGGGGCCTCCATGGGAGTCCTCAGTCTACAAATGCTCACGAGGGCCCGCTCCATGCCACAGCTTCCACGCGAATCTTGAATCTACAAACCTTTCCAGAGGATCCACTCCGTGCCAGGACCTCCATGTGAGTTCTCAATCTACAAACACTTTCGGAGGACCTGCTCCAAGCTGGGACCTCCATGAGCGTCCTCAATCTAAAAAGGCTTCTGGAGGACCCACTCCAGGCCGGGACCTCCACGCGATCCCTCAGTCTTCAAACGGTTATGGAGGGCCCACTCCTTGCTGTGACCTCCCTGCAAGTCCTTAATCTGCAAACCCTTCTGGAGGGCCCTCTGTAGGCTGGGACTTCCATGGTAATCCTCAGTTTACAAAACCTTCTGGAGGGCCTGCTCCAGGTCGGGAGATGTTCCCTCTGTGCACTCCTGCATCTGTTTCCTTGGCTGTGACCACACATCTCACCCAACTGCTCACAAGGACTACATACCAAAGAACAGAAAATATAAATCAGACTTTGAGGTAAGAGACTTGCCCCTCCTTTGGGACCCTAAAGAGCAGAGCCAGCCCTTGGGTGTGGATGGACATTGAAGGAAGGAAAGAATGGTTGCATTCTACTTGGTCCTTTCTCCATTGTGTGCTATTTTAGCATCCTTGGCAAAACCTTCTTTTAACCTTCAGTATAAGAGCTGTAAATTGGGAGTCAGATAATGTATAAGGTCTGATCATAAGGACAATGGTGAAAATAGAAAATATTTCCCATATGAAACACTTTATATATGTTGCATCTATTTTCACTGTACTTGGAGGGTTAAGTATGTTCCTGTCCCTGGTTGAAATCCCGGGAAGTACCATAATAACTTTTGAAAGTGAAAATCACTCAGTTGTGTCCTACTCTTTGTGACCCCACAGACTATGCAATCCATGGAATTCTCCAGGCCACAATACTGCAGTGTGTAGTTTCTCACATCCATACATGACTACTGGAAAAACCATAGCCTTGACTAGACAGACCTTTGTTGACAAAGTATTGTCTCTGCTTTTCAATATGCTGTCTAGGTTGGTCTTAACTTTCCTTCCAAGGAGCAAGCATCTTTTAATTTCATGGCTTTAGTCATCATCTGCAGTGATTTTGGAGCCCAGAAAAATAAAGTCAGCCACTGTTTCCACTGTTTCCCCATCTATTTCCCATGAAGTGATGGGACTGGATGCCTTGATCTTCGTTTTCTGAATGTTGAGCTTTAAGCCAACTTTTCACTCTCCTAGTTCCTTTAGTTCCTCTTCACTTTCTGCCATGAGGGTGGTGTCATCTGCATATCTGAGGTTATTGATATTTCTCCCGGCAATCTTGATTCCAGATTGTGCTTCCTCCAGCCCAGTGTTTCTCATGATGTAACTTTTAGAATCTTAATAATAACATGAATCCTGTAATCCCTTCTAGGCACAAGAATGCTGTCATTTTAGCAATTAAAATGTTCAGTGCAGTGTGATTATTAATGTTCCAACTTTCTTCCGTGATCATGCTCCTTCCTGTCCGAGCGTGGGCACCTCCTCCTGCCCTAACTTGAGTTGGAATGGGAGAAGTGAGGGACGGAAGAGCTCTACTTGGCTGACACAGACATAGCCTCCGGGGCTCCTCCGTGCTGGTGGATTCCGCAGCACTGGTTCTTTCCGTGGTGCTGCTCCTCAGAGACGCAGCTGCTGGGACCTTCACACCGTGATGCCGACACCGCCTGGCCCCAGCTGGTCATCAGGATTCCTCCCTGGTGCCCTGAGCAACTATCTGGCAGTCCGTCTCTTTCATGGTGTTAAACTAATTAAATAAGGATGCCATTATACCAAGTGACCCTGATGCCTTGGCAGCCCAAGCCAGAGTCAATTCTGTAAATGCACTTGTATGGAGAAAACCAAATTTAAGAATAACCAATCACAACCAACCAACTAGATTCTCCCAAATAAGGCAACTACTGAAGCTGTAGCCAATCAAATCATTCCTTGCTTTGCTTTTATAAAAGCCTTTCCCCTAACTCCTTTCAGAGGAGACTCCTAATGACTTTAGACCAGCAAATATTTCTCCAGGAAGGATGAGCTCATTAGAGATCAACAGAAAACTGCGATTGGTATCTACAACCATGGCAAGTCACTCAGCAAGAGAAGGAGAACTCTCTCAAAGAGAAGAGAAGGACGCTGGGAGGGCTATAATAAACGAACAGCCCGTGGCATTGGCTGTCTCCTTGTTAGGAAAGGAGTCTTTCTTCTTCCTGTTGGGCTTTGTTACCATCACAGGGTATGAAAGCTGTTTTGCTGGTATCCTAATTGTATTAAACTGAGGTTTCTGTTTATTCAGTTCAGTTCAGTTCAGTCACTCAGTCGTGTCCGACTCTTTGCGACCCCATGGACTGCAGCACGCCAGGCCTCCCTGTCCATCACCAACTCCCGGAGTTTACTCTATCTCAGGTCCATTGAGTCGGTGATGCCATGCAACCATCTCATCCTCTGTCATCCCCTTCTCCTCCTGCCTTCAATCTTTCCCAGCATCAGGGTCTTTTCCAAGGAGTCAGTTCTTCACATCATGTGGCCAGAGTATTGGAGTTTATTAGCTTTTTACAACTTCCAGTTTGGCACTGCCTGATTCCCATTGATGTTTGCTTAACTACTGAAAATTTTAATGTGCCTCACTTAATCTTTCAACAGAGGATTCACATTGTCCAAGCTTCCTGGGTGAGTCAGTGGTTAAAAAAAAAAAACAAAACACCTGCCTACCATTGCAAGAGATGCAAGAGATGTGATTTCAATCCTGGGTCGGGAAGATTCCCCTGGAGGAGGAAATGGCAACCCACCCCATATCCTTACCTGCACAATCCCATGGGCAGAGGAGCCTGGTGGGTCACAGTCCACGGGGTTGCAGAGAGTCAGACAGGACTGAGTGACTGAGCATGCACATCACGCTGCCCTTCCAGACGGGGATCCCTCCGAGCGCACACGTGGCCCGTGAGACACATGGATGTGCTTTTTGCCTGTTGGCTACAGCAGTGCACTTTGCTTCCAGAGCAGCTCTCTTCTCTCAGCTCTGCCACCTCAGCCTGGAGCAGCCACAGACTCTCTCACCAAGGCTTTCTGTGCCTTAACTCCAGAGGACTCATGTCAGCCCTTCTCGTGACTCTCTTGAAGATCCTTTCTCATTTAGATGAGAAAGAATGTGACCCTCTCCTCACTACAGTGAGGTGATGGAGATGCACAGTCCTGTAAAACTCCCTCCAAATAAATTACCTTTTAAAAACAACCCTCTCTTTCAGCCTATCCAAGTTTTCTTATATGCTTGAGGTAGGCACTCAGCTGAGGTTTGCAGCTGTTGACAACATCCCCTTTCCAGGTGCTTCATCAATGGCTATAAAATGTAGAGCCACTTTCAACCCATTGTGTTGGTCTGTGCCCTTGGGAATTCAGCGCACACTGAGACCGAGTCTCCCTGTAACATCCAGGTATGTGATTGGTATCTGATATTAAACGATAGCGGTTCTGTCCTTTCACTGTGGCCTAGTGACTAGAGTGAAGGCCTCACACAGGCAAGGATTGCTGTTCTTTTCTCAGTGTTATATCCCGAGCACCTGGAACAATGCCTGACATGTGTAGGAGCCCAACAACATTTTGTTAAATGAAATATTGTTTTACAAATAAGAAACCTGACTTAAACGCCTACTCCTTCAAAGGAAAGTTATGACAAACCTAGACAGCATATTAAAAAGCAGAGACATTACTTTGCCAACAAAGGTCCATCTAGGTAAGGCTATGGTTTTTCCAGTGATCATGTATGGATGTGAGAGTTGGACTATAAAGAAGGCTGAGTGCCAAAGAATTGATGCTTTTTAACTGTGGTGTTGGAGAAGACTCTTAAGAGTCCCTTGGACTGCAAGGAGATCCAACCAGTCCGTCCTAAAGGAAATAGCCCTGAATATTCATTGGAAGGACTGATGTTGAAGCTGAAATTCCAATACTTTGGCCACTTGATGCAAAGAGCTGACTCATTGGAAAAAATCCTGATGTGGGGAAAGATTGAAGGCAGGAGGAAAAGGGGACGACAGAGGATGAGATGGTTGGATGGCATCACTGACTCAATGGACATGAGTTTAGGTAAACTCCGAGAGTTGGCGATGGACAGGGAGGCGGTTCATGGGGTTGTAAAGAGTCGGACACGACTGAGTGACTGAACTGAACTGAAAAAAGGTAAGTATCTTGTGCGTGATTATTCAGCTAGAAAACAATAGAGGGCTTCCCTGATGGCTCAGTGGTAGAGTCCGCCTGCCCAGTGTAGGAGACGTGGGCTTGATCCCCGGTCTGGGAAGATGCCATGCCAAGGAGTAACTAAGCCCCATGCACCATAACTCCTGAAGCCTACACGCCCTAGATCCTGACCCCCACAACAAGAGAAGCCACCGCGATGAGTAGCCCTGCCTGCCACAATGAGAGAAAGCCCGCACAGCAATGAAGACCCCAGCACAGGCAAAGATAAGGAAATAAATAAACCATTTTAAAAAGGGAAACAATGGAGCTATGATTTGAATAAACTAGGGAAGGAAAACCACTAATGGTAATCAGATGCATTTTACTTAAGCCTCTCCTTTCTACAAAAGCTTTTATTTTGTGTATATTCTGTGATCTTATATATAATTATCTGCACAGAGGTTTTAAATGTGCCTCAGTTTCACAGAAATCTTCCATAAATTGGTCGCCTTGTGTTTCAGATGAGTTGGTGTCGGCTGCATCAGCCTGACTGCGTGGCTACCTAACCTTGGATGGCCACACTGCCATCTGGTGTTGGATATATGAATTGCAAGTTCAATGTCTATAGTAAACCTTGACATCAAACTCGTTTAATTTTCCGCTGTGGTTTAATGTTCATAGGGTTGCTGTACCCTATGAAACAGATACTACTGCATACCCATTATATGGACGATTTGAACAGTGGCAGGACTAGGTCTTGATCTCAGGCTGTCTAGCTCCAAACTTTATTCCTTATTACAGTCTATTGTTTCCCTAATATACAGCCTTCAAGGCTTTCAGATTTAGGGACCCATCCATGAGTAAGCCACGTACAGTTTCATTAGATAACAATTGTATGTAATAGCACAGATTTGATTAGAACAAGAACCATGTATAACCTACATTAGAGTCCTCAATATCTATTTTCATTTGTCCTTCCAAGATCAAGGCATTGGCAGGTCTGGTTCCCTCTAAAGCCTCTGTCCTTGGTGTATAGAAGGCCATCTTCACACTGTGTCCACATGGGATTTCCAGCTCTGTCTCTTCATCTCCTTTCCTGTAAGCCCCTATGTCATACTGGATTAGCACCCACCCACAGGACCTCATTTTATCTTTTTACCTCTTGAAGACCCTGTCTCCAAATATAGTCCCATTCTGAGGCAGGTTAGGACTTCAACATGTGAATGTGAGGGGGACACAATTCAGCCCACAACAGTTATATTCCATCTTAAGGGAACATTATCAGCCAACTCACCCTGTCTCAGTAATGCAAAGCGTCTTAGAACCTCCGCTGCCTCGCTTTTCTACCACCTGCTTATTGTCCGTTTGCTGCTGCTGCTGCCAAGTCGCTTCAGTCGTGTCCGACTCTCTGCGACCCCATAGACGGCAGCCCACCAGGCTCCCCCGTCCCTGGGATTCTCCAGGCAAGAACGCTGGAGGGGGTTGCCATTTCCTTCTCCAATGCATGAAAGTGAAAAGTGAAAGGGAAATCACTAAGTCGTGTCCAACTCTCAGCGACCCCATGGACTGCAGCCTACCAGGCTCCTCCGTCCATGGGATTTTCCAGGCAAGAGTACTGGAGTGGGGTGCCATTGCCTTCTCCGTATTGTCAGTTTACGGGGTTGTTAATATCTCCACCAGCCATCCAGTTGGTACTGGGAGGATGAAACTCAAAATCATTTTATTATTTATTCACATATTTTTTCCTCCTCATTTCTAAGTATTTTAATAGCAATCCAAGTGAGAAAAATTTTAGTCTGGTATTTCACCAACTGTATGAAGCCTACTCTTTAACATTTATCATCTCTAGCTCAATAAGTACTATGCAAGAATTCACGTGTGATAGTGTTATAACATAATGAGCCGCATAGAAACCTTTGCCTCATTACTTTATGGTTATTTCCCCTAAAGTTAATACTTCACTATCTGAATGACCTGGAAGAGAACAACTCTCCTTTGCTGAATAAGGGAATCTGATTATTATACATTCATTAATCTAATGTCAAAGCACATGTTAAAAAAATGAGTAGGTCAAACATTCTTAGTGAGATCAATTTTTAATGCTGTAACCATATTTTTCATTAATTCTTATGCCTTGACATTTATAAGATTGCTGCATAGTTTTGTTAATCCTCAGAATTACAATTTGAAGTATTCTCATTTCCATTTACAGATGGGAAAACAGGTTCAGAAAGGCATTTGTGACTTGTTTAGGGACTTAGTTAATAAACAGCAAAGATCCAACTGAGTCTGATTCTAGTCAGTTAGACTGTTTTAAAGGCTTTTCTAATATTTACACCAATGTCAGTTTCTAAATGGGCTCACTTTCCCAAGAGTTGCCTTCATGAGAAAAGGACTTCATGATCAAATATATTTGGGGAACATTGTCTGTTAAATTCCCCACTGGAAGAATCACAGATTTATTTTTAAGGGTGTGAGGACTCCTGCATTAATGAAGCCCATTTAACTTTGTTTAATGTAAGCTTATTTTCAGATTGAATCAATCACTTAACTTTTTCCCCCAAGCAGTTGCTACTAACATCCAGAGTACCCTCATTAATAACTGTTCTAAATGAACAGCTTTTTATCAACCATTCATTAAGGCCTGGGTGCTCCCAATACTATTATATGTGAGCAGGCTGGATTCCAGATGAAGGTTTAGTAAAATCAGAGGCATGAAGTGGCCTGGAAAGAACAAAATGAAGCCTTTACTTTTGTTTTTTCGTTCTTGGTCAAAAGAATTTGCTATACTATCAACGAAGATCCATCTCTGAACTTTTTTTTTGTGTTTAAACACAAAAATATGTGTTTAAAGGAACAGAAAGTTTAAGCCTAAACCTTTTCAGTGTGTTGTGTCAGATGAGTATTCCATGCTGGGCATTAGATGGTATTCTAAGCGTCATTAATCTTCCATGAGTGATTAAAGATCAAAAACAATTTGAACAATTCAGTTTTTCTCTAAAGATTTAGTTCTTGCCTGCATGAGTGCCTACATGTACACACACACACACACACACACACACACATGCCGAAGAATTGATGCTTTTGAAGTGTGGTGTTGGAGAAGACTCTTGAGAGTCCCTTGGACTGCAAGGAGATCCAACCAGTCCATCTTAAAGGAGACCAGTCCTGGGTGTTAACTGGAAGGACTGATGCTGAGGCTGAAACTCCAATACTTTGGCCACCTTATGTGAAGAGTTGACTCATTGGAAAGGACTCTGATGCTGGGAGGGATTGGGGGCAGGAGGAGAAGGGGATAACAGAGGATGAGATGGCTGGATGGCATCACCAACTCAATGCACATGAGTTTGGGTGAACTCCAGGAGTTGGTGATGGACAGGGAAGCGTGGAGTGCTGCGATTCATGGGGTTGCAAAGAGTCGGACACTACTGAGCAACTGAACTGAACTGAACTACTTTACAATATTGTGGTGGTTTTTGCTGTACATTCACATGAAGCAGCCATGGGTGTACATGAAAATTCATTTTTAATCATTACATCATGAATTACAGAAATGAAAAGATATTCCCTGAGAACTACAGCCACTCAACAAGGTTAGAAAGTTGAAGTGTTGCACAATAAGCAGTGAGAGAGCTAAAATCACCGAGAGATGATTCTGTGAGACAAAAATGTACCATTGTAGCACCTGAATGCATTTTCTAGCTTTGTCACTGACTCACTACATTTCCTCTGGCAAACTCTCTGGAGATCAGTTTCCTTATCTGTCAAGTAAGAACACATGCTGTGCTTACCTCCCAGGGATCTATGAAGAACTCGGCATAACAATCTATGATGAAGTTAAAAAGAATGTCTCTAAACAAATGAAAGTCCTGTGGTTGAATCGCTTCAGCTCTTTAAGCCATGGGAATAATAAGCAGGCTTAGCATTGTTAATTGCGTATTTTATTTATGTTCACGTAAAATGCGTGAACAGTCAGAAAAATGTCATTAAACAATTTTATGTTCCTTTCTGATGTTCTAATGACTACTCCCATCAACTGTATTTGCTTGAAATTTTCTTTTAAAAAAGTGCCATTGAAGGTGAGATGTATGTTCAAGGCAATATTTAATGACTCATCTGTAGCTTGAGGAGAGTGAATAAAAAATTGGGCAGGTTTCAATTCAAACACATTTTGTAGTAAACTAGTCTCTTTAAAGTGAAAACCAAAACAGAAAAGCTAGGAATCTGTTCTGTGCAGTTTTGGCAATCAGCTTTTTGGTAGTACAAACAGGACCATGAGGCAAGGAAACCATCCTCCCATTCATACTAGCTTAATGTAATTACCTGAGCGCTGGCAAGATTCTAGAAAGGTATAATAACTTGGCATGCGGGTTACAAAAGACAGTGAAAGAACCTGTTTCTGTTATAATTCCACTTGCTAAACCTTAACTAGGTACAAAAAGCATTGTTTAACCTTCAGATGCCTACTCTAGGAAGTCTTGAGGGTATGGACACTTAGATAAAACAGAATTGATTTGATACATAGAAAGTTTCAAAATGAGAGATATTTTAAGGGTGGAATATGGTAAATAACGGAATTAAATTTATTAAGGTGGTTATGGAAAAGGATATTAACACCAAAGGGTCTACTTGGTACTTTTTTAAGCCAGACTTTTACTTTAAATTTTACTTATTTACTTTGCAGAGTATTTTGAATTTTGGAAGAAATATTATTCCTTAACAGAAAAGCCTGGTAGGCTACAGTCCATGGGGTCACAAAAAGTCAGACACGACTGAGCAATTTCACTTTCACTTTAATCTAAATTTGGGTACTGAAACTTGGGTAGGTAGATTAAGAGATAAATTGCTTATCACAATGATGGCAATATACAAATTAAGGGTTGAACCATACCAAAGACCAAACCAGAAGAAAACAAGCCGACAGGAAAGAAAAAGAAGAAATTTAAGTGATCTTCAATTGGGACTTTAAACAAATTATGGTAGTTAAACTAGTAGAACGTTAATACCTACCATAAAAATTATGGGCAAAGCCAATAATGAAAGCTGAGCTCGTGCAGTTTAACTATAACTCCTTCTCAAACCATTCTAAAATGACAAGAAAGGAACAATAACAAATCATAAAGAGTATGAATGAAGAGAATATCAGGGTATCAACAGTTTTTGGAAAGTAGACGGCACACATCGTGTTACTGGATTTAGAGAGCAGAGGCAATTGCATCCGAAGGCACCGCAGATGGAGACACCAAAGAAAAGCTGCTTCAAGAAAGCAAGAAACGCTGAGGGGCTGGGGCGTAGAGTACTTTGGGAGGCAAGGGCGGGACGGGGCTTGGAGGAAAGGCTGTTCAGCAGACAGCCTTTGAAATAGATTTCAAGATTTCCAGAAAACCAATGGTTTTCTATTTGACATCTACTTCTTACCCAGCCCCTGACATGTTTGCCCTTCCTCCTTCCTGAAAGAATGCTGAATCCTTTTAGTGTGATGGTGTGGCCTTGAGACTCAGGAACACATGTGTCCAGAGTCTGGGTGACATCAAGCTAACACAGGTGAGTAGGGGCAGCAGGCTGAGAGAGCAATCGGTCCGAACTGGAACACAAGGGCAGCAGACTCTGTTACTGTGAGTTCCGTAATACTGTCAAGGGCAGCCTGGGGATACCGAGAGATCATTCAGAGAACACTTTGGTTTTTAAAATGTTTCACTTAGTAAAGTTAGAAACTCAAAATTCCTAAGCACTTAAGTTGACTTTAAGACATTATTTTATTTCTAAGTCTAGCAAATTTTAGGAGAAGGCAATGGCACCTCACTCCAGTGCTCTTGCCTGGAAAATCCCACGGACAGAGAAGCCTGGTGGGCTGCAGTCCATGGGGTCGCTAAGAGTCAGATAAGACTGAGCGACTTCACTTTCACTCTCATGCATTGGAGAAGGAAATGGCAACCCACTCCAGTGTTCCTGCCTGGAGAATCCCAGGGACAGGGGAGCCTGGTGGGCTGCCGTCTAAGGGGTCACACAGAGTCGGACACGACTGAAGCGACTCAGCAATAGCAGCAGCAAATTTTAATCAATTTTTAAGGATCCATTTATTAATATTCAGTCCCATTAACTAACTTGGTTCATGACACTTGTTTAAGCATTTTTTAAAGTATTTTAAATATTTAAAGGTCTGACAAATAATCCAAGGTGCTCATATAATTCTTATACATCTAAAAATTGTTTGATTTCAGGTTAAAATCAAATTAAATCAATTACAAATCTTACTATTGCTGACTCAATTGACCATGTTTTCTTAAATATTTAATGCAGAGATTTTCTAACAAGATCAGTTCAATTCAGTCACTCAGTCATGTCTGACTCTTTGCAACCCCATGGACTGCAGCACGCCAGGCTTCCCTGTCTATCATCAATTGGAGTTTACTCAAACTCATGCCCATGGAGTTGGTGATTCCATCCACCCATCTCATACTCTGTCCTCCCCTTTTCCTCCTGCCTTCAATCTTTCCCAACATCAGGGTCTTTTCCAGTGAGTCAGTCCTTTGCATCAGGTGGCCAAAATATTGGAGTTTCAGCTTCAGCATCAGTTCTGCCAATGAATATTCAGAACTAATCTCCTTTAGGATGGACTGGTTGGATCTCCTTGCTGTCCAAGGGACTCTCAAGAGTCTTCTCCAACACCACAGTTCAAAAGCACCAATTCTTCAGGGCTCAGCTTTCTTTATAGTCCAATTCTCACATCCATACATGACTACTGGAAAAACCATAGCCTTTACTAGACGGACCTACGTTGGCAAAGTAATGTCTCTGCTTTTTAATATGTTGTCTAGGTTGGTCATAGCTTTTCTTCCAAGGACCAAGTGTCTTAATTTCATGGCTGCAGTCACCATCTGCAGTGATTTTGGAGCCCAAGAAAATAAAGTCTCTCATTATTTCCATTATTTCCCCATCTATGAAGGCTTCCCTGGTGGCTCAGAGGGTAAAGCGTCTGCCTGCAATGCAGGAGACCTGGGTTCAATCCCTGGGTTGGGAAGATCCCCTGAAGAAGGAAATGGCAAACCACTCGAGTATGCTTGCCTGGAAAATCCCATGGACAGAGGAGCCTGGTAGGCTACAGTCCATGGGGTTGCAAAGAGTTGGACAAGACTGAGTGACTTCACTTTCTTTCTTTCTTTCTTTCATTTGCCATGAAGTGATGGGACCGGATGCCATGATGTTAGTTTTTTGAATGTTGAGTGTTAAGCCAACTTTTTCACTTTCATCAAGAGGCTTTTTAGTTCCTCTTTGCTTTCTGCCATAAGGGTGGGTGTCATCTGCATATCTGAGGTTATTGATATTTCTCCCAGCAATCTTGATTCTTGCTTGCACTTCATCCAGCCTGGCATTTCTCATGATGTACTCTGCATGTAAGTTAAATAAGCAGGGTAACAATATGCAGCCTTGACATACTCCTTTCCTGATTTGGAAATATCGAACGAAATAGTATTACTTTAATTTTGAGTCTCTTAAATATTCCTCCGTTGTTCAGTCACTCAGTCATGTCTGACTCTTTGCAACCCCATGGACTGCAGCACAACAGATGTCCCTGTTCCTCACCAGCTCCCAAAGTTTGCCCAAGTTCATGTCCATTGCATTGATGATACCATCCAGCCATATCATTCTCTGATACCTTCTTCTCCTTGCACCCTCAGTCTTTCCCAGCATCAGGGACTTTTCCATTGAGTCGGCTGTTTGCATCGACCAAAATACTGGAGTTTCAGCTTTAGCATTCAACCCTCGTATTCAGGGTTGATTTCCCTTAAGATTGACTGGTTTGATCTCCTAAGTATTCCTCTCAGTTCAGTTCAGTCGCTCAGTCGTGTCCGACTCTTTGCAATGAATCGCAGCACGCCAGGCCTCCCTGTCCATCACCAACCCCCGGAGTTCACTCAAACTCACGTCCATCGAGTCGGTGATGCCATCCAGCCATCTCATCCTCTGTCGTCCCCTATCCTCCTACCCCCAATCCCTCCCAGCATCAGAGTCATTTCCAATGAGTCAACTCTTCGCATAAGGTAGCCAAAGTACTGGAGTTTCAGCTTTAGCATCAGTCCTTCCAATGAACACCCAGGACTGATCTCCTTTAGAATGGACTGGTGGAATCTCCTTGCAGTCCAGGGGACTCTCAAGAGTCTTCTCCAACACCATAGTTCAAAAGCATCAATTCTTCAGCTGGTTTGATCCCTGGGTCGGGAAGATCCCCTGGAGAAGGAAATGGCAATCCACTCCAATATTCTTGCCTGGAGAATTCCATGGACAGAGAAGCCTAGTAGGTTACAGCCCACGGGGTCGCAAAGAGTCGGACACGACTGAGCAACTTCACCTCCACCTCCACACAGTCAAAGGCTTTGGCATAGTCAATAAAGCAGAAATAGATGTTTTTCTGGAACTCTCTTGCTTTTTCCATGATCCAGCAGATGTTGGCAATTTGATCTCTGGTTCCTCTGCCTTTTCTAAGACCAGCTTGAACATCTGGAAGTTCACAGTTCACGTATTGCTGAAGCCTGGCTTGGAGACTTTTGAGCTTTACTTTACTAGCGTGTGAGATGAGTGCAACTGTGCGGTAGGTACTTTGAGCTACTTATTTCTAAACCCTTCCCTGGTGGCTCAGACGGTAAAGCATCTTGCTTACAATGTGGGAGACCTGGGTTCGATCCCTGGGTAGGGAAGATCCTCTGGAGAAGGAAATGGCACCCCACTCCAGTACTCTTGCCTGGAAAATCCCATGGACAGAGGAGCACGGTGGGCTACAGTCCATGGGGTCGCAAAGAGTCGGACACGACTGAGCGACTTCACTCCAAAGTTAAATGATGATTCTTTGCCATTTAGAAAAAAATTGTTACCCACCACCAGAATATTGAAGTAACCATTCCACATCATTTTTGTGACCACCCTTTCAGCTTGTTCAAAGTTTCTTTATGTAAAACAAAACAAAACAATCCCAAGTGTCTTCATGTTCAGAGAAGATTGGCCTGGGCAAGGATTGGATTCTTGCCTTTGACATGATGGGATTTACTGAGCATCGTTTTATAGTTGCTGCATTAAGCACTTGATGCCTAAAGAACTAGGTTTTTAAGTAGTTTGCCATCTGTTAGACTGGAAATGTACATACCTAATTTTTCTGTCTACTCATAGACAAAGTCTGCCACCTCCATCTAATTGACCATATGACTTGACTGGATTTTGTATTTCTCTGGCTCTTCTTAAAGTATAAATATCTCCCTGCCTAACTTTAACTAAACTTTATACATCATTCATTCATTCATTTCAAATTTTTCCTGACTGGTGGGACCACTATTCTTAGGAATAGTATGATAACATTGGATTGATTTCTGCATATCTGCCATTGCTTTTTACTAGCTTTGTGGGCCCAACTTCTAAAGTTATTCTACTGACAAGATACAGGAAGCATGTATTCAGGGGAGGAAAATGAAACTAATTTGTTATCTAGTATATTGAAAATAATACTGAAATGTGCTTTACATATCCACTGGAGAAACTGAAGAACATGCAATATATGAACTGAATGAAAACCAATGAAACAATTAATTCCAGAAAAAGCCAAAATTGTACAAGAAAGGAAACAATTTTATTACTTGGCTCAGCAGTAAGCAATGTTTACATAGCCATGAATACTGTAAACACTGACTAATGATTTTAAAATATTATAATTTTAGAGTGTAGAAAGAAAAAAGAGTTTAGGAAGTTAGTTCTTGTCGTAACAAGAAGTCAATTGTTGTTCTTGTTGCTGTTTAATTGCTAAGTCATGTCCAACTCTTTTGTGACCCCATGGACTGTAGCCCGCCAGACCACTATCCATGGAATTTTCCAGTAGTGGAGTGGGTTGCCCTTTCCTTTTTCAGGGTATCTTCCCGACCCAGTCAAACACTGATGTGTGAGATGATTACATAGAAATATGGAGGCAAATACATGAGAAAAAGCTGGACAAATGGAAAGGAGAAAATAAAACTTAGGACAATGAGAGTGGGGGTAGGGATGGATAAAGGTCAAGGAAAAGAACAGGCAGGGAACTCAAGTCTTTTGCTACATTTTAAATGCCCTAACGTGTCATTTAATCATTATTTTTTTAAATTTTAAGTAAAATGCCAGAATTTTAAAATTATAATTAAGAATACAGTCATCCCTTTCATCTGCAGTTTCACCTTCTGTGGTTTCAGTTATCTGCAGTCAACCAAGGTCTGAAAGTATTAGATGGAAAATTCCAGAAACAATTCATAAATTTTAAAGCACAAGCCATTCGGAGCGGCATGATGAAATCTCTCGGTGTCCCACTCCATCCTACTCAGGATGTGACTCGTCCCTTTGTCCACCGTATCCTCCCTGTATGAACCACCCCTCAAACCTGTGAGTCACGTAGCAGCTGTCTTGGTTATCAGACCAAGTGTCATGGTATCGCACTGTTGAGCTCAAGTGACCTTTATTCTACTTACTAACGGCCCCAAAGTGCAACAGTAGTGATGTTGGAAAAAAACAATATGCACAGATTTCAACAGTATCGTGGTTTCGGGCATCCACTGGAGGTCTTAGAATGTATCCCTCTTGGATAAGGTGGGGACGGGGAAGTGCTGTAATATTAGTATGGGAAAATGTCATCTAATATGAAATAAAGAACCTAGGGAAAAACAAAATTGTACGTTTATGGCACAGTGATTAAAACTACATAAAATGCAATAACTGGAAGAGATGATGGAAAAATGAAAAGCTTTCTTAGGGTAACGGGATAATAAATGACTTCAAATATTCTTAACTTAGTGTTATATTAGCTTGATATTGTTTTATTTTGAAAAGCTTGCAGAAAAACATTTAGAGTAAATTTTTTATTTGGGATTCTATTAGGATGAAAACCATCCCTGCCTCCAGTAGCTTATACTCCAGTATTCTGAAATTTTTGAAGCCTCCTGCTAAAAACCAGCCCAGGCACACTGTTGTGCTATGAAGCTGTTGTCCACCTTTCCGAGCTTCCCTTGGAGGCCTCTTCCCGCTCCAGCTTTATTCTACCCCTGATGCCACGATCACACCATCAGGTAGTTCCTCAGGTGAGAAGTCTCTTCTCCAAGGATGCCAAGTGTCTCTTGTGGTTTTCTCATGGGATTTTCAAGTTGTTTTTTAACTGAGAGATTCCCTGGAGTTTGATTTTCTATTGTTAGTGCCCTGTGTGTGCTCTGGATTGTGAAAGTGTCCTCCTGGTATGTTTTGGCGTTTGCTTCTCTTTGTGGTCCAGTAGGACTTAATCAAGATAATAAATGGGTTTCTAACAGTTCTGATTCTCAACAGTGAAGAGTGTTTATTGCTTTCTCCTTTATGAATGGAGCCCAATTCCAGCAACTTCCATGCATATAGTTTGCAACCGCAACCCCTATTATATCTTCTCAAGTGTACCTTTAGCTATATAGTTCATATTGACTAAATAAATTAGCCCTGAAAAATCAGAGATCAAGGTACTCTTTGAATCCCTTGGATAAAAAGACTTCAAGTTTATCTGTTGTTTGTATATCTTGGGTAGCTTCTGGCTTTCATTTCTTGTTTTTGAACTGTCATATGTATTTTCAAAATAAATAATTTGTCCAGAATTTTTAAGTGTTTGGAATGGAAGAGCTAATTACTCATTTTACCAAAGGATTCTGATTAGAGAACCTGGTCCTCAGTAAATTCCTTGAAGAAAGAAAACACCTTTGTTATTATCTGGGCTCAGCACAGTAACTGGTTTATAATCAGCAAACATTTGGTAAAGAAATTATTCTCAGATGACTGAGAAAAGTATTTGATTAATGATGAGGTTAATGGCCAGATTAATGGGGTCAACCTTCCAAGGATATTTGTATTTTAAACGGGGCTATCTATGTGTTCACAGGGGAGTTCATTGAGCTTTCTTAATGTTTTTTTTTCCCCCTTCAAAGGATCTCCAGTGTTGACATTTCAGACACTAAATCTAGCAAGTAGGTGATATTTTGAACAGATAAATTCCTTCCAAATTCCCACAACATACTCTTCACTTATGTAGTAGCCTCTTGGCCCAACCTAGTAAGATGAGGCCACCCAATTCCTAAGGAGCCACTGTAGCTTTTTAGGGATAATTTGGTGTGTCAAGATGAGTTATGCCTATTTACAAACAAGTGTTATGATGAAAGGATACCAGGTACTTATATGTGATTGCCACATAGGTCAGAATATAGAAAACAGAAGATAATAAGGAAAGAACTTTCAGATTAGAATCATTGCATCATAAACTGTGGGAGGTCAGGATCTACATGATTGTTTTACAGATTAATCTTATGCATGTTGGTTTAAAGAACCAGTAGTTGATAATTCTCAAAATTATTATTATAAATATTGTAGCATTAACTGTATTAACAGTAAATTCCTCAAAAGGGCATCTGGGGAACAAGACTGAGTAGTAATGGGAATTAGTACCACTAACTGTTTTCTGAGTTATGCTATCTAACTAAATAAGGGTTTACAAAAACACTTGTTGACTGTGATAAAAGAGGGAGCCAGTGATATTAGAGGGAATAGTTAAGGTACTAAAGTGGAAGGGAAGGTAAAGCAAGTTCATACAAAGTTTTAGAAGAAAGGGCGTCAGGCAAGCCCTCTGGATGCAGAGATGAGGAATCTGAGGTTCAGCAAAGTATGGTGCATCGCAGTCTCCCAGTCAGCAGCAGACACGGGAGGCCAAACCTGGTCTCCTTTCTCCCAGTCTCTTATTTACTTTTTGGAGTGGTGACTTTGCTTTGTTCCTGAAGAGGCTTTGACAGTGTTGGAAAAGCCTTCTAACCAGGTGGTTCCACATGCATGTTTCACATGCACAAACTTTATTGCTAAAAACGGAATTAAAGCATCTAGCTATCCTCTTGCCCAGCCTGTGGAAAGATCACATGAGGGCATTTCAGTCACCAGATTCCAATCTGGACATTTAACATTTCATACAGGATTTCTGAATGGACCCGTGCTTTCCTTGAGCTGTGATTCTTTCAATCCTCACATTTCTGAAGTGACCGCATTTCCCACAGGTGGAACAGACAGTGTTCTTTTGTGGCTTATTCTCTCTTTGTGGCTTTTCCATCTATTCCATTGGGATGGCATAAGGGACTTTCAAAATGATTTCTTAATGACCAGTGAAGAATTGGTAATAGAAAGTTGTGGTGTTATAACATTTGAGACTCTTGGGTCTCATATTATTGTCAAGAGTCTTGTGCTAGACATTACAGGACAAATTAGCATTTTGGTGTTTTAATGAAAGTTTTTAATTATTTGGTTTCCAATTTACATCAGCAATAATGCTTTTTAATCAAAGTAGGACCTGTGTTCTTTTATTTTCTCCTCACCTCTCTCTCACTTTTTCTCATGTGTCCATTCATCTACCTACCTTTATAAAATCACGGAGCTTTCTATTCAGCATTGACTAGCCTATGGATTTTAAAAGCAGCAAAACACTCAGAAAGCACCGTGTTTTTTTGTTTTCTTTTTACATCTTTCCGTGTGTCAAGCACTCCTGACGCACCTTACATAGAATGATAAAGAAGTAGCTCACTTTCCTCATCAAGATACATGCTTGTAAGTGCTTGAAAACAGGTATCTAAACTGTACAACCATTACCTCACCAGGGTCATACAACTGTGTCCTTCATATCATACACAGGATGAGATGGATGGGTGGGAGGGCAGGCCTGATTCATTACTTTGTGTGTTTTTTTAAACCTGCTTTTAAGAAGGATTGCATTGCCTTATTTTAAATATTTTATTCTTAAAATGGGAAAGATGCCAGAATAACCTTGACTGGGAGTGGCGGTTTGGGGAAGGGGGGTTGTTTATCTGACTGTTATTCGGCAGGCTGCTCCCATAACAACAAGAGGGAACCCGTAGAGGTGTACGAGGACTGTCCAGAACATGCTTGACTAAAAAAATGGCGAAATACCCTGAAAACAGGCCTGCTCAACATTTGTTTGGACTACATACAACTCTCCTACCACAAAAGAATGTGAACCAAGCATTCAGTGTTGTTCTTCCTTTTACGATTTATGAAATGAGCATTTCATTTGACCCTGCCGACACTGTGCTGCAGGCAGGACTGGCATTATCAGCTTCATTGATAAAATATAACTGTGATGAGACGACAAGGGCTTCTCCTCCTCTCCCTTCTTGTTATAGGACAGTAGCAAGAAAAAAATCAATTTTGTTTGAAAATCAAGAAGGAATCATTTCTCAATTAAAAATTTATCCCCAAACATAAAACAGAAATATAAACTGTCTTCAACACAACTAGAAGTTAACCTCAACCACAATATATGAGCAATGGATGACATACGCAGTCAAGCTCAAACAGGATGATGCCTGGAGAGGAGGCTTACAGCTCCAGATTTCAAAATCACTAGACCAAAAGACTCCAAAATAGATGGCATAACTGGAGAGGTAAAGAGCCAGTTCCTTGTCTGAGAAAATGCAAGTGGGCTGAGTGCCAGCAGGAGGGGGTTTTCTGAGTACTACCTGGCACCGCAGACGAGCAGGAATGGCAGGGCCAAAGGAGGGAACACAGACACGGCACATGCGCACAATCAGCAGTGAGTAGATGAGTCAGAAGGGAGGAGATTCTGAGGGGAGGAGCTCTGCAGTTGCCAATCCCTGTTGGCTGGAGAGAAAAAAAGCCTCAAATAGCTTCTCAGACCCACAGTCCTGTCCTAAGGAGCTTCCTGTAACCCAGGAAGAACTATTAATCCAAAATGGTGCCCTATCCACCATATGAATTAATACTGAATAGGTGAGTCAGAAAGAAACGGACCTCATTTAAAGAGTAATTGATGAGAATAACCTTGCATGGTGCTCATGTAAACACTCCAAGAAAAGGAACAGGAGATAAAAGCAGATAAAATCATTCAACAGAGAAAATGAATTCACTGTGCATACAAAACATGGGACCAAACATACCATCAAACATCAAAAAATTTAGGGAAAAGTTCATCCAGATATCCAGGTGATCAGAAACTAGCTGGCAAAACCACCAAAGGAGATGCAATGTGAGTAAGAGTTCAGAAAAGAAAGAGAAAAAAACAAAGACATTCCAGAAATAAGGTCCCACCAGAAGGAATACAGACTGAGAGCTAAACTAAGAGAAGGCAGAGAGAACATAAGGTGAAATGTTTTATCTTGATTAACCAGGGGTTCAAAATACAACACGTAAGTTGATAAACATGTAACAAGGCATGAAGAATATTCATCAAGTTAAACACAGGAAGAACCAAGTCAATCAGCCAACACTGCAGTGGAGAAAAGGCAGAAGGAAGTATCCTGATGGCACACTGCTCACAGCAGGGGGTCAGCGGCACCTAAAAAGTGTGGAATTCAGTTACAGCTAAAAAGGAAACCACTAGTGGAACCAAAGAACCACGGCAAATGTGGATAATATAGTTGATGGTGCACAGGGTGCATCGATTACTTATTCATTACCCCTCCCCTCACCTCTCCTTCCTATCAGAACCCGAATTGTGTCCATATATCCATCCCTCCTTCCCGCTGTCATGGGCCCTAGGACATTATTTCTTAACTGAAGGTGCTTCTGCCCCTCCGGGGGACATCCGATATCGTCTGGAGAGGTTTTTGACTCTCACAAAGAGGTACTCCTGGCATTCAGGGTAGAGGCCAGGATGAGGTGACTTGCTCCAGGCTAAGTCCTACGTGTGATCTTTCAGACCTTACCGTAGGCCACTACAAAGGCTTTGCCTGGCAGGATTCATGGAGAAAAGCTGCCCTTCCCACACAGTTCCCCAAAGGAATGACAGTCAGTACCCTCTGGGCCTGCGTGGTCAGAGGCGTACCTGTCTTCCTAGCCCAGACACCTTCATTCCCAGGCCTCCTTAGGAGACCTTGGCTGAGGCACATTTTGGGTGTCTCCACTGACACCCTCAAAGGGCGGCTTTTCTCCACGCCGACTCTGTTTTCTGGCCCCTAGCCTGTCCTCTGGTCCCCCTGGTGCGTGGAGTGGCAGGAACCTGCTGCTCCGGGCTCTGAGCAGGGTCCTCCACCTGCGCGGCCGTCGTTGGCTGGCCCTTGTGCTGCACCACCCCACGGCGGGCTGGGGGCTGGGACAGGGGCGCAAGCTCTGCTGCCCTACTTTCCTTTTTGGCCCCTCGCTTATCACGCTGAACAAATAAAGCCTTGTTACTTTCATTTTGGCTTGCTGTCTCACTTTGGCAGCTTGGCACAGGGATACTGCAAAACATCCTACAATGCACGTAACTGTCTCCAAAAGTGAATTACCTGCTCCAGAATATCAGTGGTGCTGAGGCTTTGTGGGGAACGTCACCCCGTCACCAGCTCTAGGGTCAGAGAACTCTCCTGGTGAATGTTATTCATCCAGAAAGTGGACAGATGACCAAAGAAGTCAGCTCAATCACACTCAAGTAGAAGACTTACAGTTCCATGGCTGAAGGAGACTTTTCCTTTTTCTGTTGTGCTGGACATGAACACGGCAACACGCAGCAAACCTGTGAACATGAGGGAAAACAACTCTGGGGTAAAGTTTACTTGGAGGAGACCAGGAGGGAACCTGAGTCTTTGATGACAGGCCTGATAACTGTGGCTGGAGCTCACCAACTTTGTACCTTCAGAAATGTTTAAAACAAATTTCCGTAGAACTTTAATTTCATTTGAAGTTTTTCTTCAGTTCAGTTCAGTTGCTCAGTCGTGCCCGACTCTTTGCAACCCCATGAACTGCAGCACGCCAGGCCTCCCTGTCCATCACCAACTCCCAGAGTTCACTCAGACTCACGTCCATCGAGTCGGTGATGCCATCCAGCCATCTCATTCTCTGTCGTCCCCTTCTCCTCCTGCCCCCAATCCCTCCCAGCATCAAAATCTTTTCCAATGAGTCAACATTTAGTAGGAGGTGGCCAAAGTATTGGAGTTTCAGCTTTAGCATCAGTCCTTCCAATGAATACCCAGGGTTGATCTCCTCAATGGACTGGTTGGATCTCCTTGCAGACGAGGGGACTCTCAGGAGTCTTCTCCAACACCACAGTTCAAAAGCATCAATTCTTTGGCGCTCAGTTTTCTTCACAGTCCAACTCTCACATCCATACATGACCACAGGAAAAACCATAGCCTTGACTAGACGGACCTTAGTCGGCAAAGTAATGTCTCTGCTTTTGAATATGCTATCTGGGTTGGTCATAACTTTCCTTCCAAGGAGTAAGCGTCTTTTAATTTCATGGCTGCAATCACCATCTGCAGTGATTTTGAAGCCCCCCAAAATAAAGTCTGACACTGTTTCCACGCAATGAAAAGTATCCCTCTACAAAAAGATAAACTAAGCAATAATATCAGAAAGCATAACTTTAAGAGCAAATATATACTACATATAAATGAACAAACACACCTAGACTATTCTAATGTATAAGAGACTAAAATAGAATCACAAAGCAAAATCTACTACATAGTACTGTATATTAAAATCCCTAAATCAATCAACACAATATAAAAAATAAAATGATAAATAAAGGTGTATCAGGCAAATGCAAGCCAAAATAAAACAGGTCATAATCATAATATCTGGAATTTCAAAAGCATCCAATGAGGAAAAAAAAAATAATATAAAAATATAAAGGTAAAGGTAAAACTCACAATGGAAATTTGACAATTGTGAGTTCATAAGCAACATATTGTACAGAAAACATAGCCATATATGGTACAGAAAAAAAGTAAAAAACCAAAGAAAATAAAAGGAGAACTTGACAATAACCTGTAAGTGGAATGTTTAACTTACCTCTCTCTCAAATCATGACTAAGCATACAGACCAAAAAGGCTATAGAAAATCTAAGTATCTTTAATCCTGATATAATTCATATATAGTATAAAATACATACATTTTATATAGCCCTCCATTCTCTGAAGTGTCTAGACCTTCCACAAAAACTGACCTATATAAAGAAAACTTGACATGGCAATAATTTGATACCCAGGACTCCATACAAAGGGACAGCAGTTTATTCTTACTCCAGGAGTGTGAAAATTGTTCCCATGGGCAAGAATGCTGCTGTTTGTGGTAAGAGCAGGTACAAAGAAAGAGAATTAGAGAGGGGCCAGAGAGGGCATTGCTGGGCCCTCACAGAAGTCACCCCAACCTGACCAAGGATGGCACGGCAGCCTTCACTCTCCAGATAATAAGGCAAGGGTAAACTGACAACAAACACACGAATGACCTGTGCAAGGCAAAATGCGACAAGCGCAAAAGACTGAGAACTTTGTACCAAAGTGCATTACACAAGACAAAAAGTAAATTTTTTGTTCAAACTGGTGTGGAATTAAATAGTGGAAGTGTAAGGTAGATCAGTCAGCAGAACCTGGAGAAAAATCTGGGTGACCTGAATTTAAAAGAGAAAAAAAAAGACTTCCTTTGTCTAGTTTTAACAAGACACTTCTTGAAGAACTGCCACTTCACTTTTCTCTCATGATGCCGTCTGCTGCCCTCATGCTCTAGGTATATGTATAAAAAGTATAAAGTCACACGTTCTCTGTCCACCATGCTCTCCTGCTGCCTCCATTTGCTGCTCAAAGGAAATATGATATAAAGTGTTGAGCACACTTCTTTCCCCTAATCCGAGACTGTACAGGACCCCCAGAACGTTTGCTGGCTGTTAAGAATGGACGTCGAGAACACCCCCAGAACGTTTGCTGGTTGTTAAGAGTGGCCCGCAAGAACTCATTAGAACCACAGCAGCAGGACTTGCTGGCTCTGGACTTCAAGGGCAAAAATTGGGTCTGAGTTCACACACAGGGTTCTTAAGGGTGAAAAGATTGAATAGCATACTATGGAGACTAACATGCCAGGATAAAGAGACAGTACCTCAGGCTGAGCCTTCCCATCTCTTTGCTGGTTGGAGGACTGGGCTGTGAGAAGAAATATCTTCTAGTATTTAAAACAAACAAAAAGCACACTTTACAGGGAGAGAAAGTGAGAAACAGATGCTTCAGTCAAACCTCCACTGAATGGAGATTAACTATAATTTCTTGCTCTGATATAGAGACTTGTTTGTTTTGGAAAATGAATCTAAGATCCTTGTAAATAAAACTGTCCTGCTTATACAGCAGTATTACCAAGTTCGGTGACTTCAGTGAAATCCTAGTTCTCATGTAACCATGGAAAACGTGACTTGTACTGAACTTCCTAGTTAATTTCTAGGGAAGATATTGCAACAGCTATGGCTAATACTTCGAAATTTTATCTAATATCTAAGATGAGCACTGTTGAATATTAAAATAGTTTCCTTCATTCTTTCTACTCTGAAAGCTAAAAGGGACAAAGAAAAGAATAAAAAAATAATTTGCCATTTAAGTCATCCTCTGATTCCAGAAGTAAAATATTTTAATTCAATTCCACTGAAAAAATAAAAGCAGTTTCTTTACTCCAACAATGAGCAAATTAACCACATTTTCACATACAGAAATCTTAGGTACATTCAACTCTTTACAAAACATGTCTCCATAATACATTTACATTCATGTGAAGTACTGACATACTAACTTATATAATTGTACATATTTGTGACTTTTGCATCTGGTACCTTTTAAAATGAACCTGTAATATGCTTAATTTCTAAAAGTCAGTTCATATATGATGATTTAAGGTTAGGAGAGTTTCTACGAAGAATTTTAATAGATGCATTCATACAAGAATTCAATAATTTTTCTAAACCTAAGTCTCAAACTAAAGCTTTAGCAACTTAAGTTACCTGACTAGGAATGGATGAATTCTTATCAAGATGTACTGTTTGGTTTATAGTTTCAGTCATTTCAACTGGTTTATAATTATTTGCGCATCAGGGGAAAATAAGCACCAAGGATAAAATATTTTTCACATCATAGATGAAATCACAATACCTTAATGTCCCTCCAAAATCTAATAATTTAAAATAAGCATTTATTTCAAATGCTCAATCTTTAAATTATCTTAGTGAGATCAACTGATATTCTAAAGATAAGAATGGAAATGGTAAAAATAGGTGCCACAAATAATATCTACTGACAGCGGAATTCAGATATTTTCCTTACACTGATGAGGTTCATTTTGGAACTCAGTTTTTCAGATCTAAAAAGAATTCCAAAAATAACTAACACTTATAAACTTGTCTACTATATCTCTTAAAAAGAAACTCTAAAGATGTCTTTCTTGTCAATATATGAAGCAAAAATTTTCCTGATGAACAAAAGCACCTTATGGTAAAGAAATATATAAAGAAAATATTTTCTACAAGTTAATGTACAAATTTATGTGCATAAAGGTGTAGTTATCCCAGATGCACATATTTTAAATAAAACACAATAAAAAATTCAAAGCACAGATTGAAAAAATAACCCATATGCCAATACTCCAGTTATTAAATATTGCAGCATATATGTAATTGTAACAATTGGGGGAAGAAAGTTTCTACTCTAAACTGTGGTCAGTGAAATCTCTTTGGAAATAGGCTTTTTAAGAAGTCTCCAGTACAGCCATCAGATTTCAAGCTATAGGCTTTTACAGCCAAGATGCAACCCGGTGAAAATGCAAATGTACAGACAGCACCTCACAGACTCTTCAGTAACCATCACCACTATGTGACACGGGTAGGCTTTCACGTTCCTTTTCTTTACTGCAGGCACATGGCAAATATCACATTAACAACAGACCTTTATCACCGTAAGTTTTGCTACTCATAAAATGCTAATAAACATTGTTTTCAAACATTTCCAGATCATGACAAAAATTCTTTACCTGAATATATACAAAGAATTCTCTCGATTTAATCTATCTTTAAATGAATACAGAGATGTACAAGGAGACACAAATTACTTGCTTTGATATTTTTCAGTCAAGGTTTATTACATGCCCTTTTATTTTTCTACTGAACACATGATTTTTACAAGGATTTCCAGCTTCTGCTTAGAAGATTTCATTTTTTTTTCGAAGTATTTTTTTTGTGTTCATGCATTTCTGTTTTGCTAGTCATGCCCTTTTTCCGCGATGAGGTATTAGGAACAGCTGTATTAGAAGGTCCGCTGGGAGCTATACAAAAAAAAAAAAAGAAAAATTACAGCTTAGATTTTCACAAGCAATCCAAGTTCAAATAATAAAAAACAATCAACAAAAGATCAAATAACACAAACTTCTCTTTTTCCCTACATTCTAGCCTTGACGAGAAAGAACTTTGTTGGCAAAGTAATGTCTCTGCTTTTGAATATGCTATCTGGGTTGGTCATAACTTTTCTTCTAAGGAGTAAGTGTCTTTTAATTTCATGGCTGCAGTGACCATCTGCAGTGATTTTGGAGCCCCAAAAAATAGTCTGATACTGTTTCCACTGTTTCCCCATCTATTTTCCATGAAGTGATGGGACCGGATGCCATGATCTTCATTTTCTGAATGTTGAGCTTTAAGCCAACTTTTTCACTCTTCTCTTTCACTTTCATCAAGAGGCTTTTTAGCTCCTCTTCACTTTCTGCCATAAGGGTGGTGTCATCTGCATATCTGAGGTTATTGATATTTCTCCCAGCAATCTGGATTCCATCCTTGTGCTTCTTCCAGCCCCGCGTTTCTCATGATGTACTCTGCATAGAAGTTAAATAAGCAGGGTGACAATATACAGCCTTGACGGACTCCTTTTCCTATTTGGAACCAGTCTGTTGTTCCATGTCCAGTTCTAACTGTTGCTTGCTGACCTGCATACAGATTTCTCAAGAGGCAGGTCAGGTGGTCTGGTATTCCCATCTCTTTCAGAATTTCCACAGTTTATTGTGATCCACACAGTCAAAGGCTTTGGCATAGTCAATAAAGCAGAAGTAGACGTTTTTCTGGAACTCTCTTGCTTTTTTGATGATCTAGCGGATGTTGGCAATTTAATCCCTGGTTCTTTTGCCTTTTCTACTTACTACTGTCTAAAAAGCTCAAAGATTAGAAAACTAGAAACATTCTTGACTCAGGAATCATCCTTTTATATTCAAAACAACCTCAAGCCCCAGTGAGTTATCAAAAAATTATTCTAAGCCAAGTTACACTTCTGTATGGATGGGTAAGCTCCTGCAGATGAATCTTCCTGAAAAAAAAATTATCTGAAGACACTGAAGAGGGAACAAAAGCAGAGATATACTAGAAAAGAATCAATACTTGGAAGAAGTGAACAACATAGAATTAGTTTCCCTGTCCTTTAAAAGAAAAAAAAAGCAGCTTTGGCTTAAGGATAGGGTCCAGTGTGCACCATGTAGAATGCCTAAAATTGCAACATAAAACTCAGTCTTTCCAGTATGAAGCACCAGAAGACAAGTACTGAGGCAACAACAGTGGCTGGAAAGCCATGTAGGAAATTACAATTCTTTGTGTAAACACTGTCCCAATGTATGAGTTCAGCAGAATAAGCTCTAAAGAAGTCCAGTGAAGTGAAAATGTGAGCTGTCGGTTATGTCAGGGGACATAGGATTGCAATCTAAGTTCAGCCAAGGTTAATACTTTGCTTTAAAAAAAATCCCCAAACAACCCAATACTCTTTGTAGGAACATAAGAGAAACAACAGAGTCAAGAGCTGATCTAGAATACAATCCAAAATTACTCAATATATGAAAAACATGAAAAAAAACCTTCCTTCTTGGGAATGGTTAAGTTCATAAGAGATCAATCCTGAGAACAGTCTGACTAATAGACAGGAATTTTAAAGCAACTATTTTAACGACACTCAAGAACAAAGGAAAATATTCGTATAATGAATAAAAATACAGGAAATCTCTGAAGGAAAAAACTATAAAGAATCAAAATAAATGCCTAAAACTAAAGAATAAATACCTGAAATAAAAATTCACCGGATGGTTTAACAGCAGAATGCAGATGACAAGTAAAAGTGACTATCAACCAGGATTTTATTACCAAAAAAAAAAAAAGTCCAAAGCATGCCACAGTCAAACTTCTGAGACCCAAAGATAGAGCAAAAACACTGAAAGTTGGCAGAGAAAAGAAATCCATTAACCCACTGCATCAGTTCAGTTCAGTTGCTCAGTCGTGTCCGACTCTTTGTGACCCCATGAGTTGCAGCACACCAGGCCTCCCTGTCCATCACCAACTCCCGGAGGTCACTCAGACTCACGTCCATCCAGTCCGTGATGCCATCCAGCCATCTCATCCTCGGTCGTCCCCTTCTCCTCCTGCCCCCAATCCCTCCCAGCATCAGAGTCTTT
>SJYT01048275.1:7622-61767 GCA_006410635.1 Cephalophus harveyi | reverse complement strand
TGTGAGATGAGTGCAATTCTGTGGTAGTTTGAGCATTCTTTGGCATTGCCTTTCTTTGGGATTGGAATGAAAACTGACCTTTTCAGTCCTGTGGCCACTGCTGAGTTTTCCAAATTTGCTGGTGTATTGAGTGCAACACTTTCACAGCATCATCTTTCAGGATTTGAAATAGTTCAACTGGAATTCCATCACCTACACTAGCTTTGTTCGTAGTATTGCTTCCTAAGGCCCGCTTAACTTTGTATTCCAGGATGTCTTGCCAAAATGAATCATAGGCCAAAGTATAAAAGGTAAGGCAATAAAGCATCTAGAAGAGAATAAAATGGCTATTTTTATGACTTTGAAGTAGACAGAGATTTAGTACAGAAAACTTACTAACTTAATACTTAACTGCTTAAGTATTTGTTGTTGTTTAGTTGCTAAGTTGTGTCTGTGTCTGACACTTTGCAATCCCATGGACTGTATGTAGCCTGCCAGTCTCCTCTGTCCATGGGAATTCCCAAGTAAGAATACTGGAGTGGGTTGCCATTTCTTTCTCCAGGGCATCTTTTCCACTCAGGGACTGAATCCTCCCCAAGCAGGGAATCTGAGACTCCTGCATTGCAGGTGGAATCTTTTCTGCTGAGCCAGCAGGGAAGCCCCACTAAAGTATGCCTACTCTGTGAATAGAAAATTCACTTCTAGGAGAAAGGAAAATGTGCATATATTTATCAAAAGACATGTACAAGAATGCCTAAAGCAACTGTATTCACAATAGCCGAAAAGTCAAAACTGTCTAAGTATCTATTAACAGAACGGGTAAACAAATTGCACATCCACACAATGAGATACCTCATGCAACAGAAAGAATGAACTATTGGGTGCACGGAACAATGTGAATCAATCTCAGAGACAGTTTGTTGAACAAACTAAGCCAGTCGCAAAGGATAACAATATGTATGATTTCATTTATGCCCAAATCCAGAAGAAGCAGAACTGGGACTTCCCTGGTGGTCCAATGGTTAAGAATCCATACTTCCACTGCAGGGGGAAAAAAAGAAGCAGAACCAAAAATAGTCATTTTCACAATGGTGGTTACTTTGTGGCGCTGGGGATGGAAAAAAACATTCTGGGATGCTAGGAGTATTCTGTATCTTGGTCTGGGTGGAGCTATTGTGAATATATGAAAGAAAGTGAGAGTGTTAGTTGCTCAGACTCTTTGCGACCCCATGGACTGTAGCCCGCCAGGCTCCTCTGTCCATGGGATTTCCCAGGCAAGAATACTGGGGTGGGTTGCCATTTTCTTCTCCAGGGGATCTTCCTGACCCAGGGATGGAACCCGCATCTCTTAAGTCTCCTGCATTGGCAGTTGGGTTCTTTACCATTAGTGTGACCTGGGAAGCTGCCGTGAATGTATACATATGCAAAATTTCATTGAACTATACACTTAAGGTATACGCTTAGTGTTCCTCATGGCCATGTATAATATGTTTCAATTTTGAAAGTATTTAAAAAAATTTTTATAGTTACAGTATTTAATTTATTTATTAGTTTTGGTTGCACTGGGTCTTTGTTGCATGGGCTTTCTCTAGTGGCAGTGACCCGGAGCTGCTCTTCATTGCAGTCTCCTCTTGTTGCAGAGCACAGGCTCTAGGTGCGTGGGGTTTAATAGCTGGGGCACACAGGTTTAGTTGCTCCACCGCACGTAGAATCTTCTCAGACCAGGGGTTGAACCCATGTTCTCTGCTTTGGCAAGTGGATTCTTATCCATTGTGCCATCAGGAAAGTCCTAAAATGTATTTTAAAAAAGAAAAATACCATTTATAATAAGCTTCTGAAACAAATATCTAGAAACAACTGCAATGAGTGAGCCATCCATGTAATCACATCTGAAACCTCCTTTGTGCCCTGCTCCAGACGCTTGCCCCGACTCCTCAAAGGTAACCTCTATCCTGACCTCCAACACCACTGATCAGTTGGGTCAGCTTTACATGTTATATAAATTGAATCAGATGGTCTATGATATTTTGTATCTGGCCCTTTTACAGTCACGAGATTTATCTATCACATGCTGTATAAAAATAGATCAGGGGCCTGATGTGGCCCAAAGGCTAGGGTTTGCTGACCCTGAGTTGGAGTATCAGAAAAGTCCAAGTGGTGGGGAATGGACTTCAGCCCCTCTGTCCTCCTGTTCTCTGGGTGATGGTGTTGCCAGGGGGCAATGCTCCAAGAATGGCTCTGGCTCTGGCTTTTCCTAGGCCTCACGTCTCTCTCAGCACCATCCAAAGCAAGAGGGAGATGTCTCCTGTGGGAGACATGAGGGAGATGCTATCCCTCATGTCTGTCCTCCTGCTGAACCAGGGACTTGCTGTGCCCTGGGGGGTTTGTGTGTGTAAGGAGGGGTGTGTGTGTGTGTGTGTAAGCAGGGGTGTGTGTGTGTGTAAGGAGGGGTGTTCTATGTGTGGGGCCCAGGGCAGGAGCTTCACTTACTTATGCCAAACCAATGTTCTTGAACGCAACAACACTGTTTATTGTGGCTGTAGCCCAGACTACAAGGAGAAAGTAGCCAGAGATAAGGAAAGAGATAAAAGCAGGGGTGGTTTCTGGAGCACCCTTTCCTTTGCCAAGGCATTTCAGCCTGCTCCTGGGAATAAGCCAGAGCCTCCGAAGGGCGTAAACTGGAGGAGAACCTGCCACACCCCAACTCAGTTGCTTTTGGGTCCTTCTCTCACCCTGCCCTTTCCTATGGTTCAAGGACAGCAATAGGACTAACTCCCACTGTATTCATTTCTTGTGTTCCTCCTCTCGAATCCCTTCCTCTCTCTCTCCTTGGGCAGGGCGGAGCTCCAGGAAAGGGATGGGGTGTAGTACCTGGAGGCAAAAGTGAGCATCTTGATTGTTTAACTTGGAGACCCTGAGGGCAGAGGGCTGGAGGGTGGGGAGAGGAAAGGAAGGCATTGGAAAGTCCCCTGAGCCTGGCAGGTCACAAACCACAGCTGAGCCCATCTAGAGGTGAGAGGCTGATTCTGAAAGCAAGGGAGAAGCAACTGGCAGCTCCCCAGCGGGTTGTCTGAGGCGGCAGAACTGCAGGCCTTTCTGTACAGGGAGAGGTGTTGGCCTGTGCTTCCTGACAGCCGCCGTCGGCTGAGCCGTGCTCAGGTGGCCTCAGAGGCCCTGCTGCTGCAGTCTCCCTCCTACAAATCCCACAGGCCTGTTCTGTTATTGGCCACATTTCTGTGAGGCACTTCAAACGCTCATAAGTTTATTTTTATATATGCATTTATTTTTAATATATTTATTTGGCTGTGCTGGGCAGGCAGAAAGCAACCCCTCCAGGCCCAGGTGAGCCACAGCTGGTAGAGGGTGGGGGCACTGGGCCTGCAGGGCCCAGAGTCCAAGTGTGAAGGCTTGTTGCATGGCTGGGGCAGAGCGACTCAGGATGTCCTTCCCCACCTCTGAACAATGGTGCAGCTGCTGAAACCAGCAAGAAAAGCCCTTTCCTCTTCCACTGTCCCTCCAACGTGCTTGCTGTCAAGAAGAGACGCTTAAAAGAATCCCAGCCGTCGTTACTGAGCAGGTTCTTGCAAAGTGGATTTGGAGCCAAGAAGCACTACATTGGTAACTGGCACAGGGATTCTTTGCGGTGATTATTTTTTCTCTCTTGCTGAAAGTTTGTCTTTCTTTGTCTTCAGGGCTTCCTCTGTATGGGTCTAGTTTCATTCCTCGTTTTAGGCACTCACCTGGCTCTTTCAGTCCAGAAACTCATGTCTTTTAATTCTGAGAAATCTTGAATTATTTAAACTTTTTTTTTTTTTTTCTCTATTTTCTCTTTTTCTCTCTTACTATTCAAATAGTGAACTTCCTGGACGGTTTCATTTTCTTATCTTGTCCTTTAATAGTCTGTTCCTTTGGGGTTTGTTGGCTCTAATTTCTGAAACATTTCTTTGTCTTTCAACTATTCTACTGAGCTTTTAATTTCTTCTGTCATGTTTTTAATTTTCAAAGACCTCTTCTTTCATCCTTGAATGTCCCTCCTCTTTTTAAATAATATTTCATCTTTGTTTCATGAACTCAATATCTTTAGTGTCTCTCTGAGAATATTAGTGAGACTTTTCTTTTTAAAACTCTTTCCTGCAGAGCCTGTTGCTACAATGGCTTGTCTTTTGTTTTTCTCTTCTGTTGTTTGCTTGTATCTTCCTTGGAAGAAAAGTTATGTCCAACCTAGATAGCATATTCAAAAGCAGGGACATTACTTTGCCGACTAAGGGCCATCTAGTCAAGGCTATGGTTTTTCCCGTGGTCATGTATGGATGTGAGAGTTGGACTGTGAAGAAAGCTGAGCGCCAAAGAATTGATGCTTTTGAACTGTGGTGTTGGAGAAGACTCTTGAGAGTCCCTTGGACTGCAAGGAGATCCAACCAGTCCATTCTGAAGGAAATCAGCCCTGGGATTTCTTTGGAAGGAATGATGCTAAAGCTGAAACTCCAGTACTTTGGCCACCTCATGAGAAGAGTTGACTCATTAGAAAAGACTCTGATGCTTGGAGGGATTGGCGGCAGGAGGAGAAGGGGATGACAGAGGATGAGATGGCTGGATGGCATCACGGACTCGATGGACGTGAGTCTGAGTGAACTCCGGGAGTTGGTGATGGACAGGGAGGCCTGGCATGCTGCAATTCATGGGGTCGCAAAGAGTCGGACACGACTGAACAACTGAACTGAACTGTGTGTTGAAGACTTTTTACCCAGTTGTCTGGTAATCTTTGATCAGGTCCCAACAGTAAGCACAGGTACACACAAATTAGGATAATTACAGGAGGGTTTGTTTCCACAGTGGCTGTTTACAAAGGCAGAATGGAGTAGCTGGGTCTGGTGGAAAGACACAGGGAGCCTGAGGCAACCTTGCCCCCCTCTGCCCCTCCTGTTTTCTTCCCGACTTCCACTTTGACCCAGTCAACCAGAAGCTGGAGGGTAAGGGTCCACTTTGACCCAGTCAACCAGAAGCTGGAGGGTAAGGGTCCACTTTGACCCAGTCAACCAGAAGCTGGAGGGTATGGGTCCACTTTGACCCAGTCAACCAGAAGCTGGAGGGTATGGGTCCACTTTGACCCAGTCAACCAGAAGCTGGAGGGTATGGGTCCACTTTGACCCAGTCAACCAGAAGCTGGAGGGTATGGGAGGCTGCTCGTCATCCACACCTGGGAGCTTCCCCAAGCAGAGGGCAGGGCAGAGGAGGGGTGTGGAGGAACTGATGGGAAATATTTGACACAGGAACCAAAATGCTGACTGGAAGGAAGCTCTGTGTGGCAGGTAGCTGAGTGGGCTGTTTACTGGGAGAATTCCCAAGTATTTGAATCTCTGGCTTTTCTCCTCAGGCTCATCAGATTTCCCGGAGAAGAATCTAGCAGTCTGCTTCCAGGGGGGTACTGGTCTGGCCCTTCGTGATCTGGTTGGTGAACGGAGCGGAGCGCGGCAGACCTCAGTGGGCGGCGTTCAGCACACACACAGTCAGTCCCAGAAGCCATGCCTGTGCTCTCAAACGCGCCCTGTGCCCTCCAGTGCAGAGGCCCTGCTTTAGCTTATTTAGAGAACAGACCTGCAGGTTTTTGCGAAGTGAAAGGAGAGCTGCTGCTGCTGCTGCTAAGTTGCTTCAGTCGTGTCCGACTCTGTGCCACCCCGTAGACGGCAGCCCACCAGGCTCTGCCATCCCTGGGATTCTCCAGGAAAGGAGAGCAGTTACCCCATAATAGAAGGCAGAAGGGGGAGATTGAGAGAGCTGCCTCTTGGACAGCTTTCAACCCACCCCTCCCTCGGTCTTCCCAGGTGGCTCCGTGGTAAAGAATCTGCCTGCCAATGCAGGAGATGTTAGAGACGCGGGATCGATCCCTGAGTTGGGAAGATCCCCTGGAGGAGGGTAAAGGAAACCCACTCCAGTATTCTTGCTGGGAAAATCCCATAGGCAAAGGAGTTTGGCAGGCTATAGTCTATGGGGTCTCAAAGAGTTGGACATGACTAAGCACACACCCCTTCCCTATTTCTCTCTCTCTCTCACACACACACACAAACAGACACACACACACTTGTTTCAGAGGTCTTTGAAACTGACAACTGATGAGCTTTTTGAGGATTTTGTGAGATAAATTGATTTTCCCTGCTGGCAGTTTAGGATCTGGCTTTCTCAAGTTGGCCAAGTCATCTACACACAGATGACTTTCTGGTTCCTGGTTCCTCAAGCCTTCTTTGGCTGAAACACAGTAGATATATATGGGAAAGAGGGAGAAAAGGCATCCTGTGCCAGAGTGTGAAGTGCTCTGAGGAGACTGTATTCTGCTCCAGAGGCTGTGAGTTTGGGGAAGGGAGCTAGCAACTTGGGTCTAGCTGTGTGGGCCCTTTGGCAAGTTTATCAGGGTACCGATTTTGAACCGGCTCCTGTGTGGTGACTCAGTAGGGTGTATGGCAGCAGGCAATGAACTATAAAGTGCGATGTTGTATGTATAATTTTTCAAACACAGCCAGAATTTTCCTGTCTTTATACTTTATGCTTGTACTGTTGCTTCTGCTTGAAATATTTTCTATCTTCTCCCTCACTTCTCCATTTCTCATCTCTGAGGTCTATCTCAATGTCAACTCCACTATGAAACTGGTGCCCTCATACTAAATAGAAACTCCCAAACCCTTAATGACGTTCACTTTTTTCTCAACTCCGTTTCTGCCTGTATTAGCCAGAGAAATGGAGCCATTAGGGTCTGTGACTTACATTGGTATCTACATATGGATAGATGCATATATCTGCTGTGTGTGAGTATTATCTCTCTTTATATCCCATAAGAATCTCTTTTAATAAAGTGATTTATTATATGCAGTTGGCTCATGTGATTTGAAGGCTGACAGGTCCTAAGATCTGCACAGTGAGTTGAAACAAGCTGGAGCTCCAAGAGAGGTGATGTGTGTGTGTGTGTGTGTGTGTGTGACTCAGTTGTGTCTGACTCTTTGCAACCCCATGGACTGCAGCCCACCAGGCTTCTCTGTCCATGCAATTCTCCAAGCAAGAATACTGGAATGGGTTCCCATTCCCTTCCCCAGGGGATCTTTCTGACCCAGGGATCAAATCCGTGTTTCCTGCACTGCAGGTAGATTCTTTACCATCTGAGCTTTAAGTATATTGACAGTATTGTGTAAATGTTACCATTATCTATTTCTAGAACTTTTTCATCCTCCCAAATGGAAACTCTTCATCCTTTAAACAGCAACTCTTCACTCCGCCCTTCCTCTAGACCCTGGTAACCTCTATTCTATTTTCTGTCTCTATGAATTTGCCTATTTTAGGTACTTCATGTAAGTGGAATTGTAATGTTTATCCTTTTGTGTCTGGCTTTTTTCACTTAGCATAATGTGGTCCAGTTCATCTATGTTGTAACATTTTGTTTATCCATTTATCAATTAGGAACATTTGGGTTGCTTCCACCTTTTGATTATTGTAAAACACTCAAATATGAACATGAGTGTATATATATATATATATCTGTTCTAGTTCCTGATTTCCATTCTTCTCTATATATAATAAGAGTGAAATTGCTAGATCATATGGCAACTCTTTGTTTAGTTTTTGAGGACCTGTCAAACTTTTCCACAAAGGCTGCATCATTTTCTGTTTCCACTAGTAATGCTCAACATTAGTTTCTCCACATCCTCACCAGTACTTGTTATTTTCTATTTTTTGATAGTAGCCATTTTAGTGGGTGTGAGGTTGTATCTCACTGTGCTTTTGATTTCCATTTCCCTTATGATCAATGGTGTTGAATATCTTTCCTTGTGCTTGTTGGAGAAATGTATATATAAGCCCTTTGCCCATTTTTGAATTGGATTATTTCTTTTCGTTGTTGAGTTGTAAGAGTTTCTATATCTATTCTGAATATTAACCCCTTATAAAATATATGATATGCAAATATTTTCTCCCATTCTGTGGGCTCTGTTCTCATTCTTTTGATAGTGCCCTTTGTTACACAAAGGTTTTTAATTTTGATGAAGTCCAATTTACCTATTTTTTCCTTTTTTTTTTTTTAATGTCATATCCAAAACCAATATCATGAAGATTTTTCTGTATTTTTTTTGGCTACACTGTGAGGCATGTGGGATCTTAGTACTCTGACCAGGGATTGAACCCATGACTTCTGGAGTGAGAATTCAGACTCTTAACCACTGGACCTCCAGGGAAGTCATTTCTGTATGTTTTCTTAATTTTGAGTTAATTTTTTGTATACAGTGTTAGGTAAGAGTCCTTCTTTCTTCTTCTTCTTTTCTTTTTGTCTACACCTCGAGGCTTGCAGGACCTTAGTTCCCGCACCAGGGGCTGAACCCAGGCCCTGGCAGTGAAAGTGCCAAGTCCTAGCCACTGGACCACCCGGGAATTCCTCCGACTTCTTCTTGTTTGAGGTGAGGTGAAGTCGCTCAGTCGTGTCCGACTCTTTGCGACCCCATGGACTGTAACCTACCAGGCTCCTCCGTCCATGGGATTCTCCAGGCAAGAATACTGGAGTGGGGTGCCATTTCCTTCTCCAGGGGATCTTCCTGACCCAGGGATCGAACCCAGGTCTCCCGCATTGGAGGCAGACGCTTTACCCTCTGAGCCGGCTGCCTTGGGTCTTCGTTGCTTTCTGCAGCTGTGCGCTGGGTTCTTTAGTTTCAGAGCGTGAACTCTAGGGTGCACAGGCGTCGGTAGTCCGTTTCTCTGCCTAATTGCTCTGACTAGCACTTATCATAGCACTAAGCTGAACAGAAGTGGCAAAAGTGAGCACCCTCATTTTGTTCTTGATTTTAGAGAAATCCAATGGCAGACCACTCCAGTACTCTTGCCTTGGAGAATCCCATGGACAGAGGAGCCTGGTAGGCTACAGTCCACGGGGTTGCAAAGAGTCGGACACGACTGAGCGACTTCACTTTCTTTCTTTCTTTCTTTCAACACTGAATATGATATTAGCTGTGTGCTCTTCATATATGGCCTTCATTCTCTCTTCCACTTTGATTAAACTAAAGACTCCTTGAATAAGGTCATGAACGTTCATCTGTTTATTCATGTAATAAATATTTGTTGAGTGTCTACTCTGTACCAGGAACTTGTTTTATGCCCTGAGGAGACAGTGATGACTAAATAGACACGGTGCCTATGAGAAGGCAATAAGGGTTCCAAGCAAAAAAAGAGAGGTGTGATAGATGTGGACTAGTGTGATGAATGTAGAGAGAGGCAGATGGATTTGACATCTGGACTGCAGTGATGTCAGGAACTGGATGACAGAGAAGAGAAGGAGGAGTTGAGATGGGTGGGAAAGGTCCCGGAGGTAGGGAAGATGGGAGGGAGATGAAGTAGTGAGAGGAAGAGGATGATTCAGTTTTGAACACATTGAATTTGAGCTGCACATGAGACCTCAAAGGTGAGATGTGAGGTAAGCAGTTGTACGTGCTGACAGGGAGAAAAATGTGGCCGAGGGAGGGATTTCAACATTGAAATACCATATTGAGGAGGAAGAACTTACAAAAGAGACCGAGAAGGAGAGACCAGGAAGCTGGGAGGAAAGTGTGACAGCGCGGAAGCCGAAAGAGTGAATTAAGAAGGAAGGAAGGGTAAGTTCGTCCAAGGCAGCTCAAAGGTCGAACATAGTAACCCTACAATATGGTTTTGCACTTCTTAATCCGGATGGCAGTACATGGATATCAATTGTTTGATTCTTTTCAGCTTTATATGTAAACAATATGTGTGTGCTCACTCACGTTTGACTCTGCAACCCCATGAACTGTAGCCCGCCAGGCTCCTCTGTCTATGGAATTTTCCAGGCAAGAATACCGGAGTGGGTTGCTATTTCCTCCTCCAGGGGATCTTCCTAACTTAGGGATCAAACCCAATTCTCTTGCATCTCCAGCACTGGCAGGCAGATTCTTTACCACTGTGCCACCTAAGAGAGTGGCTATGTTGTTTGAAATTTAATAAAATTATATTCAGCATGATCCAGACAAGTGTATAATATCTGTAGCAAAGAGACTCATGAAAATGGCCAGTATAAATAATGTTTTTTTCCTTGGAGGAAAGTTTCAGTTAGTAAAAAAAAAAAGATATAACATCCTTCTTTCCTAAGTGACACTCGTCTCCATGGGATGGGCAAGGTGTCACACAGGCTGCTTGTTATCATTATCAGACTAACAGCCCCTAAGCACTTACTGGGTATAAGGACTGAGATTAGTAACCTCAGAAAGTTTTCTCAGTTAATTCTCACAATAATCTTGTGCAGTAGAAAGTCTTCCGATTCCCATTTTACAGATAAGGAAAAATGAGGTTGGAGAAATGGGGTTTAGAAATTGCCCAAGGTCCTCAGCTAGTCCCGTGGCAGAACTGGAGTTGAATTCGGGCAATTTGGCTCAAGAGTCTGCTTACACATATGTCTACACGAATGTGTACTGCAACGCATAGAGGAATGATTGCTAAAGAGCTAGCTAATGGACACAAATGGAGAAAACGATCAGCGACGTGAAGGGTAATTATTACTCAACCCTTATTCTGTGAAAATCCAGAGTGTAACACAGGCTCTGCTGGGAAGTACAAGAACAAACAGCTCACATGTACCTGAGAAATCCAAGTTTAACTATCTTCCAGGAAAGGTGAACCGGCAAACAGAGGCCCCAGGCCTGAGACACTCCTGCTGGTGGCAGAAGCAAACCAAGCTGGAACTGTGAAGTCTGCTGGTTAATTGTTCTCTAATCCAGAACACTGTTTAACCCATGAAGCTAGAAGGGGCCTCAGTTCAGTTCAGTCATGTCCAACTCTGCGACCCCATGAATCGCAGCAGGCCGGGCCTCCCTGTCCGTCACCAACTCCCGGAGTTCACTCAGAGAATGTCTAATGACCAAATTCTATTGCAACCTGTTCATTTTATGGGTCATGCAATGAGATATAATTTTAAAAATACATTCAGATGGACTCCTAAGTCTAGAAAAAAATGTGGGGAAAATTTACTTTTTGTCTAGAAAAAAATGTGCTTGAAGAAAATTTACCTTTTTTAAACAAACACTCATATAGGACCTACCATGTGTGGGGCATTGTTATAAACATTTTACATGTGTTATTAACAACTCTCATAAGAATCCTATGAGGGTGGACTTCCATGGTGGTCCAGTGGTCGAGAATCTGCCTGCTAATGCAGGGCACGTGTGTTCAATCCCTGGTAGGGGAAGACCCTACATGCCAGGGAGCAACTAAGCCCATGGCTGCAACTACTGAAGCCAGAGCACCTGAGCCTGTGCTCCACGAGAGAAACCACCACAGTGAGAAGCCCATGCATTGAGAGCAAAAGTAGCCTCTGCTTTTTGCAAATCAGAGACAGCCCGCATGCAGCAACGAAGACCCAGCACAGTCAAAAATGAAAAAAATAAAAACCATAAAGGAAAATTCCTATGAGGGTTTTTATTTCTATTTTACAGATGGAGACACTGAAACACAGTGATGTTAAGTAATATATCTAAGGACTCATAGCTAATAAGTGACAGATCTGGAAGTTGAACCTAGGCAATCTGTTCCAGAGTCTATGTACATAGAATTATATTGTATATTGCATTTTTTTTCTTTACCAGAGAATTTTTTTCTTAATTTGTTTGTCTTTAGTTGAAGGACAATTACAATGTTGTGTTGGTTTCTGCCGCACATCAACATGGATCAGTCATAGGTATACACATGTCCCCTCTCTCCCGAGCGTCTCTTCCACCCTGTCCTACTCCTCTAGGTTGTCACAGAGGTTCAGTTTGAGTTTCCTGAGTGTTATATCGCATTTTAAAAAGCCCACACTCTAAAAGAGTTTCAAGCTAAATCCTTTAATAACATGGGTCATTTCCCTTTTTCATGTACGCAATAATGCATCTATTTAATATATCTGAATTTTCAAGCCCCTAGTTTTTTTAATTTTATCATTGCGATGCTTTTTAAAAAATACAGTAAATTTTACACGCTATAAAATTTGCCATTTTAACCACAATTAAGTCTGCAGTTCAGTGGCATTAAGTACATTCACATTATATGCAACCATTACTGCCATCGCGCTCCACAACTCTTCATCTTGAAAAACTGAAGCTCCATACGTGGTAAACGATACCGTCCATTTCAGTTTCTCTGCAGCCCCTGGCAACTGCCATTCTACTTTCTGCCGCTGTGAGTCTGAGTACTCTGGGGTCCTCATGTAAGTGGAGTCATACAGTTTTCGTCCTTTTGTGTCTGGTTTATTTTGCTGGACACAGTGTCTTCAAGGTTCCTTCATATAGTAGCATGTGTCAGAATCGCTCTTAAGACTGAATATTTCCTTTATAGAGATACCACATTTCGCTTGTCCATCCACACATAGATGGACACTTGAGTTGTTCCCACCTTTTGGCTATTATGAATAATGCTCCTGAGAACATGGGCATATAAATACCTCAGTCCCCGCTTTCATTCTTTGGTATATATGCCCAGAAATGGCATTGCTAAATTATATTTGATTTTAATTGTGCTGCTTTTTAGTGGCTTCCCTGGTGGCTCAGCGGTAAAGAATCTGCCTGCCAGTGCAGGAGACGCAAGAGAATTGAGTTTGATCCCTGAGTTGGGAAGATCCCCTGGAGAAGGAGATGGCAACCCACACCAGTACTCTTGTCTGGGAAATTCCGTGAACAGAAGAGCCTGGCGGGCTACAGTCCATGGGGTTGCAAAGAGTCAGACACGACTTAGCAACTGAGCATGAGCCTCTGCTTTTCAGCAGATACAAAATTATAACACTCCATAAATATTACCAAAAAAGGGAGATTGTATAACCCCTTTCTGAGAACGCTGCTAAAAGAATCCCTTCTCAAAGATGTGAGATACACACTCACATAGACACATACAAAGTGGATACAGTAGAATATACTCAGCCATAAAAATGAAAGAAATTTTGCCATTTGCAACAGCATGGAGGGACCTAGAGGGTATTATGCTAAGCGAAATAAGTCAGACAGAGAAAGACAGACACTGTATATTATCACTTATGGTGGAATCTAAAAAATGAACAAATGCAAGTAATAAAGCAGAAACAGACTCACAGATATAGAGAACAGACTAGTGGTTACCTGTAGACAGAGGGGTGGGGGAGAGGAGAGAAAGGTAGGGGCCAAAGAGGTACAAACTACTATCTATAAGATAAATAAGCTACAAGGATATATTGCACAACACAGGGAATATAGCCAATATTTTATAATGACCTTAAATCGAGTATAATATATAAAAATACTGAATCATTGCACTGTACATCTGAAACTATAGTAAATCTCCTACATACTAATGAATTCTGTTCTGAGGACACTTTCATAGATTCAAGAAAGTTAGCCTAGGTCCCCAACTAATACAAAAAACTGTATAGTACATACTGTAATAGATTTCTAATACTTTTCACACACATGTACATTAGTCACTCAGTTGTGTCCAACTCTTTGCAACTTATGGATTGTAGCCCACCAGGCTCCTCTGATCATGGGATTCTCCAGGTAAGAATCCTGGAGTGGGTTGCCATTCCCTTCTCTAAGGGATCTTCCGACCCAGGGATCGAACTCGGGTCCCCTGCATTGCAACAGATTCTCTACCGTCTGAGTCACCAGGGAAGCCTTTCATACAAGTAATACATTACAAAACAAACACGAAAAATGAAATATTTTTAATCCTACAGTACAGTACCTTGAAAAGTACAGTAGTACATACAGTTCAACAGCTAGCATACAGTGAACAGGCAAAAGGAGTTACTGGCTGGAGGAGAGAGAAGAGGTGGGAGATGGTGGAGCTGAAGGGTCGTCAACAATAGGAGACAGAGGGCAAGCTGCAATTTCACTCACACGTGATAGTGATGGTACAGGCTCTGGTTCCTCACTGGATTCATTTCTGTCTACTCTTTGGCTTCTGGAGCCCCTGGGCTTGAAATAAACATACTGTAGTACCCTATACAGTATTGCACAGTAAAGTACACAAAAGCACAACCACTTGTAGAGGATGCACTTTCGTGATAACGTATGCAAGACACGAGAACTAACTTACGTGACTGGACATGGGAACGGACGTTCGAATCTGAAAGTTCAAAACTTGAAGGTTCCTATATAGGCGACTTACTGTAATATAATACTATCAATCTACTATACTTTAATTTTAAAACATCCCTGGGGGCTTCCCTGGTGGCTCAGTAGTAAAGAATCCATCTGCCAATGCAGGAACCATGGGTTCGTCCCTGATCTGGGAAGATCCCACATGCCAACCACAGCTATCGAGCCTGCTCTGGGGCCTGGGAGCCGCAACTACTGAGGCCCACATGCCCTAGAGCCTGTGTTTTGCAACAGGAGAGGCCACTTCAACGAGAAGCCTGCATACTGTAACTGGAGAGTAGCCCCAGCTCACTGTAACTAGGGAAAAGCAATGAAGCAATCCACTCCAGTACTCTTGCCTGGAGAATCCCATGGACAAGCCTAGTAGGTTACAGTCCATGGGGTCGCAAAGAGTCGGACACGACTGAGCGACTTCACCTCACCTCAATGAAGACCCAGCACTGTCGAAAAAAAAAAAAAAAATTCCTGGGAATTCCCTGGAGGTCCAATGGTTAGGACTCTGCACATTCTCTGCTGAGGGCCTGGGTTCAATCCCTTGTTGGAGAACTAAGACCCCACAAGCTGTGTGGCATAGCCAAAAGTAATAAACAAAATTCCTTTTCTAAAGATAAACTCAGCTGGTGATGTGATGAAAAATGGTGATAGTGACTAGAGAGAGCTGGACTGTTTTGTCAGAGCTGGAGATTCGCATTCCTCTGCTCTGAAAGTAGAGACTACCCAGGCAGGAAAAGGGCCCTGGCTGGGGCTTGATCCTAGAGTGGGGGTTGCTGCTGGTCTAAGACCATGTTCTGCAAACATGGGGAGAGGTCTCCATGTTAAGCCTCAGCTGTCCACCTGCTGTCCACCTCCCAGCTGAGAAGAAAGGGAGTGGAAAGTTTCAGGGAATAAAGAGCACTTTCTGGTAATTATTGATTAAGTCAGGGCCAGAGGCCAGGGGAGGGGTCTGCAGGTCAGCCCAACCCCAGTCTCCACCCTTGCCCTTCTTAGGATCATCATTGCCCCTAAAGGTGAATAGAGAACAGAGGATATTGTTTTTAACTCTCTCCGCTGAGAATACCCTAACACATCAGCCCAAGCCTGATGGGATGGGGGCAGGGTGAGGATTTTAAAAAGACAAAAAAGAAAAAAACACTTCTTGATATATGGATACCTATGGCTGATTCATGTTGAGGTTTGACGGAAAAAAAAAAAAAAAATTCTGTAAAGCAATTATCCTTCAATAAAAAATAAATAAATTTTAAAAAAGAGTGTTTCAAGACTCGAGATATCTGGGGTCCTGACCAGGGATCACTGCTGTGTCACCTTTGGCAAAGCATTTTACTTCAGGACATTGGAGGGAGGAGGAACGGATGATGAATAAGTACCTTTTGGATTCAAAACCATCTGTGCATTTATCCTATGGGGCCTCCAACAGGATGACAAAGTGTAAGAGGCCTAATCTCTTCTGTCAAAGGTGAGAGAGGACTTGCTTCTTGAGAAACAGTCTGATAAAACTCACAGGAAAAGGAGAAGTCTTTTAAAAGATAAAAGTCTGATAAGAGGACCTACTGTGTAGCACAGGGAACTACACTCAATATTTTGTATAAGGAGATAGAATCTGAAAAATATATATATATAGATATGTAACTGAATCACTTTGCTGTACACCTGAAACTAATACAACATCGTAAATTAACTATGGAATCCTAGTGTTAGTCGCTCAGCTACATCCAACTCTTTGAAACTCCACGGACTGGAGCCCGCCAGGCTCCTCTGTCTACGGAATTCTCCAGGCAAGAATACTGGAGTGGGTTAACATTTCCTCCTCCAGAGGATCTTCCCAATCCAGGGATGAAAACTGGGTCTCCTGCCCTGGAGGCAGATTCTTTACCGTCTGAGCCACCAGGGTATACAAAAAATGGTGCCAGTCCAGAGCTTCCCTCTCTAGGGGAACCAGGGTAACTGCAGGGACTCACGCTGGGTAGGGGGAGAGGGTCTGGGAGGCCCAAGGAAGCGGGCGTACCAAACGCCAGGGACCGCCCGCCTACTCTTCCCTCCTAACCTACCTACCATCGAGTGCCTACTGTGACCAGGTCCACGGATGTGCTGCAGCGCCCTTGGTCCTGTGCCCACCGCGTCCTGCCTTCAGGGAGAGTTCTGGATCAAGAGCCAGACTTCAGAGCTGCCAGGTACCAGCCGCACAGTCCTGAACAAGTCACCTCACTTCTCTGAGCCTCAGGGTACTCTTCTGAATTTGGGGGACAATGTATATCACCTAGTTCTCAGGGTTAAGAAATTCAAAAGAGATCAAGTTGTGAAAGAACTTTGTAAGCAGCGAGGCCCCCTGAGAGAGCAGCCCTGGTTAAAGTCCTTGCTGCGCTTCTACTGCACGGTGCCTGCAGTGTCTAACAGCCCCGGGCCCCACAGCCGGCAGCCCTGTCTGGTCCTCACTGCTGATTTCCAGTGACCTGCTATCCCCATCCCCGCTCCTCAATTCACCTTGGAGCTCTTGCCAAGTCTGTGTCCCTTGCAGGCCTGAGTCTTCGCCTTTTCCTGGGGGCAAGAAGCTGGGCCTGAGACCAGGTGATGCCCATGGGTGTTGGTTATCAGGAATCAGGCCTGGGAGAAAGCAAGTCAGGCTGAACCGAGCACCTATGTTCCCTTCTCTTATCAGAATTTTTCATCATAAAGCCTGGAACGTTGGCCCATGATTTTTGAACCTATATTTAGTGCAGAGTTCAGTTCAGTTCAGTTCAGTCACTCAGTCGTGTCTCACTCTTTGCCACCCCATGAACCACAGCACGCCAGGCCTCCCTGCCCATCACCAGTTCCTGGAGTCCACCCAAACTCATGTCCATTGAGTTGGTGATGCCATCCAACCATCTCATCTTCTGTCATCCCCTTCTCCTCCTGCCCTCCATCTTTCCCAGCATCAGGGTCTTTTCCAGTTAGTCAGTTCTTCGCATCAGGTGGCCGAAGTATTGGAGCTTCAGCTTCAGCATCAGTCCTTCCAATGAATATTCAGGACTGATTTCCTTTAGGATTGACTGGTTGGATCTCCTTGCAGTCCAAGGGACTCTTAAGAGTCTTCTCCCACACCACAGTGAGTTCAGGTGGGGCTTGATGGAGGTCAGAGAGCTTGCTCAACTGTGTTTCAGGGGAGGCCATATCTCCCCAACAAAAGGCCTCCATATGCCATGCCCTGCTCAGCGGTGTGGACAGAGATCAGTTTTAGGTGTGGCAGGAAAGATGGGGTGGTGGAGTTATTTTGTTGCTGTCGGTTTTTTTGACTGATTTCATTTATTTATGGCTGTGCTGGGCCTTCATTGCCGTGTGAGCTTTTCTCTGGTTTTAGTGTGTAGGTTTCTCTTTGGGGTGGCTTCTTTTGAGGAGCACGGGCTCTAGGGCACACGGGCTTCAGTAGTTGGGGCACAGGGGCGCAGTAGTTGCAGTTCTCAGGCTCGAGCGCACAGGCTCAATTGTTGAGGTGCACTGGCTTTGCTGCTCTGCAGCATGTGGGATCTTCCTGGATCAGGGGTAGTCTCCTGCACTGGCAGGTGGATTCTTTACCACTGAGCCACCGGGGAGGCCCAGCATGGAGTTCTGAGACAGCACAGAGACAAACCACCTAATCCTACCTCCTGGATGATAGGATTCCAGGGAAGAAGTCACCTTCCTGGAGAAGACATCCCAGCTAAGTTTTTATTTTTTAAATTTAACTTTTTGGGGGGGCTGTGCTAGGTCTTCGTTGTTGTACTTGGGGCAAGTGGGGGCTACACTTCACTGCTGTGTGGCGGTTTCTCTTGTGGGGGAACAAAGACTCTAGGCACGCAGGATGCAGTAGTTGAAAGAGGGCTCAGTAGTTACATGTGAAGGGTGAGTAGGGTGTAGGACAAAGGAGGGTGTTGACCGAAAAAAAAAGTACAACCTACAAGTTGAGAGTTGTATTTTATTTGGTGGACGTTCTTAGGACTTCAAGACAGCATCTCACATAAATCTGAGACTGCTCCAAAGAAGCAAGAGGGAAACCAGGATATACAGGCGTTTTTGCAACAAAAGACTGGGTCGTCAGAACATCAAAAGATTACTGTTAAAAGAAACCAGATAACTCAAGTTAAGAGAAGATGTAAGAGGCGGGTCTCACGGCAATCATTCCTTTGCTATATGCCTCAACTATCCGGGGCCAGTATCCTGTGCTTTTGCATCCTTAGTCTCCTCAGGGAGCACCAGTTGGGGGTGGTTGCATCTAGCTGACTGTTGTATGGACTTGGCAGTGGGCAACCCATTTGTCTCCATCCTGAGTTCCCTCAGTGTTCATCATCCGGTTGGCAGGGTGATTCTTGATAGCAGTAACATCCTTTGTTTACTGATATGGCAGGCGATATTTCAGTTCTCCAGGGGAATTTCTGGCAGAAAGTACAGCTTGAACAAAGGTGTGGAGATGAGAAAGCATATAGAACACTGTAGAGACAGAATTATATTCAAGCTTGGAGATGCAGAAAATGAGGCTGAGAAGATAAAGATAGGCCCGATCTTTATTTTATTGTTGCTCTCATCATACAAATCAGGAAACGGAGGCTCTGAGAGGTTAAGTAGCTTGCCCTTAGTCACACAGTCAGAAATGGCAGAACTGAGATGGGAACTTGATCTGACTCCAGAACACAGGCTCCAGCTGGTGAATTAGACAGGGCAGCCCACTTTGATGCAGAATCTAGGTGGGGTCTGACACGCCCATTCTTGAGCTTTAACACAGAGGGCTTTCTGAAGCCTTCTGATTTCAGTCCCCTTTGATTTTTTTTCAGGTCTGCCACAAAGAGGGGGGAAGGGGGCAACCACAGTGGAAACTGCTCCCTGCAACCTTATTTTAAAAATCAGGAGAGGGGACTTCCCTGGTGGTCCAGTGGCTAAGACTCTGCGTTCTCAATGAAGGGGGCCTGGGTTCATCCCTGGTCAGGAAACTGGATCCCCATGCTGCAACCAAGACTTGACACAATCAAATAAATTTTAAAAGAGAACTATTAAAAAAAAAAAAAGTAAATATCAGGAGAGAGAGCTTGTGGTAAAAAAATTTAGCTTCCAACATGCCTTCTTCCCCTCTGTGGTGAAAGTGAAAGTGAAAGTGAAGTAGCTCAGTCGTGTCCGACTCTTTGTGACCCCATGGACTGTAGCCCACCAGGCTCCTCCGTCCATGGGATTCTCCAGGCAAGAATACTGGAGTGGGTTGCCATTTCCTTCTCCAGGGGATCTTCCCGACCCAGGGATAGAACCCAGGTCCCCCGCATTGCGGGCAGACGCTTTAACCTCTGACCCACCAGGGAAGCCCAAATAGAAAAAGCGCATTCTAATTAGCAATTGCCCAGCCAGAAACTCCTCAGCCTAGACCTTGTTTCAGCACTTTTCATTCCCTCCAAACTCGGCTGTGAGGCCACCCTGTCAGCTTCAGGCTCCTTAGGGAACCTTGGTGGGCTCTTTCAAGAAGTGTTTGTGGTTGCTTCTGAAAAGCTGAGTACCAGTTTCTGTCTGTCAGATGGGGAGGGCGGACACGCACGTTTTGACACCTTCGGCCTGGACCCTGTGTCAGGTGCATAGATCACAACCACAACCACAGTGTCTTCATAACTCTCCTGACAATACAGACTTCCTTATATCTGACAGGTGAGGAAACAGAAACTCACAGGAATTGTAGTCACAGACACAGAAGGTGGAGGTCTGGATGGGAACCCGTTTCAATTCCCTTCCAAAGCCCAAACCTTGCCGGTACTGCGGGGGACAGGCACGGGGAAAGAATGTACCTTTACTGCAGTGAGTCTCCCGATGCCTCAGCCCAGATCCATTAAATCAGAATCTCTGGGTGTGGGAACCAGACATTGATGGTTTTAAGGGCGCCCAGGTGGTTCAGAGGGGCAGAAAGGGCTGCCAAGCCCTGCTTTACTGTAACTGTAAGAGGCACATCGCCTCCTCCAGCGCTCTCCAGGTGCTCCTTTCACAGAGTAATCCTGGTCACGAAACCAAAAATCAAAACCGAGCCAGCGGTGTCTAATTCCCCCGCTCTGATCAACAGAAGTAGGGGGAGGGTCCCCAGCCGAGCTCGCCCCCGCGGGGTTCAGGTGCGGCGCTGCGGCAGGAAGCCACCCCCTCCGCTCGGCCGGTGCGCGGGGCTGTTGCGCCATCCTCCTCGACTTTCGTAACAGCACCCTGGGACAGCCGAAAGACAGCTCCAGGGCGAGTTCCTCAAATGTTTTCCTGCGTTGTCGGGACCGTCCGCGGTTCTGAGTCATGTGCAAGTGGGAAGTCGCACTGACACTGAGCTCGGCCAGAGGGAGCCGAGCCGAGAGCGGCGCAGGGCTCGGGGACTCGCAGTGCGTGCGGAGCGCGGGCCCCTCGGGGATGGGGGCTGCCCTCCGCCCGCCCGCCCGCCCGCTGCCCCGCCCCAGCCTGCCGTCGGCTCCCTGCCAGCCCGCCCGCCTGCCCGCCCGCCTGTCTGGGAACATGGGGCATTAGCCGAGGAGGAAGCATGCTGGCCGTCCGCTGCGCGCTGCTGACCGCCCTCCTCGCCGCGTCGGGGACGGCGCTGGCCTTGGAGGGCTGCCCCGCGCTGGGTAAGGGCTTCGGGCGCTTCCGGAGGGCTGGGGCAGCTGGCGGGTGGGGGAACCGAGGTGGCTGCGGTAGGCGCTGGGCGGCGGAGGGAGGCAGGGGGCGGTGACGGCTCCCCCTGTCCCGGGCTAGCTGGGGTCCCCGCGGCACAAGGTGCGGCCCGGGGCTCCCCCAGCTGTCCCCCGGGCGCTCGCGCGCGCGCCCCCTTGCTGCGTCCTGCCGCTTCGGCCCGGCGCGCTCTCCCCTGACTTCTCTGCCTCCGGTAAGCTCTCTGCGATCCTCGTACAGGACGTGGTGTATTGTCAGCAACCCGATCCTCGGGTCTCCTTCCCAGTGCCCCCAGGAGTCCTTACACAACTGCGTCCTGGGTTGCTTTAAAAGGAGATGGAATTCCTGCCCCGGGCGTCCTTCATGCCAGCGCCGCCTTTGCCCCTCAGCTTTTGGAGAGGGCATCCCGCCTGGCTGTCCCCTCGGACCCCGGGTTGATGCGTGGATGACAGTGCCCTGACTGTGAAGGGAGTGACATCATGGGCGCTGAATCACGGACCTTCCGGCTGTTCGCTGCCTGCACTTGCTTAGGCAGACACCGGCTCTAGCAAGCCCTGTGCCTCAGATCTGGGAATTTAAGCCAAGTAAGGAGGTTTGGCCAGGGGATTGAGACGGACTGGCACACACTGGACTCCACTTTCAGACGAGAGAAGGAGGGGTGAGGCAGAGGGCACAGGGCACTTGTTGCTCCTGTGGACTGTAGCGGGCCGCTGGCCGGGTCCTGCCTCTGGGCTCTGGAGGCATGCCCTGCAGCGCGTCTAAGGCTCTCTTCTGGAGAACCCTTTCTCCAGAGGTCTGTTTTAGGGTCTGAAGGCTTCTTTGAGGCCACAGTGGAAAACCAAGGGGGCAGCCGGCAGGCTTCTGGGAGTAGATGGCTGGGGGCCGATGACTCCGGCTTTCACTGCTGGACCGCACCGTGCCCCCGCCCTGGGTGAGCACCTCCAATCATCCTTCCTTGCTGCAGAGAACCAGGGGCTGGCGCGCCTGCAGCTCCTTTTGCTTTCTGAATGGTTGTGATCTTTGTGCTTCAAGGAGGAAAGAAAAGGGATTCCTTTTCACAGCACACGTTTATAACCCCAACCGGTAACAGGGGCTGTGGAAGGCCTCCTGTGCTTTACACACATTCTCTGCTGGATCTGAGTAATACTTTGTTCCAGAGAGGAGGCCAGCATTTAGAGAGGTTGGGACGGGAAGTTTTCAGGCCGGCTTGGTGGAGGCCCACCCCTCCAAGGCGCTGTGCTCCGATGTGGTAGATCCCCAAGACCTCCAAATGGAGAGCTAGCCCAGCAAGCAGAGCTGGGGGTGTCTGGGGGACAACCTGGCCATCACCCCTGGCTGACCAAGTGCTGGTCAGAGGAGGCCAGGGGAAGGGGAGGCCTGAGTTTGCCCGGTGTTCTATCAGAGAGAGGCAAGGCAGGGTTGAGGCCTGGGGCACCCAGCAGGGAGCAGGCCTTCCCTGCCTGCCTCTGTTGCTACTCACACCACCCCCCAGGGCACCTGCTCCAGGGAGGTTACTGCTGAGGCTGCTGCTTGCTTTTTCTCCTAAGTGGCTATAAAGCACTGCAAGGGCTGTTGCAGTCAGTTCTCCGTTTTCCTGGTGCTCAGGTTGGTTGGGCGAAGTGGTCTCAAGGCCTGGACAGCCTTGTGAAAAAGGCAGAACTGAGAGTTTGGGGAGGAAGTGAAAACCCTCCCAGTTCAGAAGGAACATGCAGAGAAGTAGAAAATACCCAGCTCCCCTCCCACACCCACACAGAACTCAACCCACAAACTTGAGAGCAAAAATAAAGACATCGTACAGGAAGCATGGAGCAAATGACTGTGAGATATCTTGCTTTGGAGAAGTGAGGGGCCGAGCTGAGTAGCAGAGGCTGGAGTTGGTTTAGAGGGGAAATCCGCTGACTCTCCTGGCTGTGGGCCCTTATAGCCAGGAGGCGTGTTTTCCTTGGGATCAGCCGCTGCCCACACATCCGAGAGCTGGCAGGGCTGCGCAAGTGAACTGCTGTCTAGGGGCCTGGATTACCTGGGACGTAGGTGTCAGGTGTGGAAGGCCTGGGCATCTGTGACTGAGGTTTCTCTCGCCTTCTGTATTGCAAGAGGGTGCACAAAACAAACACCTACACCTTTAAATCTCAAAGTCATATCTTAACCTCTAAACTTCCCTTCAGGGCAACCTCTTTCAGTTCCAGTGCCTACCTGCGTTCCTCAGGCAGTTCAGTTCAACCACTCAGTCGTGTCCGACTCTTTGTGACCCCATGATCTGCAGCACGCCAGGCTTCCCTGTCCGTCACCAACTCCCGGAGCTTACTCAAACTCATGTCCATCGAATTGGTGATGCCATCCAACTCTTCTCCCGCCTTCAATCTTTCTCAGCGTCAGGGTCTTTTCCAGTGAGTCAGTTCTTCGCATCAGGTGGCCAAAGTATTGGAGTTTCAGCTTCAGCATCAGTCCTTTCAATGAATATTCAGGACTGATTTCCTTTAGGATGGACCGGTTGGATCTCCTTGCGGTCCAAGGGACTATCAAGAGTCTTCTCCAAGACCACAGTTCAAAAGTATCAATTCTTCAGGGCTCAGCTTTCTTTATACTCCACCTCTCATATCCATACATGACTAATGGAAAAACCATAGCTTTGACTAGACAGACCTTTGTTGGCAAAGTAATGTCTCTACTTTTTAATATGCTGTCTAGGTGGGTCATAACTTTTCTTCCAAGGAGCAAGCGTCTTTTAATTTCATGGCTGCATCCTCATCTGCAGTGATTTTGGAGCCCCCCAAAATAAAGTCTGTCACTGTTTCCGTTGTTACCCCATCTATTTGCCATGAAGTGATGGGACCAGATGCCATGATCTTAGTTTTCTGTATGTTGAGTTTTAAGCCAACTCTTTCACTCTCCTCTTTCACTTTCATCAAGAGGCTCTTTAGTTCCTAGTCTCACCCTAAATCAATATTTCTCAAAAGGCTCATTCTGGGTCTATTTGAATAAAAATTGGTGTGTGTGTCTGTGTGTGTGTACCTGCCTGGGTGCCCTGGGAGTGGGGAGTGGGTACTTGACAAGAATGCTGATCCTTGGCCCTTGCCCCAGATTTACTGAGGAGAAATATTTGGAAGTAAGGCTCAAAAATTTTCCTTTTCAACAAATACCACTCGTGATTCACAGATTTGAGGATGCCTGGCTAAACGGTGCGATGCAGAGCTGGAGGCAGGCCTTCCGCACTTCTAGCTTCCAGTTGCCAGGAATCCCTCCTGCTTTAGCTCTACCTCCTGTTGTGCTGTGTGCGCTTAGTTGCTCAGTTGTGTCTGGCTCTTTGTGACCCCATGGACTGCATGCAGCCTGGCAGGCTCCTCTGGTCCATGGGGATTCTCCAGGCAAGAATACTGGAGTGGGTTGCCATGCCCTCCTCCAGGGGATCTTCCCAACCCAGGGCTCAAACCTGTGTCTCTCACATTGCAGGCAGATTCTTTACCGACAGAGCCACCAGGGAAGCCCGCCTCTGGCCCAGATGGTAAAGAATCTGCCTGCAATGCAGGAGATCCAAGTTTGATTCTGGGTTGGGAAGATCCCCTGGAGAAGGGAATGGCTAACCAATCCTGTATCCTTGCCTGGAGAATCCCATGGACAGAGGAATCTGGCAGACTACAGTCCATGGGATCTCAAAAAGTCGGACACAACTGAGCAATGAACACTTTCACTTGTTTTCACTTGTTTACTCACTGCCGAAAACAGTTATGAATCCTGTGAAGCCCTGGAATCAGCCACTCAGTGAAGTTGAAATGAAAGTTGCTCAGTCATGTCCGACTCTTTATGACCCCATGGACTATACAGTCACCACCTAAAGACTGCCTAAAAGGAGTTTAAAAATGGTCAGGGGCGAATCCCTAGGAGGGACTGAGGAAACCCTCTGTCCTGTCCTGCTTGGTGCCTGCTACTCAAGGACCAAGTTGTTGGGGGAGCGGGGTGACCAAGATCCCGAGGCAGCAGGCCCGTGGATCCTCGCTGCACATCACATCTCTGACCCTCTGCATCTTGGCCTGTGGACTGGGTTAACAAATCCTCCCCTTACAGGGTGTTTGGAAGGATTACACAAAGTTGGTCCAGTTGCTTCACTTCCCCTCTGGTTCTCCTACCCCACCAGCCTTGCCTGCTACCAGCCTACCCAGTGAGCCAGAGCATTCCTATCACTGAATCTGGGCTTTTCCAGGTGAGGCTTAAAGACCTAGATTTGTTCTCTCTAATATGGTAGCCACTTACTAAGTAGGGCTGCTTGAATTTGAATTAATTAGAATGAAATCAAATTTAAAATATGGTTCTTTTGTTGCACTAGTCACACTTGGCTACCATATTGGACAGCAAAGGTATAGAGCATTTTGATAATTGGAGAAAGTTCTACTGGACAGCGCTTGGTCTTGAGTGCTAAGCAGTTTCTTTCAGAGATTTTCTGTTGCTTTTTATCCCTCTCTGCACCTTCTTTCCACATGAACACAGCTCATCTTAAACAGTTAATGGTTAAGGTTTTGGAGCCAGACTGATCTCTGCCCAGCCCTGCCATGGAGCATAATGTGAGCTTCAGCAAGGGATTTTTACCATCTCAGAGACTTGCTGTCCTCATCTGGAAAATAGAAATAATATACTACCTCACAGGGTGGTTATGAAGATGAAATGTGCTAAGTAAGGTACTACTCAGAGCACATAGTGAGATCTCTAACACAGAGCGAGTGCTTAAATACATGTAGCCAATAATGTATTCATCTGAAAACAACATTTTGAGCTCCTCTGATGTTCCAGGCTCTATTCTAAGAGCTGTGGATACAGCAGCGAGCCAAACAGACAAAATTCGCAGGTTCACTGGGGCTTCTTTCTATTAGGGATGTAAATTAAATACATAGTATGATACTAGTGCTAAGGAGGAGAGGGCTTCCCTGGTGGCTCAGGTGGTAAAGAATATGCCTGCAATACAAGAGAAGCACAGATTTGATTCCTTCGTCAGAAAGATCCCCTGCAGGAGGGCATGGCAACCCACTCCAGTATTCTTGCCTGGAGAATCCCATGGACAGAGGAGCCTGGTGGGCCACACGCAGTCCATGGGTTGCCAGGAGTCAGACACACGGAGCAACTAAGCGCGCTCACACACACAGACACACACACACACATACACACAAGGAGGAAAAACAAAGCAGGGGATGGAGATAGGAACCATGTGTACAAATCAAGAAGGATGTGGAAGTGATCTTTTTGAGGGGAAGCTGGGGAAGTTCTCACCACGAAGATGATGTTGGAATGAAAGTCTGAGGAAATCTAAAAATATTGAGGGATTCTTTATACTTCCAACTTGTGCAGGCAAATTCCTGCCTCCTCTTTAACAATCTGGTCCCACCTGAGGGCCTGTTGAGTTCTGGAGCAGAGGGCTCTGTCGGGACACTTGGATGCCCCCTGCCCTGGTGAAGTTTGGGTTTGTCTCTGGGGAAGCCAAGCCTTGGTCATCAGCTCTTTAGACTCCAGGTGGACGGGGAGGTTCTAGATGTCCTGTCCTTAATTGTCACTGAGGTGTTACGTCTTTGAAAGAGAGTCCTTGAGGACTGGAGTTGTAAGATAGCAAAAAAGAGGCTTTTAACTCTCAGACTCTGTGTGGTGAAGCCCTGGGGAGTTTCTTTGGGGTCATCTGTGTGCTTTACTCTCTTCTGCACTTGAGATCGAAAAAGGTCCAAAATCTCTGGCAGAGTCAGGGACGTTTCTGGCACGGTCCTGACTTCGGCCTGACTTCCAGCTAGGCTGTCCCCAATACCTTTGTTCAGCTTCCCTCCACCTCCCAGCTTCCCTGCCTCCTCTAGTCTTGCCTCTCTACCCTGTGGTTACAGCAACTGCCACCATCCTGGATGCTGACTGTACACCGAACTGTGCTAAGCTCTCTGCATCTGTGATCTCACTTACCTTCACAGCAACTGTGTGTGAGAGGGGTCTTGATGCCTGGCATAGAGAGGGTGGGCTGTCGGACTGCAGGTTTTGTCGGGGGGTGGGGAGGAGATCGGAAAGTTGGTTTTAGACATGTTGAAACTGAACTGTCTTTTAGACAATGGAGAGAAGATGCTGAGGAGCTGGGTATAGGAGTCCAGAGTCTGGGGATGCACACTGAGTTTGAGGTATGAATTTGGGAGTCGGCTGATGACAGAGGCTATGTCAAGTCTTGAGCATGGCTGAGATCACAGAGGGTGAGAAGGTAGATGGAGAAGCGGAGGTCCTGGGCTGAGCCCTGGGGCACTCTGACCTGGAAGAGGAGGAGGAGACAGATGATGAGGCCAGGGAAGCAGAAGGGGAACCAGGAGAGTTGTCCTGCTGGGAACAGTTTAGTGGTGTCAGACGCTGGGAGAGCAAGAAGACAGCCTGACCAGGGGACGTAGCTACCCTCAGGCCGTTGGTGACCTTGCCTTGATGTGAGGCATTTGGGCAAAATGGTGGAGGCCTAAGGCTGACAGGAGCGGACTAGAAAGAGAACAGGAGGAGAGAAACAGGAGCCAGCAAGTGGAGGCCGCTCTCCTGAGGATTTTCCCTGTAAAGAGGAGTAAAGAAATGGAGTGTTCGTTGGCTGGAGACTTGGGGTCATGAAAAGAATTTTTAAAAAGATGACTGAAATCTCATCCTGTTTGTATGCTGATGAAAATAATCTAGTAGAGACCAAAAATTGACAGAGTTGCTGAGGCAGTGTCCTCGAGTAGGCGAAAGGAAACCAAGGCTCAGAGAGGTTCAGAAACTCACTCAAGATGGCACAGCAAGGAAATGACAGGCTTTGCGCTGAACCTTGCTCTTTCCACTGTCTCCTTCTCAAAGCTCGGAGACATCAAGGTCATCGTTTCTTTTCTCAGTATTCTCAGAGACTTACCAACTCCATACACACTGATGTGGCAGAGACAGCTCTGATTTCGCCCGAGGAGTGTCCTTCTTCAGTACTTTTAAGAAGAACACTTAAGGCCCTGTGTATGTTTGAGCCGTTGCACTATAACCCCCTCCTCCCTGGTATACATTCATACCACTTTGGGTCAGGGAAATGTTTTATAACCCCATGTCCCTGCAAATGAGCTTTCTGTATCTCTAAGCAAGGCAGCTGGGAGAGCAGAGAGAAAGAAAACATCTCAGGGGGCAGACAGTTCAGGCCTGTCTCTAGACTGCCCACTTACCAAATCAGCCAACCGTAAGCCAAGTCACTCCAAGCTCAGACAGATAGAGCAACACTTCTTGAGGCCGAAACAAACAAAATCAGGTTCTTGATTGCTGTTACTGATCTGAAGAGCCTATTTTGATGGGAGAGGCTGTAGTATGAAGACTTTCTCATAGAAAAGGGGAAAGACCCACCATTGCAGTGGGAATAATAATTATAATTGCTCATGTTTTTTGAGAGATTAGGTATGTTCTGAGAATAGTGCTAAGTTTTTAACATTAGTTATCTAATACAACTCTCACAACAACCTTTAGAAATAATTATGATTGGGCTTCCCTAGTGGCTCAGACATTAATCTGCCTGCAATGCAGGAGACCTGGGTTCGGTCTCTGGGCAGGGAAGATCCCCTGGAGAAGGGAATGGCTACCCTCTCCAGTATTCTTGCCTGGAAAATTCCATGGACAGAGGAGCTTGGCAGGCTGCAGTCCATGGGGTCGCAAAGAATCAGATGCGACTGAGTGACTAACAGATACACACACATTATTATTATTATTTCCATTTTTGGGATGGGAAAAGTGAAGCCTAAGGAGGTTGAGAAGCTAGCCCAAGGTCACACAAGTAGTAAGTGGCTGTCCAAGGGTTGGAACTTGGGTGTGTCTGAATCCTCTTAACTACTTTAGACAATGGACTAGGAAAAAGTTCATTTATTTTGATAAATAAAGAACTTCCTCTTTATTTTAATATTTTTTTAAAATTTATTTTTATTTATTTACTTGGCTGCACCAGATCTTTAGCTATGGCACACAGGATCTTCGATCTTCCTTGTGGCATGAGGAATCTCTAGCTGCAGAATGGATTATCTGCTGCATATGGGATGTAGTTACCTCACCAGGGTCAAACCCAGGCCCCCTGTGTTGGGAGCACGGAGTCTTAGCCACTGGACTACCAGGGAAGTCCCTAAAGAACTTCCTCTTTAATTTTTTTTTTTTTTTATTTCATTATATGGACACACCGAATTTCTTTAGCCAGTTTCCTTTTGATGGACATCGTCTCTGGGCTGGTTTCCTGGCTTAGCCATTACAGATAGTGCTTCTGGGAGTAAGTTTGCATGTCCATCGTGTTGCCTAAGTGAAAGAACATGGGCAGCATAAATTCCTCGAAGGTGAATCTGTGGGTTGAAGGCCAGGTGTGTTTGTGCTTTTGAGTGAGAGTGGAAGCTTCACCAATTCATACTCCCAGTAGCAATGAGAGAATGCCTGTCTCCACACCTCTGATGAAAACTTGTAATCAACCTGAGATGGTGTCTATGTGGAATTAATTCTCATTTATCTTATCTGAGTGCGGTTATACAGCTTTTTGCTTATTTAAGAGATATTTGCATAGCCTGTTTCTATGAACTTCCTGTTCATATTCATTGCTCATTAAAAAAAAGAATTGGGTTGTTGGTCTTTTTCTTGTTTACAGGAGCTCTTAATATATTAAAGAATTTAGTCCTCTATGATATGAGTTTTGAAGACTTTTCTCTAGTTTGTCATTTGTCTTTTGACTTTTTGGTGGGGGTTAGTTTTTGCCATGCATATTTTTAAAAAATTGTAGTTGAGTTTATCAATTTATTTTATGACTTTTAAATGTTGTATCATGCTTAATAAGATCTTCCCTGTGCCAAAACTGTTTTAAAAGATTCTTTTAGGGGGGTGTGTAAAAAAAAGATTCTTTTTTTTTTTCTGGTACTTTTAATAATTTTAACATTTAAATGTTTGATCCATTTAAATTTATCATGTAGTGAGGTATGGCTCTAATTTTTTGACTCCTGGTTGTTACCTGATGTCCTTTTTTGTAGTTTGTTGAATAATCTATCTTTCCCTCATTGATTTTAAAAAGTCACCTTTAAAATCTACCAAGTTACTGTATATTCTTGGGTTTATACTGCCTGATGGAGACTGAGTATTTCAAAAATTCTGAGGCCTAATCGCCTGGGTTTGTGTCTAAGGCTGACTCCAAATTAGTTATGTAACCAGCCTCCTGTAAGATAGGCTGTTGAGAAGATCAAGGTAGGTCATCCATGTGCATACTTAGAATAACACCTGTATCTAGCCAACACTCAAATTAAGCTATTTTAAAATAATTGTGGTAAGATACACATTGCATAACATTTACCATCTGAGCCATTTTGCAGGGCACAGTTCAGTAATGCAGGCTAAGCTCTTTGTGGTTCCTGTTATTTCTGAACTTTCTAGTCTCCTCTGTAGTTTTGTCCATCTGCTCATGTGCCAGTGCCACGCTGTTCTCATCACTATAGCTTTATAATATGCTTTAGAGTTTTGTAGGGCTGATCCTCCTCTTAGTTCTCTACTTTTTCAAAATTGTCCAGGCTATCTTTGCTTGTTTGCTTTTCAGTTTGAACTCTAGAATCAGCTTCCCTAGTTCCAAGAAAAAAAAAAAAGTCCTGTTGGTGTTTTTATTAGGATCAAGTAAAATTTAGAGATAACTTAGGGAGCATTGACATATTTATAATGCTGAGTCTCCCTAGCTCAAAACCTGGTAGGCCTGGTGAGGTTTATTTGTGAGAGGAACAGGCTGGGGGCAGAAAAGCTGGAATCTAGGTTTCACAGTTTCACTAAGGGTAGACGTGCCTGTTCCTCCATTCTAGCAGCTTGCTTCATGGTGACATGAAGCTGGACCAGAGTGTGCTTGTGTGTGTGTCTGCTCATGGCAGTGGGGGTGAGAGGAAGAATGGCAGGAGGACTTTGGGGCTTTATAAAATGAGTACCGCAGTATAGATGCATGCAGAAAAGTGTACTCAGCATAAGTCTAACAGCCCAGTGAATTTGCACAAATTGAGCATAGCCACATAACTGCCAGCCAGCTATATGGCTAGCCCCAGCAGGCCCTCCTGTGTCCCTTCTAGTCACTCTCTACCACACCTCCACTTTGTGACTTATCAAATCTTTAGCTTTACTTCCTCATATCTAAAGGGGTGGAGGAGTGGAAGCTGGGGCAGGTGGTGGGAGGGGTGGTGATGGATGTGGCTTGGGATGGGGGTGGGGGTATAGGTATCAGGTGTGTGCTGCACCCCATCCACCCTCTGCTTCAACAAACACTTAATAACAGACCCTGAAGGGGGCCAGGCTCCTGATTAGACTCCCAGGCCAAGTTCAGAGGCAAGATGACAGGACCCTTGCTGCTGTACTCCTGGGAAGGACGTGGGGCAATAATGAGCCAGACTTCCAGTTCTGGCTACACCACACGCTGGCTGTGTGACTTCTGGGCCATGGTCGCCCTCATCTATAAAAATGGGCAGGTTGACTAAATCATCTTTAATGGTCTTTACAGCCCTAGAAGAGTGACCCTCTGCTCAGCACCCCCGCTGTGGCTGTAGCCCCAGCCCAGCCCCTTTCTGGACCCAAGTCCACCTGCAGCCACGTGCCCTTCTTCATGGCTTACTGAGTCTTGCCTTTACTCTTTTTTCAATCTGCTTCTTGGGGTTTGGTGGGGGAGGGAAGTTAGATTGTTTGCTCTCCTTTGATATCTTTTCCTCTAATTAGCTTATAATCTCTGAGAAGTGACCCAGGTCAGGCCTTCTGGGCCTGGGGCCAGCTTGTTATTTGTGATGCTGCCAGGGGAGAATTAAATGTTTTTCTCCTGCGGAGCTGGTCACACGCGCTGGTCTCTGAGTCAGCAGCCATCGTTACCTTCTTATGGTCCAGAGGAGCCTCCCAGGCCCTCTCTCCAATCAGTAGATGTAGGGTCCGTGGTGCGGATAGAGGGCAAGACCGCGCCAAGGTAAATACTGACTCTGCCAAATACAAGACAAACAACAAGCAGGTACAGAAGTACAAGCACATTAGAAGCGGGGAGGAGGGCAGGAGTCAGCAATCTGGGGAGGGGTCTGTGGGAAAGGGGTGGCTGGGCCCACAGGGCCCTACGTGGCAGGGGAGGGCCTTCTGGGGAGTTTAGGAAGTGAGTGAGTGATCTGGTAAGAGCGTGAGATTGGGGTCTAGGGGACACTTTTAAACTATAAATCGTCACAGGCGTGCTGCTGCTTGGGCCCTGGCTTCCAGTGAGAGACCCCCAGGGGCTACTAATGTGGCAGGGTTGTGTGGGGGCAGGCTCACTCCCCTCCCAACCGCCCCCCCAAGACCCCTCAACCCCAGGGCTGTCTTCCTGGAACCTCTGTGATGGTCAGAAACACCTGGGGAAGGCAGAGAGGAGGAGAAGAAATTGGGAAGGGGAGATGCAGGGTGGTGGGCAGCCCAGAGAAGAGAGGCAGGGCTGGAGCACAGGGAGGCACCTGGACCCCCCAGGGAGTGGGGGTGGGGTGACCGTGGTCAGACCCCCCTGGAGCCAATTGCAGACACCCTCCCTCACTAGTTGTGTGCATCCGGGTCAGTTCCTCAACTTCTCTGAACTTCCACGGAAGTAGGGACCAGCCTCCTCCTCAGCAAGGTATGTTAGGAGGGTAGGGCTCTTAGGTAAAGCACCTGGCAGCTTGGCACGTGCTAAGCGCTGTAGGTGGTGCTGAGTGTTACAGTTTTTATTACTCGGGAAGTCAGGACATGGGTTTCAGTCCTTAGCTGGGTTGGGGGTGGGGGGATGCAGGGACAGTGGATAGAGCACATCGGGGACTTGTTCTAGGCCCCATGGGACCAGATCCTGCTTCTGTTTCTCTTTGGACATTAGGTGCCCATGTTTTTTTTCCTCCTGGAGACTTCTCAGCAGGCACCTCTTTCCAGATCAGGGTCTTACCTGCTAACGGGGTCCCCATGTTTCCTCTATGACCCCTTCTGAGATCCTGTGTCCCTGCAGCCCCAGAGGCTGGAGGCCATTCTATGCTGCCAGATGGCCGGCGACAGCTGGGAGAACTGTCCTTGCTCAGAAACTGGGGCGGTGGGATTAGCAGGCGTGAGCTAAGTTGTGTCGGTGGTGGTGGCACTGGCAGCGGCTCCACGGCTTACATAAATGGGGCCAGGAAGCTGAACTTGTTTTTGCTGGCAGGAGCAACAACAAGCTGCAAAGGAGTTGAGAAATATGTGTCTCCGTGTGCGTGTTTTGCTCTGGTTATTGACATTTGCGAGTTTACTTGAAGAAGGGTAGAAGTAGAAAAACAACAAAGCTGTCTGGGTTTCTGGCATCTGACCTCAGGTCCTGGATGGGGAAGAGCCCCACTTCCCAGGGCTGTACTGCGAAGTTCCCAGGCTTGAGAGCTGTCGGCCGTGGTGCGGGGCCCCAGGGAGTGGGGTTGCATGAGCACTGGGCCAGGGGAGGTGTGGGTTTGGTTGTCAGAGGTTCAGTTCAGTTCAGTCGCTCAGTCGTGTCCGACTCTTTGCGACCCCATGAATCGCAGCACGCCAGGCCTCCCTGTTCATCACCATCTCCCGGAGTTCACTCAGACTCACGTCCATGGAGTCCGTGATGCCATCCAGCCATCTCCTCCTCCGTCGTCCCCTTCTCCTCCTGCCCCCAATCTCTCCCAGCATCAGAGGTTACTAGGACCTAAACTCTCTTCCCCTTAGGAAATGAGAGGTGAAGGAGGTTGAGGGAATTTTCCTCCCTGGGGCTCTTGAGGGATAAGGGAGGTGCATTTGTCTGACAGCATTGGGATGCTCTGGCCATCGTCCTGCTCCAAACGTCATCGACTCTTAGCGTCATAAATCCACAGATTAATTGTATTTTCAAGCTGGGCTATTGTCTGAGATAAACAGACATAGACAAGCTTCCTGCCCTTTGTGAGCTAGTGATTCAGAGTGATAAGATGCTAGATGGGCGGAACAGGGAGGGTGGGACAGCAAGGAGCTCCAGATTGTGGTCTGAATCCTCATCTCACAGAGAAGGTGAGTAGGGCTCCACCAGGGGCTGTGACAGGCCCAAGGCTCATTGCAAGTCCAGGTGGCAAGACCAGGAATAGCACTTGCTCTTCTGATAACATAGGGCTGCTTCCCCTATGCCAGGCGGCACTGTTGGCTTCAGTCCCAGAGGCTGGGGTTGGAGGTGGTGGGCATGGAGCCTGCACATAGCTCTGTCTGCAGAGTCAGCTCTGATCCCCTTGGAGGACATCAGATCCCTGCTCTCCCTAAGGTCTTACTTCTCAACGCCTTTCCATGTTATTCCCTCTGTATAGAATGCCATTCCCTGTAGCCAGTCAATCCTAAAGGAAATCAACGCTGAATATTCATTGGAAGGACTGACGCTGAAGCTCCAGTACTTTGGAGTCAACTCATTAGACAAAGCCCCCGATGCTGGGAAAGATTGAGGACAGGAGAAGCGGGTGACAGAGATGGTTAGAGAGCATCACTGACCAGTGGACATGAATTTGAGTGAAGTCCGGGAGCTAGTGGAGGACAGAGGAGCCTGGCATGCTGCAGGCCATGGTGTGGCGCAGAGTCAGACATGACTTAGTGACTGAATAACAACAATAAATTCCCCGTAGCTCCATTTATCAAACTCCCACTTGTGTCTCAAAACTCTCTTCCTTTGGTCCCTCCCTTTAAGAATGTTTTACCCCCACCCCTTGGCTCTCTCAATATGTTGGGGACATTTATCTTAGGGTGGTCTGCATTATAGGCAGTTTTGAGTTGTCTGTGGGGTTTTGTGGAGAAGAATGTCAGTGCATAGTAAGTGTTCACTAACTGTCAGTTCTCTGGGATTAGGATTTCTGGCCTTTCACTTGATGGGACACAGAAAAAAAAAAAAAAATTCTTGAATTCTTAAGGAGGGGACAGGCATCGGCTTGCAACCCTGGCTCAAATGTCTGAGCAGTTGCTCAAGGGCAGATGTTAAATTGCGTGCTGTGCTGAATGTCAGAGTGTGCAGGGCCAAGCCCTCCCTCCCCGCTCTCCTAAGCCGGCCCTCACCGCCCAGAGTGAGAGCCTGAGGATGTCTGGGACACATCTGTGGGGAGCAGGAAGGGATGCTCTCGGGAGCCCTTCCTTACCTGGGGCTCCCTCCTCACTGCTCCCCGCTGTGTCTCTTCCTTTAGCTCTTCCCCCTCAGGGAGGGGCCCTGGCAGACTCCAGGGAGCAGGCAAACAGGGCACGTGGGGAGGCATAGTGACCTTGTGTCCACTAGGGGATGAGGCCAGCACAGCTGAAGGCTAAGCATGTAGCGTGCGGCAAAAGTGACAAAACACAGAGCTGCAAGGGTGGGAGGGCAGAGCTGCAAGGGTGGGGTGTGTACACTCTGGCCTGGATCGCGCTCGCAGAAGCTGCTTGTCCTAAAAAACCCACTCTCACTCCACCCCTGTTCCCTGCACTCTGCTCCACTTCCACCCTCTTTAGGTATAACATCTTGGAGAGAGCCAGGCTATGTAGCTTCTTTGTTTTACATATATATATATATGTTCATTATAAGAGCAATACAAACAACTTGCAGAAAGAGTAAAGAAAGAGGAAGAAATTGCCTCTTATCCCATCCTTTGGGGAGGTGAGTGAACGTACCAGGAGGGGCATTCTGTGAATAGCACCTCTTCCTTTTTAAAGAGATGCTCAGGAGGGGGTTTCCTGGTAGCCAAGTGGTTAGGATTCCGGGCTTTCACTGCCTTGGCCCGGGTTCAATCCCTGGTTTGAGGAACTGAGATCCTACAAGCCTTGAAGTGTGGCCAAAAAAAAAAAAAAAGAGAGAGAGAGAGATGCCCAGGGGCTCCCACGCAGCCCTGCAAGTGTCACAGGCACTGACTCAGAGATCTGGGTCAGGAGGCAGAGGGGTGGGACGGTGGGGAGGGTGGGACGGTTGAGAGGGCGGCACTGCCCACTCTGACAGTAGCAAGTATATTTTCTTGTGGTCTTTGCTCTCTGAGTATTTGATTGTGATGATCGAGCACAGAATGCTTGCAAAAGCATAGTTAACACAGTGCTGTTCACAGGTTCGCAAAGAAATATGTATTTTTTGAAGAAGGGCAGGGATAGGCAATACTTGCCAATGGGTGTTTATAATTAATCATTCCCCATTATAAAAGAATAGTGACTCAGTTTTAAAGATTCAGAAAACCATTACTCAAGTTCCTTGGCAGGGGAAGTGACCATTATGTCGCTCCGCAAGCTCTGCTTTAGTAGAAGAGAAAAAAAAAAGTCTTTTTATTTGTGATTTCTCTGAGCTGCCCAGATACTCTGGCCATTGTTCGTGAATTCAGGAACAGAACAGCCCCTGCTATTGTTCAAGCTGGTCACTGACCGTGTTAAGAGCTTCCATCTGAACTGGGGGTAAGGGAAGTGACCAGAGAAATGTATTTCCTGGAACTGGCAAAGGCAGAAGCAGGAAAGAGAGCCCCTTCTGGTTCTAGGCTCCTGCTTGTCTTCCTCAGCATCTCCTGGTTGTGACAAGCTGGCACTTCAGTCTGTGTATAGGGCCTGCCCATTGCACAACATGAGAATCCCACGTGGACCCCTGTGTCCTGTGTGACAGGGCCTCTTGGAAGTTTTCACTGTGGAGAACCTGACCCTGTGGGCCCTCTTTGGCACCCTATATTGAACATTTATTAAGCATGTACTGAGTTCTCTGATGAGTGTTACCTAGAGTCCACAGTCTCGTATTCATGATTGGGGATGGAGACCTATATATAGTTAAAGACAGTGCCACGTGGAAAGCACCAGGGCAAGCTCATCCTGCCCTGGTCCTTGACCCTTGCTTGGACTTCCGAGCACTTCTGAAAGTCTACTGTGTGTTGGTTCCTTGTGAATTCCAATTTCTGCTTATCAGCTGATGGAGGGATGCTGTAAGCGCTGCACAGCGGGGCCAGCCACCGGAAGACTGTTCTGTTTCGACAGTGTCTCCATCTATTTTTGTTTGTTTTTTTTTTGGCTTCACCAAGAGGCTTGTGGGATCTGAGTTCCTGGACCAGGGATTGAACCTGTGCCCCGTGCGGTGGAAGTGCAAAGTTCTAACCACTGACCCACCAGGGCATTCCTGACAGTGTTTCCGTCGTTGTTCCTACAGTGTTGGTAATTTTTTCATGAACTTGACATCCATGTTAGGTTATGTCCTTTAGCTGCTTTATCAAGTAGAAAATAGAGAAGAAGTGAAAGTATTGATGTAGTGATTCAAAGTGTTGATGGGTCTTTTAGACCTCATTCAGGCACAGATGGAATTCAGTATGTGGACTGGACGTGGCTGGCCAGAGCCTCCATCAGGTGCACACCAGATTCAAGCGGTTTGGACTGTGTGTCAGTCATGAGGGGAAAGGACATGTGTGACATAGACGCACACACTGGGACCAGCAGTTTTACTCAGGGAAATTCTTGGGCAAATGCGCCAAGAGCCACATTGGAGAAATTTGATAGCACACTCTTCAGTACACAGCAGAACACTGGAAATGACCTAAAACCTCCCTTGGCAGGAGAATGAGATCGTTGTCCAATAGAACATTGCACAGCAGTGAAAACAAATGATTGTAGCTGCATGAATCATAGAAACGTAATGAGTGACAGAAGCATGTCACAGAAGACTGTCTACAGTCTGTATAAATTTCAGATATCACACAAAGTTGAGAACAATTTAGGGATCCATGAAGAGCGAATCTGAACCTATTTTTTAAAGAGAGGGAGTGGACTTCCCTGGTGGTGGGAAGTGGATAAGAACCCACCTGCCAGTGCAGGGGATGGGGGTTTGATCGTTGCTCTGGGAAGATTCCACCTGCTGAGGAGCAACTAAGCCCGCGTGCCACCACCACTAAGCCTGCGCTCTAGAGCGAAGCCGCTGCAGTGAGAAGCCAGTGCACCGAAGTGAAGAGCAGCCCCCGCTCACTGCAACTGGAGAAAGCCCTCACGAAGCAACGAAGACCCAGTGCAGCCAAAAATAAATGAAAATACATTTTAAAAAGTAAAAGTGATATATATATATATATGTTCATTATAAGAGCAATACAAACAACTTGCAGAAAGAGTAAAGAAAGAGGAAGAAATTGCCTCTTATCCCATCCTTTGGGGAGGTGAGTGAACGTACCAGGAGGGGCATTCTGTGAATAGCACCTCTTCCTTTTTAAAGAGATGCTCAGGAGGGGGTTTCCTGGTAGCCAAGTGGTTAGGATTCCGGGCTTTCACTGCCTTGGCCCGGGTTCAATCCCTGGTTTGAGGAACTGAGATCCTACAAGCCTTGAAGTGTGGCCAAAAAAAAAAAAAAAAGAGAGAGAGAGAGATGCCCAGGGGCTCCCACGCAGCCCTGCAAGTGTCACAGGCACTGACTCAGAGATCTGGGTCAGGAGGCAGAGGGGTGGGACGGTGGGGAGGGTGGGACGGTTGAGAGGGCGGCACTGCCCACTCTGACAGTAGCAAGTATATTTTCTTGTGGTCTTTGCTCTCTGAGTATTTGATTGTGATGATCGAGCACAGAATGCTTGCAAAAGCATAGTTAACACAGTGCTGTTCACAGGTTCGCAAAGAAATATGTATTTTTTGAAGAAGGGCAGGGATAGGCAATACTTGCCAATGGGTGTTTATAATTAATCATTCCCCATTATAAAAGAATAGTGACTCAGTTTTAAAGATTCAGAAAACCATTACTCAAGTTCCTTGGCAGGGGAAGTGACCATTATGTCGCTCCGCAAGCTCTGCTTTAGTAGAAGAGAAAAAAAAAAGTCTTTTTATTTGTGATTTCTCTGAGCTGCCCAGATACTCTGGCCATTGTTCGTGAATTCAGGAACAGAACAGCCCCTGCTATTGTTCAAGCTGGTCACTGACCGTGTTAAGAGCTTCCATCTGAACTGGGGGTAAGGGAAGTGACCAGAGAAATGTATTTCCTGGAACTGGCAAAGGCAGAAGCAGGAAAGAGAGCCCCTTCTGGTTCTAGGCTCCTGCTTGTCTTCCTCAGCATCTCCTGGTTGTGACAAGCTGGCACTTCAGTCTGTGTATAGGGCCTGCCCATTGCACAACATGAGAATCCCACGTGGACCCCTGTGTCCTGTGTGACAGGGCCTCTTGGAAGTTTTCACTGTGGAGAACCTGACCCTGTGGGCCCTCTTTGGCACCCTATATTGAACATTTATTAAGCATGTACTGAGTTCTCTGATGAGTGTTACCTAGAGTCCACAGTCTCGTATTCATGATTGGGGATGGAGACCTATATATAGTTAAAGACAGTGCCATGTGGAAAGCACCAGGGCAAGCTCATCCTGCCCTGGTCCTTGACCCTTGCTTGGACTTCCGAGCACTTCTGAAAGTCTACTGTGTGTTGGTTCCTTGTGAATTCCAATTTCTGCTTATCAGCTGATGGAGGGATGCTGTAAGCGCTGCACAGCGGGGCCAGCCACCGGAAGACTGTTCTGTTTCGACAGTGTCTCCATCTATTTTTGTTTGTTTTTTTTTTGGCTTCACCAAGAGGCTTGTGGGATCTGAGTTCCTGGACCAGGGATTGAACCTGTGCCCCGTGCGGTGGAAGTGCAAAGTTCTAACCACTGACCCACCAGGGCATTCCTGACAGTGTTTCCGTCGTTGTTCCTACAGTGTTGGTAATTTTTTCATGAACTTGACATCCATGTTAGGTTATGTCCTTTAGCTGCTTTATCAAGTAGAAAATAGAGAAGAAGTGAAAGTATTGATGTAGTGATTCAAAGTGTTGATGGGTCTTTTAGACCTCATTCAGGCACAGATGGAATTCAGTATGTGGACTGGACGTGGCTGGCCAGAGCCTCCATCAGGTGCACACCAGATTCAAGCGGTTTGGACTGTGTGTCAGTCATGAGGGGAAAGGACATGTGTGACATAGACGCACACACTGGGACCAGCAGTTTTACTCAGGGAAATTCTTGGGCAAATGCGCCAAGAGCCACATTGGAGAAATTTGATAGCACACTCTTCAGTACACAGCAGAACACTGGAAATGACCTAAAACCTCCCTTGGCAGGAGAATGAGATCGTTGTCCAATAGAACATTGCACAGCAGTGAAAACAAATGATTGTAGCTGCATGAATCATAGAAACGTAATGAGTGACAGAAGCATGTCACAGAAGACTGTCTACAGTCTGTATAAATTTCAGATATCACACAAAGTTGAGAACAATTTAGGGATCCATGAAGAGCGAATCTGAACCTATTTTTTAAAGAGAGGGAGTGGACTTCCCTGGTGGTGGGAAGTGGATAAGAACCCACCTGCCAGTGCAGGGGATGGGGGTTTGATCGTTGCTCTGGGAAGATTCCACCTGCTGAGGAGCAACTAAGCCCGCGTGCCACCACCACTAAGCCTGCGCTCTAGAGCGAAGCCGCTGCAGTGAGAAGCCAGTGCACCGAAGTGAAGAGCAGCCCCCGCTCACTGCAACTGGAGAAAGCCCTCACGAAGCAACGAAGACCCAGTGCAGCCAAAAATAAATGAAAATACATTTTAAAAAGTAAAAGTGAGAGAATGATATGCCCCAAATGTAACACTGGATGAGCAGGGAGACTGGGGAATTCAGAAGCACAGAAGGAACTTCAGAGCCAATGATTGCTAGTGGTTTGGTTGGCAGGAAATCAGGGGTGTTTCATGCTTCGTAACTTTCTTGTACATTACACATATAAATTTGCATGTGTTCAATATCATAGACCACATTTAAAAATGATATTTGAAATGCTAAAAATATACTACTAAAGATTATGTGTGAAAAGTGTACTTAGGGCTTCTTATGCCTTTTTAAAGCCCTGTGGGCATGGAGGTACCCTCAGTCACTGGGCTTGGTCTTCTAGGGACTGGGATGGTCAGGGGAGCCCTGGATTCTCTGTCCCAGGTCTCCAGGAGTGAATTCATCTTACGTGTCTTATCCTTGAGGGCAAGGTCTCTCTGCTGCCCAACTGCATCCTCTTCACTGGTGCCTGGCTCTGGGGGCCTCTTCAAATGTTCATTGGATGTAGGTCATTTGGCCCGTAGTGGGGGAAGGTGAGGCAGAGGGTGTAAGGAACCTGCACACTTGCTCGGCTGCATGCTGAGATGCAACCATTTTTCTCACCCAAAGTCCAAGGCTCTGGTGGTGAAGAGAAAGAAACCGTAGGTGATAGGCTGCTATCCTGTCCCTGGATGTGTCCCTTACCTGCCAGTCTTGGGGCAGAGGGTGCCTCGGTCGGGATCTCGGGCTCCAAGTGATAAGGTGAGAAGGAAACTTGAAGGGAGTCTGTATAGCTCGAGATAAGCTGTTGCTGTCCCCTCACCCTTCCCCCAGATGAATTTGTTTATTCATCTGACTGTGCCAGGTCTTAGTTGTGGACACAAGATCTTCAGCTGTGGCTTGCAAACTCTTGTAGGATCTAGTTCCTTGACCAGGGATTAAGCTCGGTTTCCCTCCATTAGGTGTGCAGTCTTAGCCACTAGACCACTAGGGAAATCCCCTAGTGTGGGACACTGTCCCCTTTGTGGCCGTGTTCCTGGCTGCTGGGCTGTGCCCGGGGCCTGTCTAGACGGCCAGCCCAGCTGGCTTTGGGAGTGTCGTCCTCTTGGAAATCAGTTATCCTTAGTCCCTCCTCTCTGACAGCTGCCTTGGCGGGAGGAAGGAGAGAGATTAAGAGTGCCTCCTGCTTAAGCAAGAAAACTTTGCAGGTTGGGGGGACACTGTTGCTGGGCCTTTTGGAAATCTTTGACCAGAAATTGCTTCTGTTTTCTAATACATGACCACACGTTTGGTTAGAAGGACCAAGTGTGCTTAACATGAAAACTTGCTGTTTTCCCTGGCTTCAGTTTCCTTAGCTGGTTAGACTAATTTAAATCTTAGATGCTGTGAATCTATTTAACCTATGAAAGTGTTAATCGCTCAGTCATGTCTGACTCTTTGTGATCCCATGGACTGTAACCCACCAGGCTCCTCTGTCCATGGGATTCCTCAGGCAAGAATACTGGAGTGGGTTGCCATTCCCCTGGGTTGCCAGGGGATCTTCCCAACCCAGGGATTGAACCAGGATCTCCTGCATTGCAAGTGGATTTTTACTGTCTGAGCCACAGAGAAACCCCTTAACCTGTACTTTAAAAGAAGGTTTGGCTGTTCCTTTAATCTTTAATATCCTTGCCTTGAATAGCACTCATGATATTTTTCAAGGGAGTGCATTTCTTTTCTTTTACTTTCCAATGTTGTCTCTAGAATAAAAATAGCATTGCCCTAAATGGTCTGATAGATAGGTGGAGGTGGAGGTGGAGGGAGTGCTGCACAGAGCTGGAAAACCTGGTTTGCATCTCGGCTGTGTCGCTGAGTTATTGGTGATCTTGGACTAGTCTCCCGATTCGTTGGTGCCTTGGATACTATCTGTAAAATGGGCCACTTACCGCGGAGACCCCGGGATTCTGAGGCTTCATGTGTACTCATGCATCCCACTGGGCTCCTGGCTTTCATTCTTACGTTCGTTTATACATGCATCAAGTGCTCAGTGGGCCACTGCCGGGGTCCAGGCAACCATCTCGGAACTAAAAACATAGCAGAGAACAAGACAGAGTACCTACTCTTGTGGCACTTGGAGTCCTGAAGTGAACGTGGATATAACATTGGGAATTAAAAGGCAGCGTGTGAGAGGTCATGTGGTGAGGGAGGTAGAATGGGGGCCTAGAGCAGCTGAGGGAGGGCCTGTGGGGAAGCGACAAATAGGCTGAGATGGGCAACAGGAGGGGGAGCATGGGGATCGGGGTGGGAGGGCGGTGAGTGTGAGCAGAGCTCGGGAGCCTGTGGGGAGGGGCTCCATCCCTTCTAAGGCTGAGTGGGCTAGGTGAGGGTTCAGAGGTCAGCAGGGGGCAGATGGTGGAAAGCCCTGTGGGCCGGCCTCTAAACTTGGACTTCCTGCTGTGGACGATGGCAGGCCCTTGAAGGGGTTGCCAATCAAAGGAGGGGGTGACTAGATAGCCTCTTTGGAAGGCTCAATGGGGCGACTGGGTGGAGATGGCCAAGGTTGGGGCTGGGAGGCCGTTCCTATAACCCAGGAAGGGGTGATGGTGGCCTGGGCCAGATGCTTGGCACCGGAACCTTCTGCGGCTCCCCAGATTGGAAAGGAGGTCCCTTGCTCGGGCTGCTGCGGTCTCACCCAGTGTCCTCTCCCCTGGCAGAGGTGGCGAGCGATGTGCTGACCAGCGTGCCAGGGGCCAATGTCACCCTGACCTGCCCAGGTGGGGGACCGGAGGACAATGCCACAGTTCACTGGGTACTCAGGAATCAGGTGACAGGCTCGCACCACGGCAGACCGGCTGGCGTGGGAAGGTGGCTGCTTTTGCGGTCCGTGCAGCTCGGCGACTCCGGAAACTATTCCTGCTACCGGGAAGGCCACCCGGCTGGGAGAGTGCGCTTGGTGGTGGACGGTGAGTGGCGTCCTCAGAGCTCCCAGCACGGCTCTGCGTGTTCCAGCGAGAGATTCCCCACTTGACCCTTTAAATTCCTGTCATTTCCTTGGCCCAAGCATTTCGGGGAAAGGCCTGGTGACGCCTGCCAGTGAGGCTGGCCGAGCTTCCAGCTGGGTGGGGGTGGCTAGCTGAAGGAGATGCCGTCTCTCCAGTCTTGCTGGGTGCTTAGGGGTTGAGGGTCCGGGGACAAGGGGCCTGGGTTTGAATCCTCCTCCTTGATGGCTTAACTTCTCTGCTCCTCAGTTCTCTTGTTGGTAAAAGAAGGTTCGTTTTATTAACCTAGTTCAGGTTTATTTTAAAGATTAAATGAGTGTGTGTGCGTGCACACGTAATGGTGTTAAAAACTCTGGCACATAGTAAGCTCTCGAACGAACTATTCTTATTGTTAGAATTAGCTGGTTCCTAGCTCCCTTGTATCTCATAAGACACCCTAGAGTCAGACGCCCAGTGTGCCAGGCCCTGTACTGAGGGACTTTCTTTCTTGGTGTCTTGCATCGTCCTCCCAATGTCCCAGTGAGAGAAAGCAGTATTATTATGATCATTTTTCAATCATTTAATTTCACAGGAGAAAACTGAAGGGAGATTGGGACTTGCCCACACAGCCAGTGTAACTCCAAAGCCCCAACTTTGTTTTCTGTCAATCGTGCTCCCCTTTAGGCAAGTTAGCCTCCCAGGTTTCTCCCCTCACTTGCCCACCTCCTAGCCTGACATGAGGACTTCGGTGTCCTTTAATTTCCCAGCCCAGTAAGATCTGTTCATGGCTGTTGGCTATAGTGTAGGCTGGCATCAGGGCAGGGTGGGGTGGCAGGGCTGAGCTGAGAGCTCCCTCAGAAGGGAGGTGAGCCCAGAAAGGAAGTTAAATGTGCTGCCTCCTCAGCCTCTATCCTCTCCTTCCAGTTCCCCCGGAGAAGCCCCGGATCTCCTGCTTCCAGAAGAGCCCCCTCAGTAGCGTGAATTGTGAGTGGAGTCCTCGGAGCCCTCCATCCCTGACCACCAAAGCCGTGTTACTGGTGAAAAAGCTGTAAGTATCTTGGCTGGGCAGTGTGTCTGTCCCCTCCATCCTTCCTGAAGCTCCAGGAGTGATGGGGAGTGGGGAAGCTCTCAGAGGAACTGGCCGACCAGTGATTCCAAAATGTTACTGGAAAGTAATACTTTGGCCACCTGATGGGAAGAGCTGACCCAATGGAAAAGACCCTGATGCTGGGAAAGATTGAAGGCAGGAAGAGAAGGGGACGACAGAGGATGAGATGGTTGGATGGCATCACCGACTCAATGGACATGGGTTTCAGCAGGCTCCAGGAGATGTAAAGGACAGGGAACCCTGGTGTGCTGCAGTCCATGGGGTCGCAAAGAGTCGGACATGACTGAGCGATTGAACAAGTACTTTAAGCTGAGAGAAGAGGATGGGGGGCTTCACCAGGAGAGCACACCCTGGGCTAGTCAGGGCGCTACCCTATTTGCACTGTCCACACAGAAGCCAGGGCGGAGGGGTGGGAGTTATCTTTCTCCTTAACAGATGGAGAAACTGTGAACCACAGACACTAATTAGTTTGTTTAAGGTCATCTAGCTAGTAAGTAGCGCTGCCAGGAATCAAACCCCAGTCTATCTCATTTCATTCAAATTACAAAGGTTTTGGGTGTTGCTCTTAAGAAGACACAGATGTCCTTGGGTGGGGAAGGGCAACTCCTGATCAGTCCTTACTGTGAGCTTATCATGATTTTCCCATCATCATGGCGGGTGAGAGGAAGTGGTGATAGAGTGGGGAGAGGGAGCTGGGGGCAGTGGGCAGGAAGTCACACTTGGTCCATGGGCCCTGTGGCACCAGAAGATGGCCCTGTCAGGCGTGGTTCTGCGCTTGGTCCTTTGTCTTGTCGTAGTAAAAGAGTTAAAACGAGGCTAGAAAGCTCACTCAGGCAGGATTTATTAAACAAGGGGCGTGACAAAATGCACTCCCAAGATGTGAGAGTGAGCTGACCCCATAGGAGTGGAGCCGCCCTATTTTAAGTTTTTCTTTTATGTTCTTGTTCCCTCCCCAAAGCAGTCCTCCGTGTCTGATTTGTTTTGCCCGTGTCAAACAGGGCTTGTATCCGAGACCAACTAGGGAAGCAGGCGTGTTGGGCACGTTTTTCCTGCTGAAGCTCCTGGCTGTAGGTTTTCCCTTTGCTCTGTTTTTCATGGGCTTTTAAACTTCTTTGTCTGCCTTTTAACTGCCACTCTGGACACTTTACCTAACAGCACATTGATAGATGAATGGATACAGAAATTGTGGCACACATTTACAGTGGAACATTACTCAGCTCTAATAGCGCAAAGTGGGATGAGTTCAGGCATGGATGTGGAGCAGGTGGATGATCACACCTCTGCAGTTTTCTCTGTTTCCATCTCAGAGCCAAGGTCCCATTGAGTGCTCACTGCATCGTGTCTGACTCTGTGCAACCCTTTGGACGGTAGCCCACCAGGTTCCTCTGTCCATGGGATTCTCCAGGCAAGAATACTGGAGGGGGTTGCCATGCCCTCCTCCAAGGGATCTTCCTCACCCAGGGATCGAACCCACATCTCCTGCATCTCCAGCACTGGCAGGCAGATTCTTTACCACTGTGACACTGGGAAGTCCAAAGGTCCCCTTGGTCTAGATGTTTATCCCTGAGTTTGAGCTGACAGTCATCAGAGTATCAAAAGATTCAAGCAGTGACATCGTCAGGGCGTTTTGGCCTGCACTTGTGCCTGTCTCCAGAGAGTCACCTGGTGGTGACGTTTGTGTTTTGGTCTCTGCACAGATATGTATAGATTGCCTGTCTGCACATGACACAGCTGCCATTAGGACTGACGGCTCACACTCCAAGTCGGGGAGGGTCAGAAGTCTCCACAACCTGAAGCTGAGCTAGGATATAAATTGTCTGGGACCTGGAAGGCATTTCTGCTTAGATGAGATGTTCCGTACTGTGGCCGACAGCTGCCCAGACCAGCCCAGGGAAAGCTTATTCACCTGACTGGAAGACTTGGTGTGTCGACAGAGTGCGATCGGACAGGGCATTTCCGTTCACAGCCTGCTCCTGACAGCAGCCTCAGGCACATCTACTTGCCCCTCCTGGGCTGTCTTCACGGGCGTGAGGAAGGGGGAATGGGGAGCCCTTGCGAGAGCCTCAGGTCCTCCCAGAACCCACTCAGGCCCATCCTGGGACTGTGAGGGTGAAATGCAAAGAGGTTTTGTGTGTTCTGCTCTTTTTGCTCACGTGTATGCCTGCGGTCACACCCTCGCCCCACTGCACTTGCTTGCTCACTCTCTCCATAAGTGTTTGTCAAGTTCAGCATCTGCGGTGGGTTGGGTGCTCTACCAGGCTGAAGGAGAGACAGGAGGCAAACAAGGCTGGGCCCTTGGACTTCCCTGGCAGCCCAATGGTTAAGAATCCAGGGTTCCGATGCAGGGGGTGCAGGTTAGATCTCTGGTTGGGGAACTGAGATCCCACATGCTGTGCTGCGCAAGCCAAAAAAAAAAGAAAAGAAAAGACTGGCCCTTGCTCTTAGGGCTTCCCTGGTGGCTGACAATAAAGAAAATGCCTGCAGTGCAGGAGACCTGGGTTCAATCCCTGGGTTGGGAAGATCCCCTGGAGAAGAGAGTGGCAACCCTTTGCAGTATTCTTGCTTGGAGAATTCCATGAACAGAGGAGTCTGGAGGGCTGTAGTCCATGGGGTTGCAGAGTCAGACATGATTGAGCGATTAACATGCATTGCTCTTAGGGCCCACAGGTTGTAGGAGACACACCACAGTCCTGTGGGATGGATGCCTGGGTGATGGTGGAGGGAGGCCCTAACTCAGACTGGGAAGGTGGGGGCGGCCTTCCAAGAAGAAAAGAGTTTGTCCTGGGCCTGGGGTTCAGACTCAAAACAGAGGTTGATGGTTGATTTGTCCTGTGGCAGTGAGGTGGTTGGCTGCCCTGGCCTCACAGGCCCATACATGTCATACGTGGGTGAAGTCTCAGGCTTCCAGACTAGGTGGGAGAGTGTCTGACTCAACTCCAGTATCTCTATCACCCAGAAATCCTTTCTGGGCTCACCTGCCAGAAACACTCCCATCTCCTTGCAAACCCCTCCAGCACTTCGAGCTTCTGGAATGGCATTCCACTGGCTGTGCTAGTCCTCTGAGGGCAGGCCTTTTTTGTTAGTATCTTGGGGCCAGGGTGGGGCCCCAGGGTTCCTTTCTGCATCCCCCGCAGAGGTCACAGCAGAGGGCCTGGCAGAGAGCCTGAATGCATGGCTCCCCCGTGATGCCACAGCGATTGAGTTCGCCCTCTAGTTCAGCCCCTTTGATGGCGGTGCCAGGGGCTAAGCTAGATGTCTTACACTCATTTTTCAACTAATCCTAAGAAAGCCCTGTGAGGTGGGTACTATTAACATTACCATTTTTGAGTGAGAAAACAGAGGCTTGGAGAGGTTGGAGAATTTACTCAAGACCCCAAGTGCTACTCAGTGTGTGGAGCGGAGATGAACACCCCCGGGGTGAGACCCCAGAGCCTCAGCGTCTCAGCACGGGCCCTGCTCACCCCAGTCCTGGGTAAGTGCCGCAGCTGATCGCCAGCCCCGCCCTTGTTTTGTCTCCACAGTCCGGCGCAAGCCTTCCAGAAGCCGTGCCAGTACTCCCCCGAGACCCAGCGCTTCTCCTGCCAGTTGGCTGTCCCTGAGGGAGACAGCTCTTTCTACGTAGTGTCCCTGTGTGTCGCCAACAGTGCCGGGAACAAGTCCAGCAGCGCCCTAGGATTTGACGGCTTCAAACTCCGTAAGTGAGCTCTTCAAGCTCCCTCTGCCCTTTACTGTGTGTGTTGTTTTTTTTTTTTTAATTTAATGTTCCTCATGCGCCTTTTGGAGTGGCCTGGTGAAGGGTTTGGTTGCCAGGAGTCTGACTGTGGCAGGGATGTGTGCAGCAGTGGGCGGGGCTTGGAGGCGGGGTCTGGCCTGCTGGGGGCGTGCCGTCTTCCCGGGTCTCTCTCTTGCACCGTGCTTGGTGTTGGAGGCGGGGTCTGGCCTGCTGGGGGCGTGCCGTCTTCCCGGGTCTCTCATTTGCACCGTGCTTGCTGCCACACAGGAGCTCCGCTCCCTTTCCCCACAGTGCAGCCCGACCCACCTGGCAACATCACGGTCAGCGCGGTGGAGAGAAACCCCCGCTGGCTCAGTGTCACCTGGCAAGACCCCCCCTCCTGGAACTCATATTACTACAGGCTACGGTTTGAGCTCCGATACCGGACCGAACAGTCAAAGACATTCACAACATTGATGGTAAATTTTTCTTTTATTCTTGGACAGTAAAGAGTCCTTAGATACTCAGGGGATGGTAGAATGGGTAGAACAGTTCAGTTCAGTCGCTCAGTCGTATCCGACTCTTTGTGACCCATGAATCGCAGCATGCCAGGCCTCCCTGTCCATCACCAACTCTCGGAGTTCACTCACTCATGTCCATCGAGTCGGTGATGCCATCCAGCCATCTCATCCTCTGTTGTCCCCTTCTCCTCCTGCCCCCAATCCCTCCCAGCATCAGTCTTTTCCAATGAGTCAACTCTTTGCATGAGGTGGCCAAAGTATTGGAGTTTCAGCTTCAGAATGAGTCCTTAAAATGAACACCCTTTAGAATGGACTGATCTCCTTCAGAATGGACTGGTTGGATCTCCTTGCAGTCCAAGGGACTCTCAAGAGTCTTCTCCAACACCACAGTTCAAAAGCATCAATTCTTCGGCCCTCAGCTTTCTTCACAGTCCAACTCTCACATCCATACATGACCACAGGAAAAACCATAGCCTTGACTAGACGGACCCTTGTTGGCAAAGTAATATCTCTGCTTTTCAATATACTATCTAGGTTGGTCATAACTTTCCTTCCAAGGAGTAAGCGTCTTTTAATTTCATGGCTGCAGTCACCATCTGCAGTGATTTTGGAGCCCCCCAAAATAAAGTTTTGCAGTCCAAGGGACTCTCAAGAGTCTTCTCCAACACCACAGGTCAAAAGCATCAATTCTTCGGCCCTCAGCTTTCTTCACAGTCCAACTCTCACATCCATACATGACCACAGGAAAAACAAAAATTCTCTCCGACTCTAGCAAAGAACATGGGCTTTGAAATTAGGTAAGTGGAGGTCAGCTCAGTTCAGTCGCTCAGTTGTGTCTGACTCTTTGCAACCCCATGGACCGCAGCACACCAGGCCTCCCTGTCCATCACCAACTCCCAGTGTTTACTCAAATTCATGTCCATTGAGTCAGTGATGCCATCTAACTATCTCATCCTCTGTCATCCCCTTCTCCTCCTGCCTTCAATATTTCCCAGCATCATAGTCTTTTCAAATGAGTCAGTTCTTCACAGAGGTACAAATGCTCATTTTTCTACTTACAAGCCAGGTGATGTTTACAGATTTACTGGAGACATTTTCTGAGCTTGGGAGTTTAGTTTTCTGTAAAATAGGAATAAAAATACTTCATTTATATAATTATCAAGAAAATTATTTTTGTGTGTGGTGTTAGAGAGTGATCTAGTTTCATTCTTCTACAAGTGGTTGACCAGTTTTCCCAGCACCACTTGTTAAAGAGATTGTCTTTACTCCATTGTATATTTTTGCCTCCTTTGTCGAAGATAAGGTGTCCATATGTGTGTGGATTTATCTCTGGGCTTTCTATTTTGTTCCATTGANAAAGAAAATTAAATATTATACATGTCTAACCATAAAAATTACTTAGCAAATGTTAATTTCCTTCTCTTCCTGTTTTTAAATTTAAATGCTTTTAACCATCCCCAGCTTTCCCCACACTTTTAAATGATAAAAATGTTTGTACCTTAATGGCCCCATTGTTATGGGCCATTGTTTTTATTTCAATGACTTTTCATACTTGTATTTGACCAGGCTTTAGTAGAACTGATTGCATCTCACTGAGATGTGAATCTGTAGGCTTGCGGTCATTTGCATGATAGTCTTAAATCATTACCTAGAAATTCAAAAGTAATGGACACTAACTGATTCAGTGATCTCAAAGATGGTTTGCATTTCTCTCTGGACATCAAAATTTATACCTATGAAATGGGAATAAAAATATAAAACCCTGTTCAAATTAATGAAACAATATAAAGGTTGGAGTTTCCTGGAAGAACGAAACTGAACAAATCGAACTATTATTCATAGTTCATTGAATTGTGGCAAGTTGATTCTGAGCCATCCCGCCACTGTCTATCTCAGAAACAGAGAAATAGGAGGCAGAGTGGCTGGTGGGTGTACATTCCAGTCACCATCCGGCTACTAAAAGGCAGGCCCAGCCAACCTGCTCTCGTGTCAGAGGTACAGCACTCCCAAGGCTCCCTTTCAGAGAGCAATTGAGTTTACAGTTGTCTCTGATGAAAATAACGTCCTGGTCAGAGGGAACAATTTCGTGCAGAATATAAATACATTTTATTTGCAGAGCAGGAAAGAGAAGTGCTAAGTGAAAATATGAAATTGGAGTATTATGTGTTGGGAGAGCAGTTCCTTTCATCCTTGCAGCTAATGGACTGAACAAAAAGTGCACAATTTGTTTCATGTGATAATTCACTAACTGACAAAGTTTCCATTTCTGAGTCCCTTTCCACATTCAGCTGCTGGTTTGATAGTGCAGGAGTACAATTATCTGCTTATCTATTGCACTGCATAAACTGGGAGGTTGGAATATACGTGAGGAATAAGAACAACTGATTAAGTCCTTCCTGCTAAAGGCAAAATGGAGTATCTCCTGCTCACCTTAAACTAGCCATCTGTTTCCTTTGTGATGTTGTCTTCCCTGGAGAATCCACTTTTAGAGAAATATTCTAATATGGGAAGGAGAACAGTAGCTGGGTTCAGTTTTACTTTGAGCTTTATTCTTGCTTCCTTTTCATCTTTCTTGTAAATTGAACAATCTTGAATGGAGGGCTGGTTCTAATCACCAGCCTAGAAACAAGGGTCAGTCACCCTCGAGTTGTGACTAGCACACACAGGAGCTTTATTACAGAGGACTTAAGATGGATGGGTGTTAGTCACTCAGTCGTGTCCGACTCTTTGTGACCCCATGGACTGTAGCCCACCAGGCTCCTCTGTCCATGGAATTCTCCAGGCAAGAATACTGGAGTGGGTTGCCATTTCCTTCTCCAGAGGATCTATCCCACTCAGGGAGCGAACCCTGTTTTCCTGCATTGCAGGCAGACTGTTTGCCAACTGAGGCACCAGGGATGCCCAGGACTCATGATGGCTCAGCAGTAGAGTCTTCTTGCAGTGCAGAAATGCAGGAGATGTGGGTGTGATCCCTGGGCTGGGGAGATCCCGTGGAGGTGGAAAGGCAATCCACTTCAGCATTCCTGCCTGAAACAAATCCCATGGACAGAGGTGCCTGATGGGTGCAGTCCATGGGGTCACAGCTGAGGGACTGAGCACAAGCATGAGCATGAACCCACGGGCAGGGATGTAGGGAGCTTTCAGAAGAGATTGGAGCTGATCACCTGCAGGGCTTCCAGACGTTTCTGTTGTCACCTCTACTTTCTCTGCACATCCGTTCATTCTGCTCCCTGGGACTCTGTTTTATTCTTCCCTTTTCTCTGTAGATGGGATTTATCTATGTACCCATCTGCGTGGTGGATGTATGGTTGGCTCTAAAACTCCTGAGTTTTATATCTTATGGTTTTAGCCAAAGATAGACTCACTGCCTCTGAGTTGAAATTTCAAACTTTTGGGAAAGAGAAGCTGATTGATCCAGTGTGGTCTGCTGTTCCTACCTGGTCCGATTGACTGAGGTCAGAGTGGAAGGGAAAGGCAGTTTAAGTACAGCTGCAGACACCCTGTCTTGTGGGTAGGGAGGCAGTTTTGGTAAACAATGTGAAGTGAAGCCGCTCAGTCGTGTCTGACTCTTTGCGACCCCATGGACTATAGCCCACCAAGCTCCTCCATCCATGGGATTCTCCAGGCAAGAATACTGGAGTGGGTTGCCATTTCCTTCTCCATGGGAAACAATAGGTGGGCAGAAATCCAAATGATACTCCAGACTACATCTGTCGTCCTGTTTAAAGAAATCATCATGCTAATGGAGCTTGTCCTTGAATCCTAAATGATCAGACTTGTGGTGGGTTTTTATCCACTGTGTTCTGTTTTCATCAGTTTGTGTGTGTGTGTGTGTGTGTGTGTTTGGATATGTTAACATCCTGTTTCTTGTTACCCATGTGAGTGGTAAACACCACCTTTGGTCAACCCATTCTTCTGCCCACCTCTGCTCGGTAATCACTTTGCACTTGACATCATCTCACATGCAGGCTGGAAGGCCTTGTGAGGAGCTCTTATGGTGAATTGGTGGGCAGAGAGGAGGCACCATGGTGGAAATGGAAGAGGAGGGTCAGGAGTGATAGAAGGGTCAGGGATGTGTGGTTTCAGAAGCTGAAGGAGAAGAGCTTTAAGGGCTGAGGAGCTGTGGACTCCAAAGGGCTGAGCCTCAACACCCCTACCCATCCCCCCACCCCATCCATAGTCCTCAGGTATGAGTGGAGCCCCTGAGCACTGAGCCGAATCACTGGCAAAGCCTAGATTGTGAAATCTTTCTTTGGAAAGTAAGGTAAATTTTATTGTGACTTAGTTTCTATCAAGTAACAAGATGCTAATGGAAAGGCAGGCTGATACAGTGAATCAAATCTCATTTAACTACTGAGATGACACATACGTGAGATGCTGTGGTACCTACTATGGGAAAAATGGGGCCTGCTTCCTTTTTTTCTGACTCAAACTTTCCCAGGATATTTTTTCTTGATATGCTGTGACCTGTGATGATTTGGGGTGTATAACCTAGAAAAACAAAGGCAGAAAGTGAAGTCTAAGAGGTCTGCTGCTGCTGCTGCTGCTGCTAAGTAGCTTCAGTTGTGTCCAACTCTGTGCGACCCGATAGATAGCAGCCCACCAGGCTCCCCCGTCTCTGGGGTTCTCCAGGCAAGAACACTGGGTTGCCATTTCCTTCTCTAATGCATGAAAGCGAAAAGTGAAAGAAGTCACTCAGTCGTGTCCGACTCTTAGCTACCCCATGGACTGCAGCCCACCAGGCTCCTCTGCCCATGGGATTCTCCAGGCAAGAGCACTGGAGTGGGGTGCCATTGCCTTTTCCGCTAAGAGGTGTATACAGTGTCAAATGCTGCCCTTAACTGTAGAAGAAACTTGCCTATTTAGCTTCACTAACACTTCAGAGTAGAAGCCTTTGCCTTTACTAAAAATGTTGCTTTTGAATGACCACACTTTATTTTTAACATTATTTATAGCTTCCTTTGCTTTCTTTTGAAATGTAGATTTAAAAAATGAATTAGTGTTCCCCTAGCTAATCATAGTTTATCCTTTAGAATTACCTTCCTCAATCCAGGGAAAATTAGACAACTGAGCACTGTTAGTAATTAGATTCTTTTGTCAGGTTTAGTTTAATATCCATTATATTTAGTATAATTGCTGTACATACAATTGAAAGGTTGTTGCTGAACCATGAAAGACGCCAGGATTCTTGGCCTCCGGAGGAGAAGAATTCAACTCGGGGCCAGTGACAAGGCTTGATTGCTCAGAGCTTTTGTGTAATAAAGTTTTATTAAAGTATAAAGAGATAGAGAAAGCTTCTGACATAGACATCAGAAGGAGGCAGAAAGAGTGCCCCCTCGCTAGTGTTAGCAATGGAGTTATATACTTTTTAACTACTTATTCAGTTCAGTTCAGTCACTCAGTCATGTCTGACTCTTTGGGACCCCATGAATCACAGCACGCCAGGCCTCCCTGTCCATCACCAACTCCTGAGTTCACTCAAACTCATGTCCATTGAGTCAGTGATGCCATCCAGCCATCTCATCCTCTGTTGTCCCCTTCTCTTCCTGCCTCCAATCCCTCCCAGTATCAGGCTCTTTTCCAATGAGTCAACTCTTCACATGAGGTGGCCAAAGTATTGGAGTTTCAGCCTCAGCATCAGTCCTTCCAATGAACACCCAGGACTGATCTCCTTTAGGATGGACTGG
>SJYT01048270.1:86602-167101 GCA_006410635.1 Cephalophus harveyi | reverse complement strand
TGGAGAAGACTCTTGAGAGTCCCTTGGACTGCAAGGAGATCCAACCAGTCCATTCTGAAGGAGATCAACCCTGGGATTTCTTTGGAAGGAATGATGCTAAAGCTGAAACTCCAGTACTTTGGCCACCTCATGAGAAGAGTTGACTTATTGGAAAAAACTCTGATGCTGGGAGGGATTGGGGGCAGGAGGAGAAGGGGACGACCGAGGATGAGATGGCTGGATGGCATCACTGACTCGATGGATGTGAGTCTGAGTGATCTCCGAGAGATGGTGATGAACAGGGATGCCTGGCGTGCTGCGATTCATGGGGTCGCAAAGAGTCGGACACGACTGAGCGACTGAACTGAACTTACTAGCGTGTGAGATGAGTGCAATTGTGCAGTAGTTTGACCATTCTTTGGCATTGCCTTTCTTTACATCTATAGCCTATACATCTTTACACCATAGCCTTGACTAGATGGACTTTTGTTGGTAAAGTAATGTGTCTGCTTTTTAATATGCTGTCTAGGTTGGTCATAACTTTCCTTCCAAAGACTAAGCGTCTTTTAATTTCATGGCTGCGGTCACCATCTGCAGTGATTTTGGAGCTCCCAAAAATAAAAGTCTGACACTGTTTCCACTGTTTTCCCATCTATCTGCCATGAAGTGATGGGACTGGATGCCATGATCTTAGTTTTCTGAATGATGAGCTTTAAGCCAACTTTTTCACTCTCTTCTTTCACTTTCATCAAGAAGCTCTTTAGTTCTTCTTCACTTTCTGCCATAAGGGTGGTGTCATATGCATATCTGAGGTTATTGATAATCTTGATTCCAGCTTGTGCTTCTTCCAGCCCAGCGTTTCTCATGATGTACTCTGCATAGAAGTTAAACAAGCAGGGTGACAATATACAGCCTTGACATAATCCTTTCCTGATTTGGAACCAGTCTGTTGGTCCATGTCCCGTTCTAACTGTTGCTTCCTGACCTGCATATAGGCTTCTCAAGAGGCAGGTCAGCACACCCATTTCTTTCAGAATTTTCCAGTTTATTGTGATCCACACAAAGGCTTTGGCATAGTTAATAAAACAGAAATAGATGTTTTTCTGGAACTCTCTCGCTTTTTCCATGATCCAGCGGATGTTGGCAATTTGATCTCTGGTTCCGCTGCCTTTTCTAAAACCAGCTTGAACATCTGGAAGTTCACGGTTCACGTATTGCTGAAGCCTGGCTTGGAGAATTTTAAGCATTACTTTATTAGCGTGTGAGATGAGTGCAGTTGTGCGGTAGTTTGAACATTCTTTGGCATTGCCTTTCTTTACATCTGTTAATACATTACTGTTTCAAGAAGCACACAATGTAATAAAATGATTTTATGAAATTATCTTGAATGTTCAGAGTTAAACTATCAGAGTTAGTCCATTTTTCAGGTTCTGATTATTATAACAGCTTTTAAAAATATTTTGCCTCTAAAATATTTTGCAATTAATTGATTGCTTCATCTTTTATTGATACCCTTTAAATACTTGGTGCATTCCATATTTAGTCAGTGTAAATCAGGAAGAAAAGCTCAACTTTAGGAATTTAGTGACCTGGGTTAAAATGTCAGTCCACCACTGATTATTTCTGTGACCTTACAGTACTTAATTTCTGTGAATCTTATATCATTTGTTAAATGAAAATGACAATATCAGTTTGTAGGATTTAGCACAATTATCTCACAAGTAGTATAAGTTTTATTACTGTCACAGGCACCATGAAGATTTGTGCTTGCCCTGTGCCAGGAATAAACCTAAAGGATTAAAATGATATATTTGGATTAAAACTACATTTTCTGAGAGAAATAACAAATTATATTGCTTAACTTATGGGCATGGGAATAAAGGTCCTTGAACACATTGCATCTGAAAAACCAAGAGTGGCCATCCATTTTCTTTACAATATACTTAATGGGTCCCTAACAAAAGATTACATAATCACAGACACAGAATTTATCATGTAGATGATGTCCCTGAATGGGTAATGCTAGGGAGTCACAAATGTGAAGTGAATTAACAACAAGCTCAGTGTTCAGGACCAGCTGGTACGTGCAGTTAAGATCAGAATACGCTCAGTGGCTCAGCTGCCCTCGGCACAATGGCCGACTGATGGTTTGGCTGTGAATAACAACCCTTCATCACTGACACATTTACCTTATCCCTTAAGTGCGGCCCTGGCTGGTTTCACATGGAGACCATTTCTCTCCAGTATGACCCCCATGGTAAATATATTGTACACACAGCGCTTTGTCCATCAACCAGAAGAACAAAAATGCTTTTACTAGACATTTTCTCACATTTGCATCATGTAACAGCTGTTTTCATTCACCACACAAAAAGTAAATAATATTTAGATAAAGATAGGCTTCTGTTGTCCTCATTTTGCTCCCAGCATTTTGCTCATAACAATTATGAAAAAAACATCATTTTTGAATTGAAACAATATATATTTTTTCTCCTTTGCTAGCATATGAAGGATAGAAATATCCTTTCCTTTTTGTCACCTCGGTGACTAACACAATGCTTGGCTAACACTCAATAACTAATTAATCATACTAAACTTAAGATCACCTGAATGCTTGCTACATGTCAAGAATGGTGCTAACTTCAGTACCTGCGTCAATTATGTAATACAAATAACCTCATGACTTTGGGACTTAACAGTAGCAGTAACTAAGACATAGAAAGGTTTAGCAACTTGCCCATGGACCTATGGCTAAAAGTGATGGAGCAGCATTCCAAATTCAAAAAGCTAATGAGGGATTCCCTGGTGGTCCAGTGGTTAAGATTCTGGACTTCCAATGGAGGGGGTGCAGGTTTAATCGATCCCTGGTTGTGGGAACTAAGATCCCACATGCCAAAGGGCATGGTCAAAAAAACTATAAATTTCAATCAGTTAGCTGCCAAGTCCATGCTCTGACCACCACCATGGCACATGCAGTAGCCTCTCTCAGTCAGAAGACCAGATTCAATTCCTGGGTCAGGAAGATTCCCTGGAGAAAGAAATGGCAACCTAGTCCAATGCTCTTGCCATGGAAAAATTAGATGGACCCAGGAGCCTGGTGGGCTATAGTCCATGGGGTCACAAAGAGTCGGACATTACTGAGCAACTGAGTGTGTGCGCGTGCATGCTTGCACACGTGCACATGCACACACACACACACACACAGACACCCCTTGAGACCAAGGGCTGAAAGTCTTTGTCTTCAAATTCTTAGCATATTATAGGTGTGCAATGGTTTTTGTTAAATTAATGACTATATAATTGAATTAACTGTTATTGTCAGTGCTTTGAATCAAACCAACTAATTAATGTTTGTTTAAATCTAAATTTTTTCTTTAAAATGTGGCACAAGTGCTATCAATTGATATATAGTGGATCAATATTATTTTACTTTGAGCCCTTCTAGATATTTCTTATCAGATATTAAGATAATTAGTGTCATTGAATATTACTGAAAAAAATGAATCTAGAGCTGTGAGTTTAAAGAAAAAGACAAAGCTTACTGCTAAAGAAAAACCTTGGGAATTGTGTGACCATGAACTCAACAGTGTGATATAATAAGCAAGCAGGGAAACCAAAATAAGTGAACAAAAACTACTGCCATCTTGGGTTTATTTGCACTGGATTAGTTTTTAAGGTGCTTGTGTAAATATTGCATCTTTGATATTCCTTAATATTTGTATTTGTGAAGCATTTTGTGATCACAGAACTAAAGAAATGCAAAATAAGGAAGTTCACAGATAATCCAGATGCTTCTAAATCATATTCCATTAATTCTTGGGAAATTCAAAAAGTGGCTTCTAGAGCATGTATGAGGAAGTGTGGTGAGAGGATTGCATGATTCTATGTTTCCAGGACTGGTTATTTAATTTTCAAGGTCCAGTGCAAAGTGAAAGTGAGAGATCTCTGTGAAGAGATCATCAGCAATGTCAGGATGATGAGGAGAGCATCAAAACCAAGCATGGGGCCCTCCTGAGCACGGGCCCCACGTGACAGCACAGGTTATACACACAATGAAACTGGCCCTACCTGTTATGATTCCCACTTTAGAGAGCCACTGGGAAAATTACCCAAAGGACAAATGGATTACAATGGGCAGGAGGAGACGCTATAGAAGAGGCTATAGGAAAATGATATTGGTAATCCAGGCAAGCTACGATGAGGCCCCAACCACATTTGTAGGTGTGATGAAGAGAAGGATTTTTATGCTGAAGTAACACCTCTTATAAGAGTTCAACTTTTCTATCTAATTTTCCCTATTTCAATTATATTTGTAAATTACCCCCAAACTACCATCTTAACACCACAGACCTTCATGAAATGAAAATACCCAGGAAGAAAAACTTTATAAAGAAAATCAATTCCAGAAAAAAAGACCGTGTCTTTATTCTATGTTAAAAATGGTCCACTTGAATTAGCGAGTGTCATCGTCAGTTAGTTAAACTTAATAGCAATGAATATATGAGCACACGGGGGCCATTAGGAACACTTAAGTATAAGAAATACGTCTGACTGATGTGCAGTGGCTATCTTTAGTCTTCTGGCAAGTGCACTGTGATTTCTGGCTCGCCCTAAGAAACCAACTGTGCTGGAACACTACGTAATGCCACTGCCATGTGAGAGTCAAAACTCTACTCCTGGGAAACCACAGAGATGTTAGCCACCCAGAACTAAGGGTCTCGGGTAAGGCGCCTGGAATTCTGCATAGTCAGCACTCCAGTTGTGCACCTTGGTTTCACCGGCTGCACTGGGGGGCAGTGGAGGGGGTGTGGCTGAGAAATGACACGTGGGAAGTACTCTGGATTCATTCAGACTTTGGCTTCCGCATACACTGATTGTGTGACTTTGGGCAAGTTATTAAATTTCTCTGAGTCTGACTTTTTTTTTTCCTATCTTTAATTTGGGAATTATAATAGCTCACAATTGTGAGGACTGAGCAATATCAGCTACAGAAGCCACTTAGCACAGTACTGGCACACATGGTAAAAGCCTGTCACTTGTTATTCAGCTATTCACACAAATAAGGTGGACCTCTTTTTAGGGAAAGTAAGAATCAAAAGAGCGTTAATTTTTAGGGCCTTTTTTGAGTGTATAAGTATTGTGAAGTTGACTGCTGGAGGGTCCACGAGGTGCTGCATAGCAGGGATCCCCAACCCCTGGGCCACAGACTGGTTCTGGTCCATGGTCTGTTAGAAACCAGGTTGCACAGAAGTGAAGCTTCACCTGCATTGACAGCCACTCTCCATCACTTGCATTACCACCTGAGCTCCACCTCATGTCAGGTCCGCAGCAGCACTGGATTCTCATAGGAGCACAAACCCTACTGTGAACTGTGTGTGTGAGGGATCCAGGTTGTCCATTCCTTATGAAAATCATGATTTCCATGGCCCGCCGTGGTCCATGGAAAAATTATCTTCCACGAAACTGGTCCCTGGTGCCAAAAAGCTTGGGGACTGCTGCTGTACAGGATGCTGAGGTTATGTCCATGAGCAGCCTCAGACTGGGTTGGGGACAGAGGTCCCTTCAGCCAGCATCTCTGTGGATCCAACTAAGCTGTGTCCACATTCTCAGGCAATGAGGGAAAAGTAGGATCATTTAAGGCTGTACAAAAGCACCTCCCCACCCTCGAGATGTGCATGGATTCCCTTCAGGCCTCATCTCCAATGATGAGATTGCGTAAAGGTTTTCCTAGTTGAGGTTACAGTGGCGAAGAGGCTCTGGGGAGGGCCTGTGGAGACCTACATAAATGCCAAGGTGTATCCCCATTACCGCTCTTGTCTCTAATAAAGTGCCAGAGAGAGAGAGAGTGCCAATGCTTAATTTACTTAATAAGACCTATTTATTCAGAAGAATTGATCCAGGGCTTTGTATAGGCACAACCTCTGAGTATCATTTTCTCCATCACTATAATTAGAGACTATAGATTTACTAGGGGGCAAGGGCAAAACAGCTTTTAAAACGTCATAGTAACAAATAATGAGCATCTGAAATAGGTTGTCATTATTTGAGCCAATCAACAGACGTTTCTAGACTGCCTTATATTCATGCTACTGCTGGCACTGTGATGACTATAAAGGAATGGTCTCTAATGCCAGTGAATTTATAGTCTACTGGAGGCAGAAATATCTAAATGATAAAACAACTGGGCTAATCTTTACCTTTTTAAGTGCTCCTTTACCAAGGCCTTTCCAGATCAGAACAGGAGCAGTGACAGCAGTCTAGCCCAGGTGCAGGCAATAACAGGAATGCAATAACAAAACCAACTATCTGCTCTATGTAATTGCCAGGCAATTCTAAACGATGTCAGTGAGTACAGACTTCTGCTGCTCAGAATCCTGTTGGTTGTGGCAGACTGTATTCTTCAAAACTGGCTGCAACAGTCTCCCATTCCCTTGTCACCCCCTCATTAAAAGGTGAAGTCAAATTCTCCTCCCTTTGAAACTGGGCCATCTTGTGACTTACTTGTAAACAACAAAACACAGCAGATGTGACACTATGAACTCATAAAAGCCAATGAACTTCTGCTTTGTTCACTGAAACACTTGTGCTTGGAGTCTTGCAGGAAACCTGACCCACCTGGGGCTGCCATGTTGTGAGGAAGCCAAGACATACGGAAAAGTCACTTACAGGTAGCCCAAGTCGTGAAGTCCTCCCAGACCTGATGCAGCAATTGAATGAATAATCCTTCAGATAGTTCCATGCCTGAGATATCAAGGCATCCTTGGAGTCAGTCTTTGAATCTTCTCAATGGAGGCCAAAAACATCATACAGAAGAAAGATAGCCAGGCCACATCTTTCTAAATATCTGACCTACAGAATCTGTGAGCACAGTAAATTGCTTTATGCCACCAAGACTGGAACAGTTTGTTAAGGAGCAACAGTAAGTGGGACACTGGTTTAAACTGAAATAACTGCTATTGTTATTGTTGAGTGTCAATATATATAATGATCTTCAATCAGCACATTTTTACTACATAGTTTCTAATTAATATTGTATTGTACATGGAAGTTAATTTGACCTCCAAGCCATAGTACTTTCACCTTCTGGCATGTGCATTCAGCTATATATATTCATCTGGAGAGTAAGTTTGCTCTAAAGGCTGGGAAGCATTCAACCATGCCTTGGCTATGAAGTGTCTCCAACTCCTATGGTGCTAAAATGATAGCTTAGTAAAGGTAAAGATGAAGAAAGAGAACTTGAACTATTTTGATTCTGCCAATTTATGTGACTACCTGGAGTTTAACTTAATGAATAATAGGTTATTTCAATATAATAAAATCATAAAACAATATAAATATAGAGTATATTATTTTTCTGGGAATGTGCAAATTTTACTTCATACATAAAATATTTTACTAAATTTTAATGCCTTTAAAATATATGTCCATTGACAGAAAAATGAATAAAGAATTGTGGTACATATATACAATGGAATATTACTCAACCATAAAAAGGAATGAATTTGAGTCGGTTCTAGTAAGGTGGATGAACATAGAACCTGTTAGAGTGACGTAAGTTAGAAAGAGAAAAACAAATATCATATATTAATGCACATACATGGAATCTAGAAAAATGGTACTGATGAACCTGTTTGAAGGGCAGGACTAGAGATGCAGATATAGGGAAAAGACTTGTGGACAAGTGGGAAGAATTGAGCTAGTAGCATTGAAACATATACATTACCATATGTAAAACAGATAGCTAATGGGAAGTTTTTATACAACACAGACTGCTCAGCCAGGTGCCCTGTGACAACCTAGTGGGGTGGGGTGGGGTAGGGGTGGAAGGGAGGTTCAAGAGGAGGGGATATAAGTATACTTACAGCTGATTCATGCTGTTGTGCAGCAGAAATCAACACAACATTGTAAAGCAATTATCCTCCAATTAAAACAATTTTGTTCATTTTAAAGTTGAAAAATGAATCAATACTATAATGTTTATTACTGTTACCATGTAACTATTGCTGAAAGTAACTTTTCCATCCAGAGGAAGAGATACTAAAGAACGATTTTCTTTGGTGTCAAACATGCTAGGTGTGCCACTGTAGATAAGTAGATTGAAAGTGAAAGTGAAAGCTGCTCAGTCGTGTTCCACTCTTTGTGACACCATGGACTATACAGTCCATGGAATTCTCTAGACCAGAATACTGGAGTGGGTAGCTTTTCCCTTCTTCAGGTGATCTTCCCAACTCAGAGACTGAACCCACATCTCCCATATGGCAGGCGGATTCTTTATCAGTTGAGCCACAAGGGAAGCCCAAGAATACTGGAGTGGGTAGCCTGTCCCTTCTCCAGGGGATCTTCCTGACCAGGAATCAAACCGGGGTCTCCTGCATTGCAGGAAGATTCTTTACCAACTGAGCTATCAGGGAAGCCCTTGATAAGTAGATTACTTTCAATTAAAAAGACAACAGTAAACTCCAAAAAGGAAAGCAACTTTGATCTAGGTAATAAAGACAAAGAACTTGTTTCTTTTCACTACAGAATGTTTGAACCCTGTTCCACACAGTACCTCCCATACGGGAAGCATGGAGTCTATCCCACTACCAAAGCCAACAAGAGCTGGACAGTGCCTTCCTCAAAGTCCTGGCCAGAAGTTTGCTGGCACACAGGCCACACTCAGTCAGTCAAATACGCCTGAAAGTGATGCAAAAAAGCAGACAAAGGGAAATACCCATTTGATTAGCAGCTGTGGTGGCAGCCATGCCGGTGGAGGCACTACCAGAGGGCGGCCATGTGGGGTCCTGGGTCCCGCAGGCCCAGCAGTGCATCCTCACTGTGTCCTTCCCGTGGTCCGGTTCTGGCTGCTCAGGTTCCATCCGTTCCCGCTCATTCCCTGAACCTAGCTTGTAAGCCCATCCTTTCACCTCATTTGGGCCAAATCAGCCAGATTCACTTTCCATTATGTATAGTGGCCAACTGTGGTTGATACATATGAAGATGACTAGAATTTTGACTAGCTGAATACGGAGGTAGGAGGTACTGAAGATATTGTATTAATAGGTCAGGAGAACAGCAAAGGTAGAAGTACTAATGTGGAAAAAATATTGTAGTTAGTGACTGGTGATGATCTAGTGTGAACTGAGTTCACGTGACCTGGGAACTGAGCTCATGAAAGAGGGTGTGGTGAATGAAGGGAGGTGTCTTAGCTGAACCTGCCATAACAAAATACCAGAGACTGGACAATTTCAATTTCAATTCCAATGAGAGGTATTTATTTCCTCACAGCTCTAGAGGTTGGAAGTCTGAGGTCAGGGGCCAGAATGATTGGGTTCTGATGAGAGCTTCCTTCCTCGTTTATAGAAAGTTGGTTTCCTACTGTGTCTTCATATGGCACACAGAAAGACCAAGCTCTCTGGTGTCTTTTCTTATAAGGGAACTAATTCCACCTTGAAAATCTCATCTAAACTTAATTACCTCCCAAAGGCCCCTCTTCCAAATGCCATCAAGTGGAGGTCAGAGCTTCAATACGTGAATTTTACAGACAAAAGTCCATATAGTGAAAACTGTGGTTTTTCCAGTAGTCATGTATGAATGTGAGAGTTGGACCATAAAGAAAGCTGAACACTGAAGAATTGATGCCTTTGAACTGTGGTGCTGGAGAAGACTCTTGAGAATCCCCTGGAAAGCAAGGAGATCAAACCAGTCAATCCTAAAGGAAATCAACCCTGAATATTCATTTGGAGGACTGATGCTGAAGCTGAAGTGCCAATATTTGGCCACCTGATGTGAAGAGCCGATTCATTGGAAAAGACCCTGATGCTGGGAAAGACTGAGGGCAGGAGGAGATGACAGAGGATGAGGTGGTTGGATGACATCACTGACTCAATGGGCATGAGTTTGAGAAAATTCAGGGAGATAGTGAAGGACAAGGAAGCCTGGCATGCTGCAGTTCATGGGATCGCAAACAGTCGGGCACGACTTAATGACTAAACAACAACAGGAATTTTTCAGGGGACATAATTCAGTCTATGGCAGAAGGGAACACAAGCTTAGCCAGGAGGAAGAAGGTCTCCTATGCCACATTCAGGGGTGTGACCCTTGAAGGGTTGATGAGGGGAGGCTATGAGGAGCTTTTGTGCAAAAACAGACTTGTTTAAACTACTGCTTTAGGAATGTTACTCTAGTGGCACAGTGCAAAATGAATGGGGAGAGTGAAGAACTTTTTTAGGAAGCTTCTGTGGGAGGCTACTGCGAGAGTCAAGGTGAGTGACTTAAAGGAACCATGTTCAAGGAGAAGCATGAGGGGCAGGGTGGAGAAGACAAGTCTAAATTTGAGAGACATTTCAAATGTGGAACCAACATAATTAATCAGACATCTGGATGTGGGGGTGTGGAAGTGGGAGGAGTTGAGGATGACTCAGAGGTTTCGCTTGGGTAACTGAGACAGTAGGAATGCCAATAATCAAATCAGAAGATAGAAAAGCAGTAGCTGGTTTGGAGCAATGGCAGGTCATGATTTCTATTTTTGAAATGCAGAATTTAAGGAGGCGATGAAACACAATATATTTATGTTCAAGTTAGGAATACACTCGGAGTTCAGGAGAAAGGTAGGGCCAGGGAAGGAGCTTTGGGGTTCACTTGAAAAGACATGGAAGTGGCAATGAATGAGATCATCCATGAGAGGGATAACTGAGGGAACAAAATGAGGCCAAGAATGGAAGTCTGGTAAATGCTGGTAGGTGGTTTTAGGACATTGCAGTAAAGCACTTTTAATAAGAGAGGAGGCCAATTTAGAAAATAAAATGTTCCCAAAGTTTAAAAAAAAGAAAAGTTCAGATAGAAGGGGGTGATCAAAAGTCTTAGTAATGTTGAAATGGTCAGAAAGACAAGGGTCTGAAGAGGCTTTTGATATGATCTCTGGTGGATGAAGTCTAAAGAGTAGTTTAGGTAGAGTGTAGCTGTGGCAGAGAAGAACAAAATCCACATAATAACTAGTTTATAAGGCGAGGAAGTATCAATTAGTCTTTCTAGATGCAGTCTTTCAGAAATGAGAAGACTCAAATCAAATACATCCATACATCCATCAAATTTATGGATGGTATTATAGAGTTGTTGGTTTTATTTTTGATAGTGGAGATTTTACCATGTCTCAAGAAATCACATTTTCCTAAATTGTACATAAGCTAAAAGCACACATTCCTATATACAAAAATATGCCTGATTAATATGTTTGACAGAGGAAAGAAAGCAGTAAATATACTATCTGTAAAACATTTAGCCCAGTAAGCATGCCATAATAACAGTTATTATTTTTATACTCTAAATTTCTACACTATTATAGAAGAATTTCTATTTGTTATTTGAAGTCCTTTGTTCTCCTTTCAAAATTTTCTTTACATGGCATAAACAAACAAAAGGCTCAAAGCAGACTGTGTTCACAGGAGAAGGTAATGTCTTTTGTAATACAGTGGAAGATGTGCCAAGAATCTCCTTGATTTGAACTATCAGTTCAGTTTAGTTGCTCAGTCATGTCCGACTCTTTGCGACCCCATGGACTGCAGCATGCCAGGCCTCCCTGTCCATCACCAACTCCCGGAGTTTACTCAAACTCATGTCCATTGAGTCGGTGATGCCATCCAACCATCTCATCCTCTGTCATCCCCTTCTCCTCCTGCTTTTAATTTTTCCCAGCCTCAGGGTCTTTTCCAATGAGGCAGCTCTTTGCATCAGGTGGCCAAAGTATTGGAGTGTCAGCTTCAACATCAGTCCTTCTAATGAATATTCAGGACTGATTTCCTTTAGGATTTGAACTATAGCATCCATCCATTTAGGATAAGTTTGATGACTGAAATTACAGAGTTATAATTTTTGCTATACATTGAACATGAACGTGAAGTTGCTCAGTTGTGTCCGACTCTTTGCGACCCCATGGACTATTGCCTACCAGGATCCTCTGTCCATGGGATTTTCCAGGCAATAGTACTGGAGTGGATTGCCATTTCCTTCTTCAAGGGATCTTCCCAACCCAGGGATCGAACCCAGGTCTCCCGCACCGTGGACAGATGCTTTACCGTCTGAGCCACCAGGGAAGTGGTATACATTATGGCACTTCAAATGCAAATACATTTGGTACAGAGAGGATCACAGAAGACAATACAGCACACTCTTAACCCCTTGCTGCGCATTATCTTGTGAGAACCTCTCTAAGTTAGAACTAGATGAAAGCGTGTGGCAGCCAGAGAGGTAAGTTCCCCTGATCTCCTCTCAGCAAAGATCAAGCTATTGTGCTGTTAGGAGAGCAGTGAGCTGAGAGGCTCTGCCTTTAAAGCAGTTGGATTCACCATAGTGTTTGAGCAGAGGCCACAATCTTCCTGGCCAGCCCCAAGTCAATGACTAAGCATAGTATGGGTTCTAAGGCTTGCCCATTTATGCCTAATGTGGGCTCTTTTAATGGACAACCTCTGCTCAGAACTGGCTAAGACTCTCCCTATCCAATCTTGAGTCTTTCCTCTAACTTTTGCAAACATTGCCCCCCTCCAATCCTCCAATAAATCTCTTTCATTTCTTGGAGAATCCTGACTAATGGAGTCAGTACCAGGGCTGGTCTAAGATAGCAGGAGGTAAGATGCATTTGGGAACATATCCTGGCTGGAAATGAGGGCCTCATCCTACGTAGTGTGTGAGGCACAGACAGTCCACCAGGTAGCTATGCAATTGCTAAAAGTCATCAGTAGTGGCTTGGAAGAATGCTCTGGTAGGAACAGGCTAACTCATCAGTCCCCAACCATTTTGGCACCCAGGACTGGTATCATAGAAGACAATCTTTCCATGGACCAGGAGAAGGGGGAATGGTTTCAAGATGATTCAAGCACATTACATTTATTGTGCACTTTATTTCTATTATTATTACATTGGCTTCAGCTTAGATCATCAGGCATTAGATTCTGGAGGCTGGGGACCCCTGGCCTAAGCAACTCATTCTGGTTTACACAAACATCCCTGATTTCAGCACTGAAAGTCTAAAGCCTGGTGGTTGGTCCCTCTAGGTGGGAGGAAGATGTCAGCCAGGTCAATGATTCAAGCAATTAAGGAATCAGGGAAACAATGCCTTCAGGGATAATAAAATTGGCTGATTCTTATTAAGTCTTGCTGGTGCCCTACAGAGAGAAAATGAAAAGCTGAGGGGAGTTAAAGAACGAATGAAAACTGAGTGTGTAGGCCAGAGAGCCTCTTTAGTAACTTAGAAAGAGGTTGTTTATTCTGTAATATGAGGGTAGAAAAAGCTGAAGACCAACTTATGACTTACTAACTAAGAGTCAGGGGACCTTCAAAGATGACTGGGTGCTCAGCTAAGACAGGTCCATTATGCACACAAGGTCAGGACCCTGGTGTGGAAAATCTGAGACCTTAACACAAAGGACAGGGACATCTGAGTGGATATGACTGAAGATTTTGATTAACGAGGCTGCTGTAAACCCTTAGAGCCTTCAGATGTGGCCCACCTATACGTACAAAATGCTAGTACTCCCTCAGCTTACCCATGCCAAGATGCATGACTGGGGAAATAAGAAGTCATTCTCCCTCAATGCACCGGGGGCTCCCTCATGATCTGCCCCGACTGCTCCTCCTGACTGCCAGGCCAATGACTAGGACTAAGTGGCCCAGGATGTGAGGAGCCTGATGAGAAGCAGATAGACTCCACCCTTAAGAAGCTGCAAGAATTAGCCAGCATACATAGGCTGGAGGCAGGGCGGACCTAGGGGGCTAGATTTTGAAGGGACTTTATCAATAAGAATGAAACAGAAAAAGGATAAGCAAATGTCTGTTGACATAGGGATACTTTCCCTGAGCACTTAGAATTTAACACTCTTGCAAGGCTCCAGGGGACAGTAAAAACACCTTGCTGGGCTGGCTCCTAAAAGCCTAGAGAAAATGACTGCTTTCTCTTAATAAACCTGACATGCCTGAATTGCCCTGGCAGTTGGTGAAGGGAGGAATGAGAAGTCTCAAAGAAATGGGCACTGCTGGAATGGACATTTGATATGATCACAAAGGCCTGCTAGAGGGCTGTGCATCATGGGAGGACCTAGGTGATGAGCTATTCATTGAGGTGTCAGGAAAGTGTCAGCAAGAGGGCTACCAGCCTGATGCAAAATCCCAGCAGCACCCCTCCTATACAGCCAGGACTGATGGTAGAAGAGCCTATCACGGAGCTGGGTTCCCCAATAGCCACGTGGATGATGGGAAGCCTGAAAAAACAGAAGCCAGTTATGGTGCTGAACCACCAGAAGCAGGGGTGGGGTGGGAGGGAATGTCTCAATTATTATAATAATGCAGAGGCCTGAGTGACAGTCAAGGGATTTGACCTGCTGAAAGTTTTAGAGATGACTTACAGATCATAGTCTTCCCTTGGAGCAAAACAGATGGAGAGCCAATGAGACAACTTTTGGACCCAGAGGGAAGGATCAGCAACACTATATAAAATATATATTTTATGTATTTATGAAAAATATATATTGTAATGACTTCCCCAGTTCTGCCCCAAAAGGACTGATGACCATTCATTCAAGTGACTATACACTGGGGAAAAGAGAATATCCAGATATTTTGAGGACTATTGGACATAGGATCTGAGTGGACACTGTTAACCTGGATACCTAACATCATCATGGCCTCAGGGTAAAGTAGGGTCATGTGAGGACTACATAATAAATGAGTCCAGACCAGACTCTGGCTCACAGTGGATTTACTAGGTCTGAGAGCACAGCCAGTGGTCATTTTCCCCTAGGCAGGTGGACTACTGGGGGAATTCAATGGGAAGCTTATGAAAACAGTATTCTTCCACTCCTACCAGGATAAAAATGAAAAATCATATTGCATTAGGAAAGGGAATGGTAAAGATTTAATGCCACCCCTTAGGATCTCAAGAATGCAGGGGTTGCAGGTCTCCTCATGTGTCCATTTAATTACCAGTCTAGACAGATCCTGGAGAATGACTATAGACTACTGAATCTTCAACCAGGCAGAGGTAACCACTGATTTGTCAAATGTGTTCTTTTCTATCTCATGCAAGCAAGAAGATGTAATCGGTCCACTTTCACTTGGAATGGGCTGCTCCTCACATCTCAGTTTATGTCAGCACCATGTTAACTTTCCGACTCATTTGCCACATCATAGTCTGAAGTGAGGTGGACATTTTGGACATCTTACTGAAAGCCATGTTGAGCCTTTACATCCAAGACATCATTCCAATCAGGCAAGATAAATGAGAGGTGGTTAGCACACTGGAGCCTTGATAGACACTTGGGGAAACATCCTACACTTATGAATACACTTCTGGCCCATAACATCAAAGTGATACTGCCTACCACAGAGGTCTAATAAGCATGAAGCACGGCCAGTGGTAGTTATGTTATTATGCAGTCAACTATCGTACTTGTAAAGAAGTTGAAGATAAGTTAGAAGTTGTCATTTTTAAAGCCATTAAAGTTCTGTGCCATCTGAAAACACTGCAGAATATAAGTTACTCAAAATTAAGATTCATAAGAATAAAATATGCACTTACTTAAAATCAAAGTACAATTAAAGTCCAATAATAATGACCATTCATATTATTTTTAGTGTTTGAGCTACTTGGCTGCCTGGAAAATAGGATACAGAACAGGAACTTATGGAGTGCATACTTTTTTGACAACTTTCCTAATTCATATTGTGCAACATTTCAATGAAAATCAATGAACTAGTTTTCTTCCCTGACTATGTGTAAGGCACTGGGAAATAAAATGCAGCTGCCTTCTGTTCACTGGGGCACACCTCAGGAGGTAGTGTGATGTAAGAAACCTAATACTTGCTCTGGCGTCACACCACCCTGGGTCACAGTCCTGGCTCTAACAAATACTAGCTGAATAACCTTGGGCCTGTTAATTAGCTTCTGTGTAAGAGTCAGACACGACTGAAATGACCACGCATGCACACATGCATGCATCCTTAGTTTTGTTACCGGTAAAATGAAGATACCCAAATTTCATTCCAGCCATTGTGAAGATTAAGGCATAGGGAGTTCTTGGTATGCTGCTAGACTGTTCAGTTCAGTTCAGTCGCTCAGTCACATCCGATTCTTTGTGACCCCATGAATCGCAGCACGCCAGGCCTCCCCGTCCATCACCAATTCCCAGAGTTTACTCAAACTCACGTCCACCAAGTCAGTGATGCCATCCAGCCATCTCATCCTCTGTCGTCCCCTCTTCCTCCTGACCCCAATCCCTCCCAGCATCAGGGTCTTTTCCAATGAGTCAACTCTTCACATGAGGTGGCCAAAGTACTGGAGTTTCAGCTTTAGCATCATTCCTTCCAAAGAAATCCCAGGGCTGATCTCCTTCAGAATGGACTGGTTGGACCTCCTTGCAGTCCAAGGGACTCTCAAGAGTCTTCTCCAACACCACAGTTCAAGAGCATCAATTCTTTGGCACTCAGCCTTCTTCACAGTCCAACTCTCACATCCATACATGACCACAGGAAAAACCATAGCCTTGACTAGACGGACCTTAGTCGGCAAAGTAATGTCTCTGTTTTTGAATATGCTATCTAGATTGGTCATAACTTTTCTTTCAAGGAGTAAGCGTCTTTTAATTTCATGGCTGCAGTCACCATCTGCAGTGATTTTGGAGCCTAAAAAAATAAAGTCTGACACTGTTTCCACTGTTTCCCCATCTATTTCCCATGAAGTGATGGGACCAGATGCCATGATCTTCGTTTTCTGAATGTTGAGCTTTAAGCCAACTTTTTCACCTCCTCTTTCACTTTCCTCAAGAGGCTTTTTAGTTCCTCTTCACTTTCTGCCATAAGGGTGGTATCATCTGCATATCTGAGGTTATTGATATTTCTCCTGGCAATCTTCATTCCAGCTTGTGTTTCTTCCAGTCCAGCATTTCTCATGATGTACTCTGCATATAAGTTAAATAAGCAGGGTGACAATATACAGCCTTGATGTACTCCTTTTCCTATTTGGAACCAGTCTGTTGTTCCATGTCCAGTTCTAACTGTTACTTCCTGACCTGCATATAGGTTTCTCAAGAGGCAGGTCTGGTCATCTGGTATTCCCATCTCTTTCAGAATTTTCCACAGTTTATTGTGATCCACACAGTCAAAGGTTTTGGCATAGTCAATAAAGCAGATGTAGATGTTTTTCTGGAACTCTCTTGCTTTTTCCATGATCCAGCGGATGCTGGCAATATGATCTCTGGTTCCTCTGCCTTTTCTAAAGCCAGTTTGAACATCAGGGAGTTCACGGTTCACGTATTGCTGAAGCCTGGCTTGGAGAATTTTGAGCATTACTTTACTAGCGTGTGAGATGAGTGCAATTGTGAGATAGTTTGAGCATTCTTCTAAGTTACCTAATTTGTTTGGAATATAGGTCACTCGTGGTACTTTATGAACAATTATAATCCTTTTCATAATCATTTTCATCTTTATGTAAAGTCTTTCTTAAAAAAAAATTTTTTTTTACTCTTTTGGCCACACCACGTGGCATATTGTATCATAGTTCCCTGACATTGAAAGTGAAAGTGTTAGTCACTGACTCATGTCCAACTCTTCTTAACCCCATGGACTGTAGCCCACCAGGCTCCTCTGTCCATGGAGTTTTCCAGGCAAGAATACCAGAGTGGGTTGCCATTTCTTTCTCCAGGGGATCTTTCCGAGCCAGGGATGTAACCTGGGTCTCCTGCGTTGTGGGCAGACTACCGTCTTAGCCACTAGGGCCAGGTGTCAAACCCGTGCCCCCTACACTGGCAGCATAGAGTTTTAACCACTGGACCACCAGGAAAGCCCCAAGGTCTTTCTGGATTTTAATAATTTAAGTCTTCTTTCCTCTTTTTCTTGGTCAGTTTAGCTAAGGGTTTGTCAGTTTTGTTGATTTTTTCAAAGAGCCAGCTTTTGGTTTCATTGATTTTCTCTATTGCTTTCTACTCTCTAATTCCACTTATATCCACTCTAATTTTTATTATTCCCTTCCTTCTACTTGCTTTGGGTTAGTTTTTTTTTTTTTTTCCTTAGGGTTGAAGATTGGGTTACTTTTCAATAAATGAAAGCTTGGCTCCATTTAGCCGTAGCATCTAAGTAAGCTGGTGAAAGTGTGAAAGTGTTAACTCGCTCAGAAGTGTCTGACTCTCTGCAAACCTATGGACTATAGCCCACCAGGCTCCTCTGTCCATGGAATTCTTCAAGCAAGAATACTGGAGTGGATAGTCAATCCTGAGAATTCTCCAGGGGATCTTTCTGACCCAGGGATCAAACCAGGGTCTCTTGCATTGCACACATATTCTTTACTTCCTGAGCCACCAGAGAAGCCCAAGTAAGCTGGTGATGGTGTATAAACCTTGAGGTGTACATCAGAGCACTGGCTTTGGGTCTACAGTCTGATTTTCCTATTCCTGTGCTCTCAGAGAAAACAGGGGTCCCACAGCTGCTCAAATCCATACATTTCATATCACTTGACTCTGGTCTCATCAGCACTACGACTTTCAGTCTTAAGGAAACCAGCTGAATTCAAATGCTTATCATTTCAAGTCTGAGACTGACCATCTCCCTAAAATCTTCCCTTCACTTTTAGTTTCTTTTCTTTTTAATTCCCTCTTTACTGTTGATGTAAAGAATCTGCCTGCAATGCAGGAGACCCTGATTCGATTCCTAGGTTGGAAAGATCCACTGCAGAAGGGGTAGTCTACCCACTCTAGTATTCTTGGGCTTTCCTTGTGGCTCAGCTGGTCAAGAATCCAACTGCAGTGTGGGAGACCTGGGTTCAATCCCTGGGTCAGAAAGATCTCCTGGAGAAGGGAAAGGCTACCCACTCCAGTATTCTGGCCTGGAGAATTACATGGACTGTATAGTCCATGGGCAGAGAAAGCAATGGTACCCCACTCCAGTACTCCTGCCTGGAAAATCCCATGGATGGAGGCGCCTGGTAGGCTGCAGTCCATGGGGTCGCTAAGAGTCGGACACAACTGAGTGACTTCACCTTCACTTTTCACTTTCATACGTTGGAGAAGGAAATGGCAACCCACTCCAGTGTTCTTGCCTGGAGAATCCCCGGGACAGGGGAGCCTGATGGGATGCCGTCTATGGGGTCGCACAGAGTCGGACATGACTGAAGAGACTTAGCAGCACCAGACCATTTTAAACTTCAGAAGGAGTTTACATCAGTATGTACAGGCTTGATGCATTCTACATATTCAATATATATTTACAGGAACTGGAGTAAATAGAATCATTCTAAAGAACTGTTTCTGTATGGCATTTATTTGGTTATTAACTTGAGCATGAAGTCTCAGGTTGGTTTACAGGGTCTTTCTGATCTATTTATCCTTGCTAATTCTTTAACCCCACAATCCCACCCCCACCATATACTCCTTATGAGAGGTACCCTCCCTCAGTCCCTCCAAAATGTATCTCCTGGCTTTTGCTCCTGGCCTTTGCTCTCCCTGTCCCCTTACCTGGAATGACTCTTTACCTATTCAATTCATATTCACCTTCAAGACCCATCCCAAGTACCACTTACTTCTGAAGCACTCCCCACGGTGCTTGCCAATAGTGATCTCTTCCCTCTTGGACTCTCAGAGAAAGTGCTGAAGGATCCCCCAGCTGCTCCAATCTATACATTTCATATCATCAGACTCAGAGGCTCCCACTGTCATTACCAGGTACATTAACAATCATATTTCACTCAGAACTTTATTATCTGTGTACCATCCACAGGAAAAACTTATCCAGTAGGCACAGTGATACTTGTAGGGACCTATGAAATGGTCTTAATATTAACACCAGAAGGTAAAAGTGAACAATAAATAAAATATTCAACATATATTATTTATAGATTTGTTTTTATAGCAATGAAGTCATAACATTATACACATGCTGTTGTTGCAGTATAGTTGCTAGTTATGTCTGAGTCTTTTGTAACCCCATGGACTGTAGCCCATTAGGCTCCTCTGTCCATGGAATTTTCCAGGTAAGAATACTGGAATGGGTTGCCGATTCCTTCTCCAGGGGATCTTCTTGACCCAGGTTCTCCAGCATTGGCAGGCTGATCCACCAGGGAAGCCCACATATATATATTTTTAGGGGGTTCCCAGGTGGTGCTAGTGGTAAAGAACTTGCCTACCAATGCAGGAAACATAATAGGCACCAGTTCGATCCCTGGGTCATGAATATACCCTCAAGGAGGAAATGGAAACCCATTCCAGTATTCTTGCCTGGAAAATCCCATGGACAGAGGAGCCTGGCAGGCGTCCATAAGGTCACAAAGAGTGAGACATGACTGAAGCTACTTAGCACGCATGAACATACCTTTTAATGGCAGAAGTGGCCCATGAAGGCACATATCCAAATGCTAGGGACTACAGAAGTCATAATGGAGCCCTGGCTATCTTATATTGCCCAATGATAGTAAGTCCTAATTTCCTAATTAGAATATCCAAAGGCTGCCAGCAATCCTCAAACTGGAGTTTGCTAACACCTAAAGCTCAACATTCAGAAAACGAAGATCATGGCATCTGATCCTATCACTTCACGGGGAATAGACGGGGAAGCAGTGGAAACAGTGGCAGACTTTATTTTTTGGGCTCCAAAATCACTGCAGATTGTGACTGCAGCCATGAAATTAAAAGATGCTTACTCCTTGAAAGAAAAGTTATGACTAACCTAGATAGCATAGTCAAAAGCAGAGACATTACTTTGCCAACAAAGGTCCGTGTAGTCAAGGCCATGGTTTTTCCAGTAGTCATGTATGGATGTGAGAGCTGGACTGTGAAGAAAGCTGAGCACCGAAGAACTGATGCTTTTGAACTGTGGTGTTGGAGAAGACTCTGGAGAGTCCCTTGGACTGCAAGGAGATCCAATCAGTCCATTCTGAAGGAGATCAGCCCTGGGATTTCTTTGGAAGGAATGATGCTAAAGCTGAAACTCCAGTACTTTGGCCACCTCATGCGAAGAGTTGACTCATTGGAAAAGACTCTGATGCTGGGAGGGATTGGGGTCAGGAGGAAGAGGGGACGACAGAGGATGAGATGGCTGGATGGCATCACAGACTCGATGGATGTGAGTTTGAGTGAATTCCAGGAGATGGTGATGGACAGGGAGGCCTGGCGTGCTGCGATTCATGGAGTTTCAAGAGTCGGACACAACTGAGCGACTGAACTGAACTGAAGAAGCCCCAGACATATTAATGAATTTCTATGATGTAATTTTCAATATTTCAAAGAGCTTAATAGAAAAGTATATTTACCCATAATAAGCCCACATACACTAACTGATGTCAGTACTCTTTGCCTTTGCTTGGAACTATACTAAGTCAGTTGGCAACAGTGGTGATCTCATGCTGCTGAGTGGTTCTGATACGTGGAATACACAAGGAACTTTTGAGATGTAACCAGAGAACCAGATGCAACTACAAATCCATAGTTCAATCACAGAATGCCCAGATATAAGTATCACTTACAGAAGCCAGGTAAAATTATGGTAAAGAGGCAGAGTACCCATGTGTCTTCAATCATTCACTGTTTATTATTTAATAATTGTATGTATGCAAGTTTAATAACTGCATTGGGCAATTTCAAACAGCATATTACATTTTTATTATTATGGACCACTGTTTAATATCTGGGCTTAAGTTGGGATGGGAAAGTGTAACTGTGTTAAACAGAACATTTGAAAACATGGAGTTCATGGAGGAGTGGTGGCTGGGAAGAAAATGGTAAACTATAAAAGGGGCCTATGGTGGTGAAAATACTGGAACCCAATGGGCACTTGGCAGATTTCTTTAGTTCCTTCTCCTGCCCAATACCAATTACCACAGAGCTGAAGGCTCACAGCAGAAATGTAATCTACTAATAACAGTGTGGCACCAGCGGTCAAGTGATAGCATAGCAGCCACATTATGAGTAGATGCACAATAAATACTGTTTGATGTATTGTCTACCAGACACAATTTTGCTCATTTGAAATCTGGAGCTCAGGGACCTTATACATTTCAGTGTTAAATGACTCCTGAGTGGGGATGACTTACAGGAACGGCTTTCTGATATCAGCCAGGTCTCACCAACCAGTGAAGACAAATTTGTGAAGACAGTTCAGAGATTTTCTTTTTACCTTCTCCAATCCTTTCTCCAAACACTGTCCCCAACTAGACAGTCTCATGGAGTCAATTGCTTCAAAAATGGGCATGCTTCCCCAAATTCTGGAGGAGGTTTAGAGTGGTTTCTTAAGCAGCAACAGATAATGCAAAAAGATTAAGAAATATAGTTGACCCTTCCCTTTTTAAAAAAATATATTTTCAGAAAACCTGAGGTCAGAATTGGAAGTGATGTAGAGAGAACACTCTATGACTTTTTGTTTCAATGGTTTATGAGGTTAACCGGAAAGTCATCAAACATTATGTCTCATTCCAGTTTTGGAGTTCATTTGATTTTAACTGAAAAAAAGTTTTATCCATTTTGTATGAAAAGAAATGCCACAAGCTTAATTTAAATATTATTCTAATGCAACTCAACACTGAATTATAAATTTAATGATTGAAGGTTAAAAAACCTCCAGAATTTTTTCCTGGGAAACCGACAGCATTTGCAAAAATAGGCATAGGATTTTCTTCCCTGAAAGTTCTCAGAAAAGCAAAAGATAACAACTCTGTGATCAAATTATCCCCACAGCCTTAATTAAAGTCAGATGCTAAGGGAGAGATCAAGTTCCTTCATTTTATTTACTAATCCACAAAGAGAAGCATCAGGAAAATGTTCTTCAATTCTTATTTGCATACTTCCTAATAGGGCTCATTTATTTTTATTTATGTGTTTATATATGTTTATAACACCTTCACCATAATAAACAAATATATCTCTGCCTAAATACAGCAGTAAGCATACTGCCACAGAGAATATTGAAAATATGGCTGTTTTCCCCTATTCATCTACATGTAAAAATTCTGGCAAGCATTTCCTGTTGAAAACCCCAACATTTTTATTATAAAGTTTTCCCAAGGTGTCTCCAGTGAAGCTGGAGAAAATATATGCATGTGTATAGGTTCAAATATAACAGCAAATCCTGACTGTACTGCCTCCATTTGCAGTAGGAGTTATATTCAGGGTTGCCATAGCAGCCACCCACGCTCACACACACAAAGGGGTGGTGGAAACGAGAGAAAAGCAGTAGCAGAGAACAGAATCTATTGTTAAAAAGACAGCGGTACCTTTCAATGTAATTACAAGCAGGAATCCTGATTTTTAGTCTGAACCGCTGTTTAATGATAGAAGATTTCTGAGTGCTAGATTGTTATCACATTTTTTTTTCCCTCTAAACATATCTACCACCTGAACCTTTGGTTTTCACCTTTATGGATGCAGATGTTATGCAGGACCAGGAGGGAATTCAGCTAACCACACACACATTAGGGCTGTTGCTGCTGCTTAGTCGCTTCAGTCATGTCCAACTCTGTGTGGCCCCATGGACTGTAGCCCGCCAGGCTCCTCTGTCCATGGGATTCTCCAGGCAAGAATATTGGAGTGGTGCCATTCCCTTCTCCAGTGATAAATAATCAACTATTACACAAATGGTAAAAATAATAAAGAAATTCTAAAATAAATAAGAACTAGTAAAGTATTAAATAAAAGTAAAGCACTAGTGCCTGGCATATACTAAATGCTCAATAAATGTTTGCTAATAATTATTATTATTGTTAAAAAATCTCCAAGTGTTTATTACAGACTAGAACAGTGTGTGTGTGCGTGCTCAGTCACTTAGTTGTGTCCGACTCTTTGAGACGCCATGGACTGTAGCCTGCAAGGCTCCTCTGTCCATAGGACTTTTCAGGCAGGAATATTGGTGTGGGTTGCCATTACTCTTCCATGGGATCTTCCCAACCCAGAGATTGAACCAGCATCTCCAGTGTCTCCTGTATTGGCAGGTGGATTCTTTACCACTGTGGCAACCTGGGAAGCCCCAAGTCTAGACTAGATAAGTGTGACTTATAATTCAGACATAGCTTAAATAAGTGCCTTTAAGTAAGTTGGTAAAACAAACAAAAAACAGATAAGAAGTTGCTAAACAAATGCCAGCAGCCACACCATTTTGGCAGAATAAAAACACTAAGTGTTTCACTACACTAACACATTCACTACCATTGGCATACCCTGATTACACAACAAAATCTATATTGGTGCTAAGATAATTATGGTGTCTGAGAGTATTCTGGAATTTGTCTCAAGTCACTGGCTTGGTCACATGTCTATATGCAAGATGTGTTTACAATTAATGTGTGTTAGTTACTTAGTTGCGTCTGACTCTTTGCAACCCCATGAACTGTATAACCTGCCAGGTTCATCTGTCCATGGGATTTCCCAGGCAAGAACACTGGAGTGGGTTACCATTTCCTTCTCCAGGGGATCTTCCCAACCCAAGGATCAAACCCAGGTTTCTTGCATTGCAGGCGGATTCTTTACCATCTGAACCACAAGGGAAGACCTTTACAATTTATACCCAGATACAAATACAAACATAAGATTTAGATGTGATGACAATGAAAGAAAAAATATTTACTGTTCCTGATTCACACAAGTTTTAAATCTTCATATTAAGGCTAACTGCTCCACCTTCTAGGGGAGGTGTAACAAACAGTCAAGCAACTTAGTGACTAAGAAAGAACACACATGGATTAGAAGATTTTATATCAAGTCTACAAGTACCTTAAAATGTGTAGCAGAAAGCAAAACTAATGGGTTAAAGAAATCAGGGGCAATTAGAGGAACAGTGTTGGGAGCAGTATGAGGGTAAGAAGAGAGCTGTAACTGGAAAACTGTACAGAAGAGAAAATGAATAGAATGAGATTTGTTCCTTAATGCTATAAAAATTTTCCTGATGGGATTTCTTTTAAAGTCCAAGAAGTGAATGGTAGAAGTAGCTTGGCTTTTAAACATTTTAAAAATGTTAAAACGCACACCCTTATGACCTCCAAAATGACTCTGCCATTGTGAGTGTTATATAGGATGCTATAGTTCCACTCTTAAATTGTCTTTTATCTAGAAATCTTTATTTCCAATATCAAGCAGAGGTGTCACAGGAAATATTCTCTCTTTTAGAGATAAACTGACAAGCTTACATTAGGAACATTAGCAACATTTCCATAAACGAATAGCTCTTTGAGGGGAAAAACAATTCTGAGTTTTTCCAAGCAATTAGAAATTAGTCAAATTTGGCTTGACGTTGGCCCTGAGATTTCTTGTCAATGAGCTGAAATCAGAAGTAGTTACTGGCATCATTTACTAGGAGAACGCCAAAAGGAAAAATGTTCTGCACTTCTTACTGGAGCTAAGAAAAAGTCTTCAAAGAACACTTTTGGAGTACAACTTTATAGCTTCAAGGCAGCCTCTGGTGATAGAGGGTAAGAATGATGGATACAAACACTGGGGACAAGAGCTGCCTGCCAAGGCTGCTCTTCTTCCTACTCCTGCCCATCATTAATGCACTCAGCGGTGACCATTTCCTTCCACCTAAACGTCCTAAGACAGCTGCACCTACGGTCTGGCTCTTACCACTGGAATGACGGCAAATACTCAAGAATGACTGCTGCTGCTGCTGCTGCTAAGTCGCTTCAGTCGTGTCCGACTCTGTGCGACCCCATAGACGGCAGCCCACCAGGCTCCTCTGTCCCTGGGATTCTCCAGGCAAGAATACTGGAGTGGGTTGCCATTTCCTCCTCCAATGCATGAAAGTGAAAAGTGAAAGTGAAGTCGCTCAATCATGTCAGACTCTTCGCGACCCCATGGACTGCAGCCTACCAGGCTCCTCCATCCATGGGATTTTCCAGGCAAGAGTACTGGAGTGGGGTGCCATTGCCTTCTCCACAAGAATGACTAAAACGTGTATAATTTTTAAGGGCATTTTGGTTAGTTCTATAACAAAATACTAAAACAGTGGTTGAGAAACTAAGATGATAAAGTTACCAATAAAAAAGAACTTTCTAGAAAAAGAGTGCCTCTTTCCCTACCTTCACCAGAGAACACTGGAAGTTGAGTAGGCAGCAAAGAGGCCTCGGTAGTTCTCCTAATTGCACTATTATAAGCTTATAAGGACTGCATAGGACAAATTTGTTTCCATTAAGCCCTATTTAATATAAAGACAAACATATTCTCAAATGGAAGTGCTAATGGCTATATTTTTTAATACAACCAACTTCCCACACATAATCTCATGAGAGTCAACTGACTTAATTTTAGTCACAGTACCAACAGCTTTTATTAAAGATAAATTAAATGGCCTGCAGAAAACTGTTAATGTGACTTCCATTATGGCAGGGAGAAATAATTTCTACTTTGGGAGAATTACCAGAAAAACCAGTTAAGAACGGCTTCTAATCCTTACTTACTGTCAGATACATAGCTGCATAGACACTGAGAGCCGCTTCTTTGGATGGAAATGTCTTCCTTGCTCTCATGATGAGATCTGGGTTGCCCGTGCAGGCTTCTTCCCCACTGATGAACTGCGTATACTGCTGACACCCAAGTGCCGTGTAGTTGGGTTTACACAGGGCAAGAAAATGGGGAGCCAGGTTTCCTGTGACAACTTGTCCAGCATTTACAAAGATATCTGTTGCAAACAGTCCAAATGTATAAATTCCTGAGGAAGAAAAACACACCATTTTAAACCCTTTGCTTTGTTGTGGTTCAGTTTACAATAAACCAACATGGAAATATTTTAGAAACTATAGAATAGTTCATACACGTCCATACATATGGTTCCTTCCATTTCACTCCCTCCAGCTTCCCCCTTTGCTTTCTGAAGTAGTGGGAGTGTTAAATTATTTAACATATTGAGTTGTCTGCCACTGGCTACATTTTTATGCATGGCAGGTTTATAAGACATAAGATAAAAAAGAAAATATATTCTAAGACTGTGTTTGGGTAATGTGATTTTTTAAATGGAGACGTGTTTCCCTTGAGAGGGTTCAGTCTATCACCTTCTACTAATGTTAGCAATCTTTCTTTTTTCCCTATTTTTGAATATCTTACTAACATAATACAGAGCAGTCATCTCCCTTTAATTACACCTCTTAAGCCCATTCTAACTAGCATTAACTCAGCTGGAGGTGATAATTAGCAAAATCTCAGGCCATCAGTTTTAAAAAATCATGTAACTGCTAAGTCCCAGCTTATCTTTTATGTATTGAGTTTCAATTTCTCAAGTTTTGGATAATTTAGTAAATAATAAAGCAATTAGATTATAATTTTTAAATTATCTTCACAATATTAAAATTTACTTGCTTTGTTTACCTGAACATAAAATATTAAGTACATAAATTTCCCCCCTTTTGTAAGGAATATGTCAATTTACTCAAAAACCAAATTATTTTCTAAATTTAATATAATTGGCCACTAACGCCAAAACTTATCTCTCTATTTAGGTAAGAAAGGCAAAACAGATTCTTTGGCCTCATTGTCAAACTTCCAGCTACAATCTACAAGGATGTGGTATCAATGTAAAGAAATCCATTCTTCCATAATTTTTGATAATAAAATCCATTAAAGACATTTAAAACTATACCAAAATACTGCTTCCCAAACAGCTGGTTCATTAAAAAGGCATATAATTCTATTATGATAATTAGATGCTTTTTTTCTTTGTCATGTATTTCTGGATTGTTTGTTTCCTAAGGCTTTACATAATTATTGACTGTTGTGTTGCAAATCAGCAGGAAAAAAATATTTTTCCAGGATTAGATACATGACTATCCTTTTCATTTTCAAAGTATTATATAAGATTATAAAAGGTTCTAACACCCAAATCCGCACACAGCAAAACTCCATGAGTATATAAACCACAATGAAACAAAGACCTTAGTTCTTTATTGAAAACATTTACAAGGAAGAGCTTTCTTTCCATTTTACCAGCATTCCATGAGTCATACAAGTAAATGTTATTAAAATCAGAAATTTGGCAGAGGCAGAGAAAAAGAAGAGAATGAAGCTCAATAAAATGTTATTGTATATACCCTCACCTTTGAAATCTCATGGCCTAGCATGGGAACCTAAATGGCAAGTGTTCATCTCTCTTCTCTTGAAATCTAGGCTAAGATGTGCTCATTTTATTTAACTAAACCATTCTTTTATCTGGTATAATAAGTTTTCCTGTCTAGAGAGGAATATTTGATAAAGATATGGAAATGTCTCTTGATATTTATAAAGCTTCCAGATGTGCTTCAGAATTAAAATAGTGCATCAGGCCCAAGTCCAATATTGAAGCTGACTACAAAGATACTTATTAAAGTGAGATCCCATGAGTGTATCCTCCAGATACCCTGGAGTGTGACCTCCAGAATAAAGTCACTAAAAAAGAGTGATGTCCTATTCTATAGGAATGCTTTTCTTACAAGCTTCCCTTTTATCATAGTAAACTAGAAACATCCAAATCATGATAAACAAGGAAACAAGAAACAAATCAAGTACTTCTAAATATCTTTTAAATCACATAAGTAAGAAACATGCACAGGCTTAAATGCATACTTTATGCCATTCAGGCAGAGCTTGTTTTATTGAGCTTCACTTTATTGGACTTCATGAATAATACTTTTTTTTTTTTTTTAACAATGAGAGGTTTGTGGCAACCCTGTGTTGAGCAAATCTACTGGCACTATTACATTGGCTCACTCTGTGTGTCTCTGTCACATTTTAGCAATTCTCCAAATATTTCAGTTTTTCATTATGATTTATTTGTTATTCGTAACCTATGGTAGTTCTTTGTGTGCAAGACATACTGTACCCATATAAGGCAGTGAACTTGATAAATGTGTGTGTGCTGACTGCTTTACCAACTACTCATTCCCCTCTATTTCTCTCCCTCTCCTCCAGCCTCCCTACTCTCTAAGACACAACATTACTGAAACTATGCCAATTAAAAATCCTACAATAGCCTCTAAATATACAAGTGGAAGGAACAGTCACACATCTCACCCTTAATCAAAAGCTAGAAAGGATGAAGCTCCATGAGAAAGACATGTCGAAAGCTGAGATAGGCTGGAAAGCTAGGTCTCTTGTGCCATTTAGCCAAGTCATGAATGCAAAGAAAAAGCTCTTTAAGGAAATTAAAAGTGCTATGCCAGTGAACACACAAATGATAAGAGAGTGGAACAGCCTTACTGCTGATTTGAAGCAAGTTGTGGTGGTCTGGACAGATCCAATCAACCACAGTACTCCCTTAAGACAAAGCCTAATCCACAGCAAGGTCCTAACTCTCTGCAATTCTACAAAAGCTGAAAGAGGTGAGTAAGCTGCAGAAGAAAAGTCTGAATCGAAGCTAGCAGAGGATGATTCATGAGGTTTAAGGAAAGAAGTCATCTCCATGGAAGGAAAGTACAAGCTGAAGCATCAAGTGCTGATGCAGAAGCTGCAGTGTTATTCAGGTGACCTAGCTCAGATCATTAATGAAGGTATCTACATTAAAGAACAGATTTTTAATGTAGATAAAACAGCCTTCTATTAGAAGAAGATACCACCAAGCACTTTCAGATCTAGAAAGAAGAAAAATGCCTGGCTTTAAAGCTTCAAAAGACAGGTTGACTCTCTTCTTTGGAGCTAATGCAGCTGGTGAATTTAAGGTGAAACCAATGCTCACTTACTATTCTGAAAAGTCTAGGGCCCTAAAGAGTTACGCTAAATATACTCTGCCTGTGCTCTATAAATGGAACCACAAAGTCTGGACAACAGATTATCTGTTTATAACATGGTTTACTAAATATTTTAAGCCCATTGTTAAAACCCGCTGCTTAGAAAAAAATATTCAAGTTATTACTGCTCACTAACAATGCATCTGGTCACCCAAGAGCTCTGATGGAGATATACAATGAGATTAATGCTGTTTTCATGCCTGCCAACACAACATTCATTCTGCAGGTCATGGATCAAGGAGGACTTTTGATTTTCAAGTCTTACTGTTGCAGGGACGAACCAATTCTGATTCCATGTTGGATCTGTTTCTTTTATTTTAATCTTCACTTTTCTTTTTTTTTTTTTTTTTTTACTATATCACACATAATGATCTGTCTCCAGGAACCCTGCCCCTCTGCCTTTGTTAGAGACAGTCTGACCCAGCCCACCTGTGAATGGCTGCACAGAAGAAGAAATTAACATATCCCCTATTTTGCAAGATAAAAACCTTTTTACTTTACTTCCTCACCTGCTTTCCCTCTCTGTTCTATAAAAGACGTTGGCACCCAGACTCCAATAAGATGGTCATTTTGAGATATTAGTCTGCCATCTTCTTGGTCAGCCAGCTCTCCAAATAAAGTTATATTCCTTGCCTCAATACTTGGTTTCTCGGTTAACTGGCCTGTTGCAGAGTGAGCTTGGTCTCAGTAACATTATTATTTAAGAAGTACATTTCATAAATTTGTAGCTGCCATAGATAGGGATTCCTCTGATGGTTCTGGACAAAGGGAATTTAAAATCTTCTGGAAAGGACTCACTATTCTAGATACCATTAAGAACATTCATGATTCATAGGCAGAGGTTAAAATATTAACATTAATAGAAGTTTGAAAGAAACTGACTTCAACCCTCATGGATGATTTTGAGGGGTTCAAGAACTAAATGGAGGAAGTAACAGCAGATGTGGTGGAAATAACAAAAGAACTAGAAGCGGAGCCTGAAGATTTGACTGAATCACTGCAATCTCATGATAAAACTTGAATGGATGAGGATTTGCTTCTCACAGATGAGCAAAGAAAGTGGTTTCTTGAGATTGGAATCTACTCCTAGTGAAGATGCTCTGAAGATTATTGAAATGACAACAAAGGATTTGAAATACTACATAAAGCAGCAACAGGGCTTGAGAGAACTGACTAAAACTTCAAAAGAAGTTCTACCATGGGTAAAATGCTATCAAGCAGCATTGCATGATACAAAGAAATCATTAGAGAAAGGAAGAGTCAATCACTATGGCTAACTTTGTTATTATCCTATTTTAAGAAATTGCCACAGCCACCTCAATCTTCAGATTCTACCAATATGATCAGTTGAGGCAAGACTCTCCACCAGCAAAAAGACTACAACTCATTAAAGGTTCCAATGATGATTAGCATTTTTTAGCCATTTTTATTTTTAAAAGTATTTTTAATTAAAGTATGTATTTTTTCAAAAGACTAAAATATAGTATAAATATAACTTCTATATGCACTGAGAAACCAAAAAAGTCATGTGACTCACTTGATTATGATATTCACTTTACTGTAGTGGTCTAGAAGTGAGCTCAAATATCTTAGGAGGTATGCCTGCATATTCTTTAGAAATATGGGTGCAAATGAATAAAAAAATTTCACTTAAGTAGGCATAATATAATTTAACAGAATTTAGGAAGGTGCAGTTTCATCAAAAACACTTCAGTTCTGAATATATTATTGCTTATTTTGTTATTAAATGATTCTCATGCAAAGATTAAATGAGTCAAGAATACAGTATTGATGTATGTGACAAATATAACTTCTAAAGCTTTATATAAAAGTTATCCCTTCAACAGTATAAATGAGAGCTATGGGGATATATAAGTGGATGGCAATAAAAAGAACACTCTTAGATATGAAGACCTTTCATCTCCAGAGAGCTTTAAAGTCACGATGACATCTGATTAGTCTTTAATGGGCTTTTATATAGATTAGGTGATCTAAGCACAGTGTTCAGAAAACTAAGATCATGGCATCTGGTCCCATCACTTCATGGGAAATAGATGGGGAAACAGTGGAAACAGTGTCAGACTTTATTTTTTGGGGCTCTAAAATCACTGCAGGTGGTGACTGAAGCCATGAAATTAAAAGACACTTACTCCTTGGAAGGAAAGTTATGACCAGCCTAGATAGCATATTCAAAAGCAGAGACATTACTTTGCCAACAAAGGTCCGTCTAGTCAAGGCTATGGTTTTTCCAGTAGTCATGTATGGATGTGAGAGTTGGACTGTGAAGAAAGCTGAGCACCAAAGAATTGATACTTTTGAACTGCGGTGTTGGAGAAGACTCTTGAGAGTCCCTTGGACTACAAGGAGATCCAACCAGTCCATCCTAAAGGGAATCAGTCCTGGGTGTTCATCGGAAGGACTGATGCTAAAGCTGAAACTCCAGTACTTTGGCCACCTCGTGTGAAGAGTTGACTCATTGGAAAAGACCCTGATGCTGGGAGGGATTGGGAGCAGGAGGAGAAAGGGGACGACAGAGGATGAGATGGCTGGATGGCATCACCGACTCGATGGACAGGAGTTTGGGTAAACTCCGGGAGTTGGTGATGGACAGGGAAGCCTGGCGTGCTGCAATTCATGGGGTCACAAAGAGTTGGACACGACTGAGCGACTGAACCAAACTGAAATGAACTGAAGCACAGTATCTCCACAATTCCCATTTTGATCTCATCAATATGAGAATAACATCGAAGGGTTATAGTATCCTTAATCTTAATACTAATAAGAATTTATCCTAAATGTTGTTTAGTATATACAGTTGTATTTTTTCTTATTTGATAAAGGCAGGAAATAATAATCTATATTAAGTTTAATTGTTTCAGTTAAAAACTTGCCTTAGCCAAATGTCTATTGAATTGAGATGATTTTCAGTAATTCATCAATATTCATAGGCATTCGTGCTAGAATCTGAGATTTAAAGTATCATTAAATCTTGTCCCTTAATAAAATCACCAACACAATTTTGTTGGTATTACAGAAAAAAAGCAACAATTGAGAAGTAATTCACAGAGTGCTACTTATTATAATTAACAAATACAGCATTTCTTTTATTTTCCAGCTATTCTTTTTTGTCTTTTGTGATATTCAGTAATCAACCTAGATCATCATTTCTACCTAAGCATTGTTTCTGAAATTTAACAAACATTAAACCATTTCTTTTATTTACATAATTTTTAATTTATTTTAGAATATTAAATATCCAAGTGTGGGATTTTTTTTTCCCTTAAAATAATGTGGAAATGACACATGAAGTGGAGTTTTGCAGAAACTAACATGAGAAAGGACAGAAAATAATATGAAATGTTTATTTTAAAACCAAATTGACACATTTCAAAGAAAATATAACCTAATATGTGCGAACAGTTAAAATGCTGGTCATTTTAAAGGTTAGCTTATACATAAACATTATTTCAGAAACAATAAAAACAATTCAATGAACACATACCAAGAAATCGTACAGTTCTCCTCACCAGTGGGTTTATATAGCAACAGTCTCCAGTTAAAATAGTTTTCTCCTGGTTTTCAAAATCCCTTGTGGCCAGTTGTAGGCAAAACACAGCAGTTTCTCCAACTATTATCTTGCAAGGAAATAAAAGATTAAAGAATATTAGAATTTAACCAGCATAAATGCAGAATATTTCTACTTTTAAAAGATGAATAAAAAGGAGTTCTTTTGAGTGGTAACAATCTCAATATAAAGCTGAACCATATTTGGTTGACCAAACCTTTTTATTATTACCTTCCCCCCATATATATAAAACCCATATTTCTCTTAATTCAAAAATGTATGAAATTAATATGGTATGGGATAGGGGTTTGGATGGGATGGAGGTCCAAAAGGGAGAGGATATATGTATACATATAACTGATTCACTTCATTGTATGACAGAAACTAACACAATATTATAAAGCAACTATACCCCAATTAAAAAACATCACCCAGCAAGGTACTAGAGCAAGCGTCATGTGTCATAATATTGATGAGGAAATGAGAGCTTGAGGAGGTTAAACAATTTGCTCCCCATAAATCCAATCACAAGCCAGACAGAAATTTCTGACTCAGTCCTTAATCTGTTGACTCTATTTAATACCATGAACAACCACACTAGAATAAGATTATGAGAAAAGAAACCAGAGCCAATAGCACGTCTCCCAATTTGTCATTGTTTAGGTTACTTTTTAGGTCATCTTATCAAGGTTAAATACAAGACTATATGGGCACTCCCTGACACCCACTAGAGAAGTGATTTTGGGGTCTTTGTGGAAAGCAATATCTATGATTACAAGATATTCAAAATTCTAAGTGGGAGGTAGACAAGGAGATCACAGGAGATCAAGTGCTTGACTTAATTTTATCCCAATATGTATCCCAGTATCTATATGCAGCAGATCATGAGGTATCTCTGAATTTTTATCCTTCCTTCTGTCTCCTTTTCTTCTACTATATTTCTTCTTACAAGTATGTGAAGGTTCAAGGTCTAAGATGATGTTGAGCTGGATTAATTTAAAGGAATCTAGTCTTGTCTGTCTGGTGAGGCACAACTGAATTAGGAAAGGCTAGAGTCTAAAGCTTTCCAAATCCTCCTGAAGTTTTTAACTTTGGCAAAGTAGAGCAGCTTTGTGGTAAAACAGTTCAGCCTAAACAGGCACAAGAGGTATTTTTTACATGTTCGTCAGCTGCCACCAGGACCCTAGGAGATACTGACAAATAGACAAGCTGAGTGTCTGACACCTTCTTATCTCCTGTTCTGAATCACTCTTTAAGGCCTACCTTCCTCTCTGCTTCTCCTTGAAAGTTACTTTCTGAGTTTTCAGTTTCAACTTTTTCCAAGTCTGTTTTCTCCAGAATGTTTCAAATTCTAACATTCTATCATCCACTCCATATAACCAGCTGACTGGTGCCCTGATTCTGCCCTCTGAGCCTCCTCTTCTCCGGGGCAGGTATCATGGTGTCTCCACCGACAGGTTGGCTCCATCCCACAGTACACTGAACCCCGAGCTCAGTCTGTTAATATACTACAGTCCCTAGACTATAGCAGACACCCAAGAATTCTGTGTATGAATTAATTCATCCTCGGTAGATCAGAGGTCTTCGTCTGCCTCTTTTACTTGATTGCTAATAACCGACATTTTCTGCCTTGTTTCTGCAGTGAAGGCTCTACCCTATACCCTAGTTCCTGTAACCAGCTTCTGTGTGCTTAGTTTCTGACTTGCTTACCCATTTACAGTTATCAGACTAAAAGCTGCCTTGTTCAGGCTACGTGTCCGAGTTTTCCTAATGATAACCTCTTGCTTGTCTGTATCTCTGCACATTGCACTTTTCCGAGTTTTCTGTTTATGTCTTGAGCATACCTGACGAACACTGTCAAGGTCAATATTATCTGGCTACCACTAAAAGTGTGTGTGGGCTAGTTGTTCAGTAGTGTCGGACCCTTTGCGACTCTGTGGACTGTATATCCCACCAGGCTCCTTTGTCCATGAGATTTCCCAGGCAAGAATACTGGAGTGGTTGCCATGCCCTTCTCCAGCGGATCTTCCTAAACCAGGGATTGAACCCAGGTCTCCTGCATTGCAGGCAGAGTTTTCACCACCTGAACCACTAAAAGAATCCCACTCAAACTGGATTAAGAAGAATAGGGAATTTAATCTAAGGTTGGCGGGTTATCTCAGAACCTAGCGTTGTAAAGCACAGGATTAGGTCCAGGGTTGGAAATGTCTCAGGAGTCCAGGCAGCCATTCTCTCAGTCTCATTCTTCTTTTCTGGAGTCACACTCTCACCTCAATTCTCTGAATGTCTGACTCATTCTTGTCTTTCTGCAATCTGCGTCTCCTGCTTCTTAGTGTATATGAGTGCCCCAGCAGGCTTGTCCCAGCAAGAACTCTGTGTTGAATATGTCAGTTCAGTTCAAGGAAAATTCAACTAATTAGATTTACTGAACCTGAAGTCAAAATTCCTGGAAGGTTCAGCTAGAGACAGGTGTCTCTTCTGGTCCAATTAATCAAGGTTAAGAAGGTGTGATATGGTGTATGAAAACTCCCTTATGGGTATAAAGGTTAGTTTTCAAAGAGTTGCAGTGATGTCTACTTCAAACCCCCATCCATTACACCTTGCTGGACCTCCTCCCTGCTAGCTCTTGCCTAGACTAGCAATTTCCATCATGTTCTCTGGATACTGTGTTTTGTTTGCATACCTGGACTTTACCTAATCAAATGCATGTGCCTAGGCCCTAGAGTCTGCTTTTCTTTAGTGGGTATGTCTTCTTTCCATGCTCTAATTCTCCCTCCCTCACTGCGATATCTATGGGACTCCTCAACCAAATCATATTCTTAACTTCCCCCATCTCAACCTCCTAAGTCAAAACTCCCACTGCTACAACTCTCAGATAAATTCAAGTAATGAAAATAACACAATTATGATGATGAATACCTAGATGCCTCTGAGTTAAGGACACTGCACTGATCTTTAAAGAAGGGTTTAAAATCCAGTTGGGCAGACACAAAATGAAACTATAGTGGAAGGCTGTACATGCTGAGTTTTGACTGGTGTGGATAATAAGTGCCAATAGAACATTTAGGAAGTGTCACGGACTCACTGAAGGCATCTATGGTGGCCATGAAATGTGCGCCACCGGGATCTCTGCTCTGGGAGGTTTTTGTTCTGATGGTTCCAGTTGTCACTCCTTTGGATTAATTACTGGGTCACAGGTTTCCCAGATGGTTCAGTGGGTAAGAAATCAGTCTGCAATGCAGGAGGCTTGCAGGAGACACAGGTTTGATCCCTGGGTCGGGAAGATCCCTGGAGGATGGCCACTGCAGTATTCTTGTCTGGAGAATCTAATGGACAGAGGAGCCTGGTAGAGTATAGTCCATAGGGTTGCAAAGAGGTGGACACAACTGAAGTGACTGAGCATGCATGTTACTGAGCACTGCCCGTGGGCTCTCCTAGAAATGGCTAAGCCTGTAGAGTCTGCTTTTCTTTAGTGGGTATGTCTTCTTTCCATGCTCTAATTCTCCCTCCCTCACTGCGATATCTATGGGACTCCTCAACCAAATCATATTCTTAACTTCCCCCATCTCAACCTCCTAAGTCAAAACTCCCACTGCTACAACTCTCAGATAAATTCAAGTAATGAAAATAACACAATTATGATGATGAATACCTAGATGCCTCTGAGTTAAGGACACTGCACTGATCTTTAAAGAAGGGTTTAAAATCCAGTTGGGCAGACACAAAATGAAACTATAGTGGAAGGCTGTACATGCTGAGTTTTGACTGGTGTGGATAATAAGTGCCAATAGAACATTTAGGAAGTGTCACGGACTCACTGAAGGCATCTATGGTGGCCATGAAATGTGCGCCACCGGGATCTCTGCTCTGGGAGGTTTTTGTTCTGATGGTTCCAGTTGTCACTCCTTTGGATTAATTACTGGGTCACAGGTTTCCCAGATGGTTCAGTGGGTAAGAAATCAGTCTGCAATGCAGGAGGCTTGCAGGAGACACAGGTTTGATCCCTGGGTCGGGAAGATCCCTGGAGGATGGCCACTGCAGTATTCTTGTCTGGAGAATCTAATGGACAGAGGAGCCTGGTAGAGTATAGTCCATAGGGTTGCAAAGAGGTGGACACAACTGAAGTGACTGAGCATGCGTGTTACTGAGCACTGCCCGTGGGCTCTCCTAGAAATGGCTAAGCCTGGTGGTGGAATTCAGGTGAGACTATTCCTCCGAGATGTGACATAAAGACTCCCCACAATTCTGGTCAAAGTTTTCTTGGAACTATGCTGTACTCTGAGGTGCCTCCTACCCTATCCTTCTTCCTTCCCTCTCTCCTTCACATGAGTCAGATCTTCATCATAATCTGAATGCTCTCCTTGCCTTCTCTGGCTTACTACCCTTCAACTTTTGTCTTTTACAAATGTTTCCCTTGATAAATCTCTTATATATTTAGTCACATTTGGTACCTGCTTCTAGGAGAGCCGGTGGCTCAGATGGTAAAAGATCTGCCTGCAATGCAGGAAACTTGGGTTCAGTCCCCGGGTTGAGAAAATCCCCTGGAGAAGGAAACAGCAACCAACTCCAGTATTTTTGCTTGGAGAATACCATGGACAGAAAAGCCTGGCAGGCTAAAGTCGATGGGGTCACAAACAGTCAGACACAACTGAGCAACTAATACTTTCACTTTTTCCCCTAGGAGAACCTAAATTAACATGACATAAAAGAAAGATAGGGGGTGATCCTTACTATACTTCAAGGAAGAATAATTATTAGACAGATGGAGAGAATTCTGATGCAAGCCCTACGGAGAAGGCAGTATTAGAACAGGAAAGGAGATAGCATTTCTCCCGGTAGCTCTCAACTTGACCTGAACATAGGCTAAAGTGGATTAAGTTTGCCTCGGAGGAAGAGGCTCTGGTCAGTGAATTGCAGACCTAAATTCTATGTTCTTTGATTTTTATTTTGATTCTTTTTCTCTTAGCCTGTCAGAAGCCCACTCAAGAGGACTTCATTTCTCCTAAGGCTTTACCAACCCCTGCTACTAAATATTTCTCTCTCCCTTGGGCTCCAGATGCAAATCTCCACTTTTTACATAGCCAAAACCACTTATTACATAGCAAAATCTCTGCATGCTCAGATTGGCATGTTGAAGTGCTCCAAGCCTTCCCATCCGAAACGAAATTCCTCTCTTCCACCCTAAACCTCCTGTCACCTTGGACACACAGGCTGAAATTCTCACCTTTACCCCGACACTAAACCTTCATTTCCTTCCTTTGCCTCTATCAACTGTTAAATTCTATCAGCTTCCTTGCTCAGTCCAGTAAAGAATCCACCTGCAATGGAAGAGACTGCCTGCAATACAGGAGACCCTGGTTTGATCCCTGGGTCGGGAGATCCCCTGGAGGAGGAACGGTAACCCTCTCCATTATTCTTGCCTGGGAAATCCCATGGACAGAGGAGCCTCGTAGGTCACAGTCCACGGGGTCACAAGAGTCGAACGTGACAATGACTAAACCATTCCACCACCACCAGTGCTCTTGTATTTTTATTATATTTCAAATATGTCCACTTCTATCATTATCCCTATTTAAAAATTCAGTCCCTCATCATTTCTTTCCTGTATTAAAACATCATCAGAACTCACTTCTGTGCTTTCATATTCCCTCCTCAAATTGTGTGCAATCCAGGTCCTCTATTTATAATTTCCAGTTGTCTTTCCAATTGTCTTCATAGGCCATGAAATAACAGGAGCTGTTGTAACAGACTATTTACAGATGAACCTAAACCCATCTTTTTCAGCTTCTCTTACCACCTCCAGACACGCTATGTTATAGTCACAGCTAAACATTTTCATTCTCAAGCATACCAGGCATTCCCATATATTCTGGCTTTTATACTTGGGCAATGGTAGGCAGTTCTGTTCTTAAGACATGATTTACATGTTGCCTACTCTACTGCAGCTCTATTCCTGGGACAAGCCATCCCTCCCTCTCTGCATTCCAATAGCACTTTGTACATTTATTATGGTACTTTACACATGCTCTTACAAGTATCAGCAACATCTGTCTCCTCCACTTAATTGAGAGGTTCTCTGAGACAAGGATTGTATAATGTTTTCTTTATACTTTCATATTGAAGCACAGTGACTGGCAATGAATATGAATGGCTGCTAGAATGAATGAAATTTAGCTCAGTCTGCCCTTAGAGATAAGGACACCGATCCAGAGAGAAATAAAGAAGTTAATCATGTCTATTCCTGGCGCAGCCAAAATTTGAATCCAAGATCAGAGCTATTTTGACCACAGCCTCTATCTAGGACTGTGTAAGCCTTTCCTCTAATTTTTCCAGGTTAAGCCAGATCATCTCCCTGCCCCAATCTGACACTCCTCAAGACTCAAGTCACACCCAGGAGTTCCATCGTATTTCTACAGTTTTAAGGGAAACTTGTTGGGGCACAAAGCACCGTCTCAGCTCCTGGGGTCTCTAGGTATGAGAGAACTGAGTATAGAAAGACTTTACTGATCCTTTTGACGCACTTTTCCAACTTTCCAACAAAGACCAAAAGAGCTTCACACCATACTTTCTAACTCTGCCATTATTATTATTATTTTAAGTTCTGTTTTCAGAGAAATTTCTTCATACTTCTACTGCAAGCTTTTGGTCCTTATATGTAACTGAGGTTTCACTGCCCTTGTCAAGAGAAGTTCTTAATCGGGAGTCACTGCCTGCCATTTTCATTAGACTCCCAAAGAAGCTCTTGGTGAAAGATCCTGATTGGCTGTTTTCTCTCCTGGAAGTGGGAGACAGGAAGCATGATAGGACAAAGACACAGAAGTAAGAGATGGAGATGCTAAAAGCTTTGTCACTCCATGCTTTGTATGTTTCCTTGATAAAATTCCCTTTCTCTGTGAACTTATAACTGAAAGCCATTTCCAGAGAGAGCTGAGGGGATGAACAGTGCTAACCGAGCCCGGACCCTCCTCCTGCCTGCCACAGGCCGCAGCTGGCTCCAGAGATGAGAAAGGAGTGGAACACTGGGAAGGACATCGGTGGCCCTGGTGGGTAAAATCAACTGATTTCCTGAGGGCCAGCAGTTCACAGGGGCCATTCCTCCCCCACCTCAGCAAAGATTCTGATTCACTGGGAAATAATAGAAAAAGGAAAAAAGGCTCTAATGGTAGAGGGAGGTGTAGGCTGGCACAGGAAGAACACAGCCGGAAGCCCTTAGTTCATTTCTTGCATCTGTTTTCCAGCTCCCCTCACATGGACTCACTAACCTCATCCCACCACCAGCCCTCCTCTGCCAAGAGAGGCGAAGGCCCCTGCTCCGCCAGTTCTACAGGAAACCCTGAAGCAATGTCCGTGGAAGTTCATCAAGATCTAGGACAATATATCCAGAATGTGATAAGACGCCCACCAAGGGCTGGGGAGCTGATACTGAAGGGCTGCCACTACCTCACAGGGCTGCGCATGAGCAAGAGCTGTTCTTGAGTCACAGCCCCCTCCCCACTGCAACCTGACAGTCTACCTCCTTGGAGGAAACAGTTGCACTCCTGAACCTCTCCCGCCCTGAAAATGGAAGTCCTACAGTCCACTGAGCAACCAAAATGGAGTACTATGTTCTAAGTACTATGTCCTAGTACCATGATACATCATCCTCCAAATGAGCCATCTGTCATGCTTTATTGAACTCACTGTTGACACCATGAAGCTCCATGAACCCTGTCTTGTTTATCAGGCTGTACCTATACACCCCCGCTTCCTAAATGACCCATCCATGTCTCCATCTCATCTTTGAGGATAGATCTGGTATGCAGTTCTGTTTTTATCTTCTACCCTGTTCCCCAGTGAGTAAAATGCCCCAGCTGGCTGATGAACAGCAAGCTACAAAAATGCAGCTGTGAATCATAAACCACTAAGTATAAATATCTCTATTATGAGCACATGCTGCCCTCATACCTCAACTCCCAAAGGCTGAACCTCTGGGAGATGTATTTCTTAATGACAAACTGAACCAAGTTTTTTCTTATGACATCATAGTCAAACTCCAAACAGCTTCATGTTTTCATTTATAAAAAATCCAATGAGAAATTCCTCTCCCCTTCAACTGCTGGCCACTCAAACATACCCATGCTTCATCAGCTTGAGATTAGTACAAGAAAAATATTTCAGATGTACTGCTGCAGCAGACAGAGAAGGCAATGGCACCCCACTCCAGTACTCTTGCCTGGAAAATCCCATGGACGGAGGAGCCTGGTGGGCTGCAGTCCATGGGGTCGCTGAGTCGGACACGACTGAGCGACTTCACTTTCACTTTTCACTTTCATGCATTGGAGAAGGAAATGGCAACCCACTCCAGTGTTCTTGCCTGGAGAATCCCAGGGACGGGGGAGCCTGGTGGGCTACCGTCTATGGGGTCACACAGAGTCGGACACGACTGAAGTGACTTAGCAGCAGCTGCAGCAGAAATCATGCAATCAGTGTGACAGTACTTGGCATGTGTCTCACACACTTCAGATATATGTCAAATAAAACCTGCAAAGCAGCTTGAATTCATAAAAGCTTAGTAATGGCACACAGTTAAAATTTAAAATGTAGGAGGGTACCAGGTTTATAGGTAGGGTCCTATCAAACACGTCATGCATTCTTGGTTATTATAAAGACACATATATAGAGAGTGAGCTCATTTTCCATCTAGCCAAGGAAAGTTCTAAGCTATACTAGAAGGTAAAAAGTTACATTGGGGACTATCTTATTAACTTTGTATCATGATATAGAGAAACAGGTTTCTCCCATGTACATATGGATTTCATACTTGCTAAGTAAGAAAGTTGCTAACTTCTTGGAACAGCTTCCAAGTAAAACTGAGGTTCAGAGAGAGGAGAATAAATTGAACTAAAAAATAATACTTGGCTTCCCTGGTGGCTCAGATGGTAAAGAATCTGCCTGCAGTGCAGGAGACCTGGGTTTGATCCCTGGGTCACGAAGATCCCCTGGAGAAGGGAATGTCTACCCACCCCAGTATTCTTGCTGGGAGAATCCCGTATCTCATAGACAGAGAAACCTGGTGGGCTATGGTCCATCGGGCCGTCAGCCATGATTAAATGACTAACACTTTCCCTTTCCCAAAGAAGTAATAGTTGTACGATCCCTCCTAGCATTTAAGAAACTATGGCTATGTCTTGCTATAACCTGTATATATGTCAGAATCTAACCACCAAAAACTTGTGTTCTTGATTTCATAGCATAAAGTAGCTACTTAGCCTGGACCAACATCCCCTGCACACCTGCCTCTAGATGACTTGTATCAAGGGATGAGTGACTTATGACAGTTTCAGACCTAAAAGGCAACAAATCAGGTGTCTTTCTCCACATTCTCTGCCTCTATCTGCTGACTAGAGCAAAGAGATTTCTGGGTCCAGAAGTTGTTGGTGCCACTAAGCGGAAGGAGTCCAGGTCCCCGGAGATAGTGGGCCTGCACTGGACTATTACGTGAGTGGATGATAAACTCTAGTGTATGAAGTCACTGAAATGTGGGGCTAGTCACTGAAATGTGATAGTGACTAGAACTTGCTAATTTACCTGCTTTTCATAAAAAGGGTTAAATCTCAGGCTCAGAGTGTTCTGCAGAAAATAACGGTCTAGAATAAAAAAAATTGATTTTCACTGTATTTATTTTATGGTTACCTTCTATATCAAGTGATGCTGCTATTCCATTTACAGTAATATATTTTCTTTTATAATAATGTTGGTAAAGTAGATTGGTTTGAAGAAGAAATAAATGATAGTTGAGGTGATATGCGGCCATGATAGAAATCATGAAGGTGAGACCCTGAGAGGCAAATCTGGGAAACTTTTAATAATAGCTAATATAAAGCTCCGACAAAGCAAAGGAAACAAGATGAAAATGCAGCCTATGGAATGGGAGAAAATGCATACAAATCATGTATCCAATAAGGGGTTGGGAAGATCCCCTGGAGAAGGGAAAGGCTACCCACTCCAGTATTCTGGCCTGGAGAATTCCATGGACTGTACAGTTCATGGGGTTGCAAAGAGTCAGACACAATTGAGCAACTTTCATTAATACTAATTCAAAACATATAAGAACTCACACATCTCAGTAGCAACAACAACAAAAACCAACCCAATTAAAAGTGTACGAAGGAACGGAATAAGCAGTTTTAAAAAAAAAAAGATATACAAAAGACCAACAGGTACATGAAAAGGCACCCAACATCACTAAGCAACAGGGAATGTAAAGCAAAACCATAGTGAGAGATCACTTCACACTTGTCAGAATGGCTATCATCAAAAAACATAAGAGATGACAAGTGTTGGCAAGGAATGGAGAAAAGGCAACCCTTGTGCATTGCTGGTCTGTTGATCAGAATGCAAGCTGGTACAACTACTACAGAAAATCATATGGAGGCTTCTCAAAAAATTAAAAATAGAACTACCATGTAATCCAACAATCCCACATCTAAGGGGTATTTATCTAAAGGAATACTGAACATCTGTACTCATATTCATTGTGACATTTTTCAAAGTATCTAAGATGTGCAAACAACCTAAGCATTCATTTACAGATGAACGGATAATAAAGATGTTTCATATATATATAGTGGGATACTATTCACCACAAGAAAGAAGGAAATCCCACAGTTTGTGACAATGTGAATGAACCTTAAGGGTATTATGCTAAGTGAAATAAATCAGATAGGGAAAGATAAATATTGCATGGGATCACTTACACATAGAATCTTGAAAAAAAAAAAAAAAAAGAAACAGTGAAATTCATGAAAACAGAGAGTAGAACAGTGGTTTGAATCCCAGGGACTGGGAAGTTGGGGAAATGCAGATATACTTGTCAAAGGGCACAAACTTTTAGCTATAAGATTAACATCTTCTGGGGGTTTAATGTACAGCATGATAATTATAGCTAAAAATACTGTATGATATACTTGAATGTTACTAAAAGGGTAGATCTTAAACATTCTCATCACACACACAAAAATGGTAATCATGTGATGGGACAGAGGTGTTGGTTAATGCTACGGTGGTAATCGTTTTGCAATATAAAATGTATCAAATTAACACACTGTAACCTGAAACTTATACAATGTTATATGTAAATTATATCTCAATAAAGTTGAGGAAAAAGCTTTTAAAAAACTTACATGACATGTACTACTTTTCAGGGACTATTCTCAGTACTTTGGAAATATTTTTTGTTGTTGTTCAGTCGGAAAGTTATGTCCAACTTTTTGCCATCCCATGGACTGCATCATGCCAAGCTTCCCTGTCCTTCACTATCTATAGGAGTTTGCTCAAACTCATGTCCACTGAGTTGGTGAAATTTAATATTTAAAACACTCCTCTGAGATAGGTATTGTTATTGAAATCCAGCTGCGGATGAGGAATATCAAGCAGAGATAAAGTGCCTACAGTTGGGTACAGGTTGGGTACAGACTGAGGAACCAGCATCTCAACCCAAGGCAGTCCACCTCCTGAGACCATGCTCTTATCCTTTACATGTTACTAGGAGAAGGCAGTGGCACCCCACTCCAGTACTCTTGCCTGGAGAATCCCATGGACAGAGGAGCCTGGTGGGCTGCAGTCCATGGGGTCGCTGAGGGTCGGACACGACTGAGAGACTTCACTTTCACTTTTCACTTTCATGCATTGGAGAAGGAAATGGCAACCCACTCCAATGATCTTGCCTGGAAAATCCCAGGGACGGGGGAGCCTGGTGGGCTGCCGTCTATGGGGTCGCACAGAGTCGGACACGACTCAAGTGACTTAGCAGCAGCAGTAGCAGTTAAGATGTGGGTGTGTGGCAACCAGGAAGTCTTAATACCCTAGGGAAAGGACAGTTTTAGCGCAACAGTGGGTCAAAAGCAGCTTAGATTGAAGGATATGAAGCCAAGAACTACATTTATTCCTGTGAATTAAGGTTTGTAGTCTTTAAAAAGGAGACTCCTGTTCAAATGCAGATAACAGGGGACAGGAAAGCAACCAATGGATGGGGCAATCGTAATGAATCATTTTTTAGTTGGGAAACTAGAGGAAAGGGATCTGCTTTTTTGAGAGTGCTCTATGGGCAGAGATTTGTGGTCCCCACAGCAGCAGCATCCACAGCACCTGGGAACTGGATGAAAATGCTGCTTGGATTCCATCCCATTTCTAATGACTCAGCAACTCTGGGCAAGAGTTCAGACCATTAATGTTCCAATAAGCCCTCAAGCTCTCTCAGGTCTTCCCTGGTGGCTCAGCGGGAAAGAAGCAGACTGTCAATGCATGAGACACGGGTTCCATTCCTGGGTCAGGAAGACCCCCTGGGGGAGGGCATGGCAACCCACTCCAGTATTCTTGCCTGGGAGAATCCCATGGACAGAGGAACCTGGCAGGCTACAGTCCATAGGGTCACAAAGAGTCAGACATGACTGAAGCAACTTAGCAAGTAAGCAAGGGAATGTGGGATGCCTGGAACAGCATAACAGAGCAGTTTGATAAGCTGGAATAGTGTGAAAGTCCAGACACTAAGCCTGGGGTGCATACGTGTGTGCAATGGGGGACAGCGGTGGAGAAGGATGAGGATATAAAGGAAACATGGTCTACCTAACAACAAGACGCGGACTTACATGCTATGCTTGTTCTTTTTTTTCTAATGATTAGAAGCTTGTAAAAAAAAAAAAAAATTAAAACTTCTTTCCTAATTGAAATAAAAGCTAACTAAACTTTACATGATATACATACTTTGCTCAACTGTTCATATGAATGTAGGAGACATAAGCTATGAGAAAAATGAATCATAAGATCACTGTAATAAAATTCATTCTGTATACTTGTGTTGTTTTTTTTTTTTAAATTTTTAACATATAAGGTCTGATTCTGTATGTTCACAAATCTGTAGGCCAGTACTGTTATAATGCACCTGTCATTCCTCAAAAGAGCTAGTTCATTATCAATAAAATAAAAGCTACGTCATTCAGTTATGTCCCACTCTTTGTGACCTCATGGACTATACAGTATGGAATTCTCTACGCCACAGTATGGGAAGGGGTAGGCTTTCCCATCTCCAGGTGATATTCCCAACTCAGGGATCGAACCCAGGTCTCCCGCATTGCAGGCAGATTCTTTACCAGCTGAGCCACAAGGGAAGCCCTAATAAAAACTAGTATACAGGTTATTAGCTTGCTTTCAAGCTCTTCTAAATGTTTGAATTAATTTCCCCTGTTCTTATCAATAATAAAAAAGCAACATGAGAAAATTTAAATAGTCTTTGGGACTTGAAGATAATAAAGTTTCTAGAAATGAGCCTTTGAAGCACAAGCAAAAATTAAATGTCCCTATGTCAGTGCTTCTTTCACTTTCACTTTTCACTTTCATGCATTGGAGAAGGAAATGGCAACCCACTCCAGTGTTCTTGCCTGGAGAATCCCAGGGACGGGGGAGCCTGGTGGGCTGCTGTCTATGGGGTCGCACAGAGTCGGACACGACTGAAATGACTTAGCAGCAGCAGCAGCATGTCAGTGCTTTTAAAACTAAGTTCAACAGGATGTTAACTAGTTTTTTAAGAGGGGAGACTCTTGGGTGAAAAAAATATCAGCTTTAAACTCTAACCCCTCCTGGAGAGTCACAATGCATATTAGCACATCAAGATTCATAATTTCCAGCTGCCCCAGAATGGTATTATTCTACTGTCTTCATTTTACAGATGAGGACACTAAGGTGTAGAGAGATTACCTGCTTATCTAAGGGCATTCAGGTAAGAAGTCAGGAAGCCAGGACTCACTCAACCTCATGCGGTCCAGTTTTGGCATTCAAGTTGACACTGTACTGTTTTATTATTTTGTTCTAATTTAGGAAGAAAAGTCTGGCAGTTAAGGCTTTCTTGTCTGAACTTTCTGCATTTAAAGGTGTAAAAATTTCCTCCCAATTAGCTTTCCTGCATGACCCAAAGCATGACAATCTGTTAAGTAAAAGTGTTAACTTTTATGCCCAGTGTTCCCCAAATTTCTCTAATCTTAGCAATCTATCTTCTAGGTAGAGACTGTATCTCAGAAACATTAGGCAAAGTAAGTAAAAGCAAAATCTTTATTTTTTTAAGAAGAGAAAAATTCACATTTAGGAAGAATTAGCTATATACCTATTTATGATAACTGGATAAAAGAATTAGGGCTCTTTAGAAAGAAAAAGTAAAGCTGAGAAATACTAACTTTATAAAGTAATGATGAACTCATTCACCACTCCCCTAACATTAGGTAAGTGAAGTCGCTCAGTCGTGTCCGACTCTTTGCGACCCCATGGACTGTAGCCTATCAGGCTCCTCCATCCATGGGATTTTCCAGGCAAGAGTGCTGGAGTGGATTGCCATTTCCTTCTCCAGGGGATCTTCCCGACCCAGGATCCGAACCTGGGTCTCCCACATTGCAGGCAGACGCTTTACCGTTTGAGCCACCAAGGAAGCTAACATTAGGTAGAGAATATCTAAAACAAAGAGATCAAGTATTAATTCACACAATGAAAGAGAAAAATACTACTTTGAAAAATGACACAGGTGGGAAATAAAGAGGCATTTAAGAAGTGCTTTGAGATGTTTTTGTGAGCAGAAAACAGTCAGGGAAGTAGAGTGGGATTTACCTGACCTTTCCAATCAATGGCTAAGAAAGAATGACATTTCTTCTCTACAGTACGAATTATACTTTTCCTCACAGGACTTCCTTGGAGTGTCTATTGGCTACTGAATTCAGGGGGAATTATCCTGGGTCCTGAAATACTGCATTACTGAAAGTAGAAGTGTTAGTCACTAAGTTGTGCTGGACTCTGCAACCTCATGCACTGTAGCCTGCCAGGCTCCTCTGCCATGGGGATTCCTCCAGCAAGAATACTGGAGTGGGTTGCCATTCCACTCTCCAGGGGATCTTCCTCACCCAGGGATTGAACCCATGTCTCCTGTATTACAGGCAGATTTTTTTACCATCTGAGCCACCATCTTATAGTAGACAGTAATTTTACCTTTTTTTTTTTTTTCTGGAGAATCTATACTTCTGTTTGGTTAGGATTTCTCCTGGACCAAACTTCAAGTTTCTGTTGTATTAATATACCAGGATTGAATGATTCGTGGTCACCTTCAAGTGCCTTACCCACACATGTACTCAACAGACTAAACTCTAATACTCTGTGTAACACTCTTCTTTTCATAAAAAATAAGGTTCTGAGGTGACAGCTCTGTCTTGGAAAGGAGAAACAATATTCCCTGCAATTTCAAATTCATCATACAGATCTTTCTCTTGAGGCCATCTTCTTTCGGTTTTCCTGGCTTTCATTTCTCTCATCTTTAAATAGACTGGCAGGACAAATGTCTTTTAAGGCCATTCATTTTTAAAAAAAAAAAAAAAAAGACTAGACATTTAAAGAACTTTATTTTTAAAACACACTCGCAGGGGGTAAAAAAAGTTGATTACACAGGAAATCCTTCTACTTTACCAAGTCATTAAAAATGCTGATGAGAATGTATGAAGATTAGCATGATTGAAATCCAAAAATAAATGAATGAGATGAATCTTGGAACAGAAGCTCATTTTGCAGTCTGGTCTCACTTGCATTTGGTGTATGTGTAACTTTTCAGCTTACTGCTCCCAGTGTATTAGGGAAATGTATAATTATAACTTAAATGTGAAACCCTAACAGTTCCGATTCAATTGACTTCATTAATAAGAAAGCCAAGGTAAGGGTTTCCAAGATATGGGAAATATGTTTCAGAAAACTGATTATTTATCCCAAATGCTCTTAATTTAAGCTTACAATATATACATATTTATTATATAAATTCATAAATACATTCCCTTCATTGTCATTTCAAAAAGTGATATATGTAACACTTACCAGGTACTGTCCTAAACACTTTACGTATATCAATTTGTGATCCTCACAACTACCCTATGATGTAGGCATTATTCCTTTTCACAGATAAGTGAAAGTCGCTTAGTCATGTCAACTCTTTCAGACCCCATGGACTATACACAGTCCATGAATTCTCCAGGCCAGAATACTGGAGTGGGTAGCCTTTTCTGTTTTCAGGTGATCTTCCCAACCCAGGGATCGAACCCAGGTCTCCAAACATTGCAGGTGGATTCTTTGCCAGCTGACCCACAAGGGAAAACCTTTCACAGATAAACTGGAGCACAAAGAGATTAAATAATTTTCATAAAGTCTAATAGCTAATGGCAAACCTGAAATTCAAACCTGGAAGCATAGCTCCAATTTTAATATTATATTCATCATTAAAGGTTTTTGCAGGAATGGAGTCAAAGCACTTTATAAAATCCATATTAACCTACTTTATGACTCAATGTCAAGGTTGACATTGTAATATTTTATTATTTTGCTTTAAGAAGAAAAGTCTAGCAGTTAAAGTTTTTCACCTGAACTTCTGCACTTATGAATATAATTTCCCCCAATTAACTTTCCTAAATAAGGCACAAATTTGGAATTTGTCCTAGAAGTTAAAAAAAGCTAGATGAGGCTTACAGATAAGGTATTCTAATTAAGAGTTGTTACCGTTTTAGTTGCTAAGTTGTATACAACTCTTTGTGACCCCATGGACTGCAGCCCACGAGACTCCTCTGTCCATGGGATTTCCCAGGCAATAATTCTGGAGCAGGTTGCCATTTCTTTCTCCAGGGGATCTTTGATATCAGGGATCAATCCTGCATCTCCTGCATTGACAGGCATATTCCTTACCTTTGAGCCACCTGGGAAGCCTATAACAAACAGTTACATGTATTAAACAAAATGTACAGAATCTGTATGGATAGGCAGAGTACAGTGGGGCTGGGAAAATTTAATTTCTGCAATGTCTTCCCAGCCTTCTGCATCTTACTTTAGAATCAACCTGTTATTCCAAAATGTCATTTTGAAGTACTAGTGATGCGGAAGTTTGATGGGAGTTTCAGATAATATTAGCAGGAAGTTCATCTTTAAAACTTTGAAGAAAAATTACAGATTCATATTTTTTTCTCAAAGGAATAATGACTAAATATGTATTTGCAGATGTTTAACAGAATAGGTGGCTCAGTGGTGAAGAATCTCCTTAAAAATGCAGGAGACGCAAGAGACACAGGTTCGATTCCTGGGCCAGGAAGATCCCCTGGAGAAGGAAACGGCAATCCATTCCAGTATTCATCCCTGGGAAATACCAGGGACAGAGGAGCCTGGTGGACTACAGTTTACGGGGTTGCAAAGAGTCAGACATGACTGACCACACATGCATGTATCCTTGGCAATTGAATAGTAGAAGCCCAAACAGAACTGATGTAAAAATGTGTCTACACATATGAACTATTAAGGGAAAGAAAGTCTGACTTTGAAATCCCTTATCTCTTTTGTATATAGCTTACTCAGTTTCTCTGCTATTTCCCTACCACTATTCCCTGTGAGAATCACATTAACTTTTACACATATTTGAACATGCATGTAAACAAACTGCCCTTAGATAAGAATACCTGACTTTTACATTTGGGAGGAATTTGATCTTATCCAGACCCTTTAACCTTCAGAAAACTTGTTCAAATGCCCAAGCCAGGCATCATCTTAGATTTTGCTTCTCTCCTGAGTCCTATTGCAGGCTGTCAAAATATTGAGAGTCATCACTTCTCAGCAGTTAGCAAGAGGGTTGCTGAAAACATAAAATGCCAGCTCAAAGCCCTCTGGTGCCAAGGTCCATAACTCTGAGCAGCAATATCCAATGAAGAGTTTAGAAGCAGTTTTCCTCTGTTCTGTCGCTTCTGTTTCATTCAGAAATAAAATGAATCTTTCTGATCTCTTTGACTGCATAGAATATCTTCATGTTAATGGTTCTGGTTTTCATATTGACCCCAGAGGGTGCTGGCCCGCTTTGATCTCTCCACTGGAATCACCCATGTGGTGGTCTGGTGACAACAATTCAGAAGGTTAAACGAGCCCCCACTTACAGAGGACAGTACTAACTACCGTGTGAAGGACACAAGAATTTCTTCAAATTCTCTGGCTTCCACCTCTGACTGACCCACAGTGGATCTTGAGAGGTGCTGGTCCTGAACAGACATCGGGTGGGAAGGACAAGAGTCCTCTCAGGGGTACGAGAAGAGAATTCTGGTTAAGTAGCCTCTCTTTCCAACTCTAAAATGCTACAAAACATCTCAAAATCATAATTTTTTGACCTATTGCTTATTACATTTCACAGTTGGCAGGCATTTTGAGAATTCTGCAATTCAGTGCCAAAAGGTAAATTTGTTAACAGATAGCTGAAATTCTATGAACATTTGAATCCTGTGAATATAGCACTCAAAGACTCAGAAAAACAGTCCCTCAAAAAGTGACAGGAAACAATTCTACTTAATGAGCAATTCTGAGCACAGTTTTCTGGCCAGCAGTTTTAGACAGCTATTAAAATCTCAATCAAGTTTGCTTTCAAAATCTTAATTATAATCTCGCCATACGAACTTAAGCAAAACAGTTGAAATGAACCTGTTATGTGCAGCACTGATCATTTTAAAGGTTTATTCAATATCAGTATTTATAATTCATTACAGCATTAGAATATTCAAGTGAATTAAAATTCTTCATATCTTGAAATAAAACAAAAGCCCTACTTAATAAACATTGATTGAACCTAAACTTATATGAAGAAGATACAGTAGTTTGCCTAATCAGTGTTAACAGCCTCTCTTCCTCACAGAGCCTTGATTTTGCTCAGTTAGCAACCTTCTCTCCCGGCCATGACCTTCTGGGGAATCAGGGCCACCTCGGCCTCAGGGGATGAATGATCTGTCAAGTCCTGATAGCTTCATGTGTGACTAGTTCAGGCCTGGGTATGTAATGAGATTCTGCCTAAGGAGAGATGAGGTGACTGCTGAGAGCGGGTGCTTCTGTAATAGGGATTCTTGCTTGGAAACTAACAGAAGAAATGTTCTTCTAGAGATTATCAGGTTTGCATGTGATTCCAGAACAAGTGGGGCCACTGCATAATTGTGAGAGGAGCCAGCGAGAGCAGAGTGGTGGTGGTTTAGTCACTAAGTCATGTCTGAATCTTTTGCGACCCCACGGACTGTAGACCCCCAGACTCCTCTGTCCATGGAGTTCTCCAGGCAAGAATTCTGGAGTGGATAGCCATTCCCTTCTCCAGGGGAATTTCCTAACCCAGGGGTCAAACTGGTTCTCCTGTGTTGCAGGCAGTCTCTGGCAATGCAGGTGGATTCTTCATCAAACTGAGCCACCAGAGAAGCCCCAAAGAGCAGAGGAGATATGTATTATGTCAGAATGGAAAGAAAAGGGCAATCTGGCTCTTTAGTTCATTATTCAGAAACTAAATTAGACCTTTTTGAGCCATCCGAACTTGGTACTCTCTGTTATATGATGCAATAAATTTCCCTTATTGTTAAATGGTTGAGTCAAGAGTTTTCTGTTATTTACAGATGAAAGCAATGTAACTGATACAAAAAATAAGGCCCTGAATTTGTGAAGTACTATGGAGAATTTAAAATATACAAAAACTACATTTAAATACAAATAAGTACAATACCATGTGGTAAGTATAGGGGTTGAAAACTGGAAGGGAATACATTAAACTGGTGATGGTACGGTGGAGAGTGAGAAATAAATCTCATGAAAGTTTACTAATTTTTTTCTTTTTAATACAGCAAGTGGCTTAAAAAGATAGGGGCTATATTATTTTAACCATGACTGTGCTGTGCTCAGTCTTGTTGGATTCTTTGAGATCCCATGGGCTGTAGTCTGCCGGGATCCTCTGTCTATGGGATTTCCTTGGTGAGAATACTGGAGTGGGTTGCCATTTCCTGCTCCAGGGGATCTTCCTGACCCAGGGATCCAAGCTGCATCTCTTGCATCTCCTGCACTGGCAGTTGGATTCTTTACCACTGCATCACCTGGGAAGCCAGGGCTCTGTCTACCACAAAGTTAAACAGAGTGAAGACTGTGGAATAAGATTGAAAAAGGAACAGGAAAAAGAGCTTTATAGGTGGGGTAACCATATAATTTGTTATTCAAACTCTACACTTTTGAGTGTGAAGTGGGAGCTGAGAAATACTGACATGAAGACAATAGGAATAAACTGGGACTGACCCAGGTAGCTCAGCTGGTAAAGAATCCGCCTGCAATGCAGGAGACCCGATTCGATTCCTGGGTCAAGAAGATCTCCTGGAACATAGGTAGGCTACCCACTCCAGTATTCTTGGGCTTCCCTGGTGGCTCAGACAGTAAAATAATCTGCCTGCAATGTGGGAGACCTAGGTTTGATCCCTGGGTTGGGAAGATCCCCTGGAGAAGGGCATGGCAATCCACTCCAGTATTCTTGCCTGGAGTATCCCCATGGACAGAGAGACCTGGCACGTTAAAGTCCATGGGGTCACAAAGAGCTGGACACAACTGAGTGACTAAACAGCAGCAGCAGACCCAGACAAGCCAAGATTTGTGGTTACCACAATTATAGGGCAAAATGGAATGTAAATAAAGTCTCAGAGGAGGAAAAGTATAGGATATCCCTAAGAAACAGTAACTGGGCCAATTTGACTGGACACAGATGACATACGGGAGCCTAACAAGAGATTATCTTAGATCATGCTGTAAATGGCTTGAGATCTAAGTGAGAAGTTGGTACTTAATTTTGTTCCCAGTAAGAGCCTATAACATTTTTGGGCAGGAGAGTGGTGTGCTAAGACCTGTGCTTCAAGAAAATCAATCTGGAAGCACAGGAGACTAGTGGAAGGGGTGAAAAGCCAGGTTAAGTAGCTGTTGCAGTAATCCTACCAGGTAATGCGCCAGGTTTAGAGCAGTGGGGGAGTACAATGATGCATGTAAATAATGAGAGGAGAGCAGGAAAAAGAAAAGCTTAAGGGTATGTTTTGAGACCACCTACAGCCTCTGTCCCTGGAATTCTCCAGGCAAGAATACTGGAGTGGGTTGCCATTCTCTTCTCCAGGGGATCTTCCTGACCCTGGGATCAAACCTGGGTCTCCGGCCCTGCGGGTGGATTCTTTACCTCTGAGCCACCAGGGAAGCACACAGCTGCGGAGTGGGAGATAAGAAAGGAACAAAGAAAGGACACAAAGCAGGAATGTCAGCGAGACGGAAGACAATGATCGTGTCAGAGAAGCCAGGAGAGCAGAGTGTCACGGCGTGGAGCTCCTCGACCAGCAGCATTCGGTGTTGCAAAGAAGAGGAGGAAGTTAATGTCCAAACAAGAGGCTGTTGTTGGTGACCTCCAAGAAAAGGTCTGGCGGTGATGAAAGCAGAAAACATTTTCGTCTTGCCTTTGCCTCTCACAAAACCTTGTTAGCTGAATCAATGGGGCAATTCCCCAAATGGTCTAACCGTAAATAACCTGACAATGGGATCAGCTCGAATAATGAGGTCAATTTGGTGAGAAGTGAAAGATGGGACTCTGAAATGGATAACAGTGCTTCATCCTACTTCATTCTTTGCTCTGTATCTCCCACTCCCCACCCTATTCACAAAACCAGGGCCACTTGGGTATATTTCTTTATCCTTTATCCCCCCAATTTAATCTCTGGTCTCCCTGATCTCTGAAAACCCTGACTTCAGGCAGGAGAGAACTACACTGCTGTAGCCCAGGCTCTGTGATTCAATATCAAGTCTGCCGCTAATTCAAGTTGAACATTCTGGCCTATATTTGATAATGAGATTTATGCATTGTTCCTGAAATGCAATTTCTACTTTGTGCCTGATTTCTGCTCACTCTACCTTGGTCACCTATTTAGCACCCCAGTGCCCTTATGGATGATACTGGCAGTCCCCCTCTGTCTTCCAGGCAGTGGACCTCTTCTAACTTAGCAGCAAGTCTTCCCCACACCCACCAGCTCTTAGATCCTGGGAGCTTTGTTCTGCCCAACACCAGAACATGCCCCAGGCCTCCCTGATGGAGCCTTTCCTACAATACCTATTTTCTGTAACTCTTCTTCCACAGCCTGTGTTCTGCTGCAAGACCAGATGCCCAGAGCATCCTTGGGGTAGTCTACCCTCCTGTGCTCTTTCCTCAATTGTTCCCATTCCCAGCTCTTCCTGACTTGATACCGTCCACTGGATTACAGAATGGCTCTCTGCCTCATCTATACTGATACAGGGCAGTAGATGTTTGTATCCAATCTCATCTTTGCAAAGAACATCCTGGCAAGTGGGAACACTTGGGAATTGTAATCAGAGGAAAACAGATTCTGCAGTGTGCTCCTCAGGGGCTGCCCTGGTGGTTCAGATGGTAGAGAATCTGCCTGCAATGCAGGAGACTAGGGTTCAAACCCTGGGTTGGGAAGATCCCTTAGAGAAGGAAATGGCAACCCACTCCAGTCTTCTTGCCTGAAGAATGCCATGGCCAGAGGAACTAGTGAGCTACAGTCTGTGGGGTCGCAAAGAGTCGGGACACAACTGAGCAGCTAACACACACACACAATGTGTTCCTCTATTAACAAAAACCATGGCATGTGATTCATGTACTTAGAGATGTGTAAGAAGCAACTGAGAAGCTCTGATCCACACATATAGAAAAACTGAAGGTTGCAACAGTATATTTTTTGACAATATTCCTAGTATGAATAAAGCTGTCAACAATGATATGTTGGTGACAATACTTGAATTAAAAGTACCAATATACCCTATGTGTAATTTCAAATAGTAAAGTATTCACTTCTTTTGATATCTATCTAGCCTGATTTGAAGCCTCTAATATTGCAAGGAGATCCAACCAGTCCATTCTAAAAGAAATCAGTCCTGGGTGTTCTTTGGAAGGAATGATGCTAAAGCTGAAACTCCAGTACTTCGGCCACCTCATGTGATGAGTTGACTCATTAGAAAAGACTCTGATGCTGGGAGGGATTGGGGGCAGGAGGAAAAGGGGACGACAGAGGATGAGATGGCTGGATGGCATCACCGACTCGATGGATATGAGTTTAGGTGAACTCCGGGAGTTGGTGATGGACAGGGAGGCCTGGCGTGCTGCGATTCATGGGGTCGCAAAGAGTCGGACACAACTGAGCAACTGAACTGAACTGAACTGAATATTACTAATTGAGCACAAACATGAACACAAGCTTCTCTTGATGGAGGCATTTGCTTGAAAAAGGGATTGGCTGGAACATAATATTTACATAATTAGCACCTTCAATAAAAGTGAAGGAAGAGAGAAACACTTCCCCATTTCCAAGACATCTGGGCCCAAACTCCATCACAGCAACAAAGAATAAACAATATGTCCTCTTGGGTGTGGTGAAGGACATCATATATTAATATTTGTGTTTTTTTATATATATACAATTTTCCCACTACCTTGTGAGAGTCTTTTCATTGTTTAACCTCTACCCCCAATAAGTTGCCTGACACGTAACAGATATTTACTAACAGTTACATGAACCAATGAATGAATGAAACAAAGAAAAAAATACAAGTGATAGAAGTGGGGCTTTGAGGGAACTTGCTGCCACTGTGTGGGCTGAAGACAAGACAAAATCCTATTATTTTTTTTAAAAAAGCAAGAATGCTTAAATGATGCCTTAAATAACCTTTCTCCACATACTTCTTTAACATAAACAAGGAGCTGGCAAAAGAAAAGGGCAATTGGAGGAGAATCCACACGCAGTAATGTTTTTTTTCCTCCCACAACAAGATTCATGGAAGGGAAATCTGTAATTTCCCTTCTGATCTAAGTTTAAGTTTCACATTGTGCTAATATTTTCACATCTTTCTCTATTTCTTAACCTTGATGAAAAAGTGTGTTTTAAAAATCATATTTGAGGTGGTTACCGTAAACCAAGTGCTTGTTACTTTGAGAAAACTTTTAAAAATATCTATCCAGGTGTGTCTTCTGAAGTACAGCTCAAAATGGTGCCTATCAATCCAAAAGTATTCCTTAAAATCACAAGAATAATAGATGAGGAAACCACTCAGCTTCTCTAAGATAACAAGAAAAACATCTCTACATCTGCCCTGTCCAATATGTTGCCATTAGCCTTGGGCACTTACTTGGCTATTGAGCTCTCATAAAGTGTCTGGTCCAAATTGAGATGCACTATAAGTGGGCTTCCCCGGTGGCTCAGATGGCAAAGAATCCACCTGCAATGCAGGAGACCTGGGTTCGATCCTGGGTTGAAAAGATTCCCTGGAGAAGGGAATGGCTACTCACTCCAGTATTCTTGCCTGGAGAATTCTATGGACAGAGGAGCGTGGCAGGCTACAGTCCATGGAGTAACCAAGAGTCAGACACGACTGAGCACACCCACATGCATATTTCTACTAGATATCATGGGACTAGATTCTATTTTTATACTCCCTGGTCCATCATAATTGCAGATGGCTCAGGAGATTCTTGGTTTTCAGAGGAGCCAGAGCAGAAGCAAGATCTGCCAGGGTATCACGGATATAGATTTTTAGGCATTTACTTACTGTGCACATTTGATTGATTTTCTAAGGTAGAAATACAAAATTAAATAAGAGAAGAGCTTTTAGAAAACTTTTCACCATGTTTCTTTGTCTTTTGGTCTTTAAAAGATAAAATGCTCTATAATAAACACTACCAAACAACTGAGCATACATTTGTGGATGGATTAAGTAAATACACAGAAAACTCCAGTGTGTTGGATGGGTATTTTAACCAACTGTTCTGACATTTGTCATGCTCCTGAATTAGATCCCTCTCTGGTGTGTCAATCACACATCCTGAAACAATCAATTCACCATCCATTATTCCTACAAGGTCTAAGTAAAACAAACAGATCAGAAAGGAATCAACTCATAAAATTTGTACCTTTTTTTCCTACCTTCCTTTCTGAAAGCAATATTATTATTGTTTCTATAGACATATGCTAATGTATCTAGAACTTCTAACTTTTTTCTTGACTACTAATTTTTGTGATTCAAGTAACGTTTTTATAGGCAGATGTTTTTATAACCCATCTACTTAAATGCAGCAAACTCAATAAACTCTTTGAAGTGAACCAGATTCTCCCCTTATAAAGTCTCTCATCTTTGCATTATTTAAGTATACCTTTTTCCTGGTATGTTTTTAATCCACTCAGTTTCCCTGTAAGTGGCTGATATTTGTGGATATTTGCTAGGTAGGGACAGTTTATTCTCCGATCAAGAACTGGCCTAAGAATACTGCTGCTGGGTAACTTGCTGCTGGATACGTGATATGAATAAAGAGTTTTTAGTATGTTAATATATTGGCAAAGGCAAAAAATCATAGACAAGGCTCTTACAGAACACTGCCATCATATATAATATATACTTCTACTACAGTAGACCAAGCTTTTGGAAAGTACCTGTTAAATAAACCAGTAATTAAAAATAATAAAGATGAAAAGGAGATGGTGGAATAGTATGAATGTAACTCTTTTAAAATGCTCATGCAAGGCTACCTCTGGTGTTATAGTTATGCTATAAATCATTAATGAATGCAACTTTTGATGAAAGTTGTAAGATTTTTTGATAGTTCCAAGGTTTTGTCAGTCAAAAACCAAAGAAGAAAAGCAGGAATGAGTTTTAATTCCTCTAATGTCTACAACTAGCATTTTTAACCTGCATGCACAGCAAATCACGCGAAATGCCAGGCTGGATGAAGCACAAGCTGGAGCCAAGACTGCCGGGAAAAATATCAATAACCTCAGATACGCACATGACACCACTCTTATGGCAGAAAGCAAAGAAGAAATAAAGAGCCTCTTGATGAAAGTGAGAGAGTGAAAAAGCTAGTTTAAAACTCAACATTCAAAAAACTAAGATCATGGCATCTGGTTCCATCACTTCATGGCAAATAGATGGTGAAACAATGGAAACAGTGACAGACTATTTTCTTGGGCTCCAAAATCACTGCAGATGGTGACTGCAACCATGAAATTAAAAGGCGCTTGCTCCTTGGAAGAAAAGCTATGACCATCCTAGACAGCATATTAAAAAGCAGAGACATTACTTTGCCAACAATCCATGTAGTCAAAACTGTGGTTTTTCCATTAGTCAGGTATGGATGTGAGAGCTGGACTATAAAGAAAGCTGAGTGCCAAAGAATTGATGCTTTTGAACTGTGGTGTTGAAGAAAACTCTTGAGAGTCCCTTGGACTGCAAGGAGATCAAACCAGTCAATCCTAAAGGAAATCAGTCCTGAATATTCATTGGAAGGACTGATGTTGAAGCTGAAACTCCAATACTTTGGCCACCTGATGCAAAGAACTGACTCACTGGAAAAGGCCCTGATGCTGGGAAAAATTGAAGGTAGGAGGAGAAGGGGAAAACAGAGGATGAGATGGTTGGATGGCATCACCAACTCGATGGACATGAGTTGAGCAAGCTCCAGGAGATGGCTATGACAGGGAAGCCTAGTGTGCTGCAGTCCATGGGGTCACAAAGACTTGGACATGACTGAGCGACTGAACTCAACTGAATGTCTACAATGGTTGAATCTCTGCTACAATTCCTGACTCTTTTTATTTATCTTTGTATTATCAGATCTTTGCCCAGTTCCTGGCATAGAGAAAAATATTAATATGAATGTCTGCTGAAGAAAGGAAGGAAGAAAGAGAGTAAAGGAAGCAGGGAGGGAGACAGGAAGAGTGAAAAGAAACTTGGCTTAGTTGAATCACACACTGAATACCTGCCAGCTGAATGAATGATATTCTCTATGAAAATGTAGGATCTGACTATGGTAGGATTTGTGGATCTGACACCATGTATCATGCCCTGGCATCAATGTTTCATCACCCATCCATCCCACACACTCACACAACCCATGCAGTTCCGAATTTACGCCTTTGCTAATACACTAATATGATAAAAAACTCTTTATACATATCACATATCTAGCAGCAAGACAGCTTCCTTTTTATGGTACTATGAGAATCCACAAGTCCTCACATTTACATTTTTATCATACCTACTTATCTGGGATCCTGCAACAATTGAGAATAACTTGGGAACAGCAGAATTGACAAAAGGAAATATGAAAAGATAGTTAAATACAAATGGATCCCAGATAATACTCTGGGAAGAAACTAACACTCCCTCCTTTTTTTTCATTTCCATCTTATTTAATGTTCTTACAGTTTAGCTCTTTTCTCCTAATTCAAAATACCCATAAATTCTTAAATTTGAATCCTTAATTCAAAATATATATATTATTCTGGTTGTTTAGATCAACTCAGTATAGCCTTGATTTACTCACTGAATATGTTTACATCTTTAAACCCACCTCATCTTATTTTTGGGCTTCCCTGGTGGTTCAGCTAGTAAAGAATCCGCCTGCAATGCGGGAGACCTGGGTTTGATCCCTGGGTTGGGAAGATCCCCTGGAGAAGGGAAAGGCTACTCACTCCAGTATCCTGGCCTAGAGAATTCCACGGACTGTATAGGCCATGGGGCCTCAAAGAGTTGGACCCGACTGAGTGACTTTCACACACATACACACACATCTTAATTTATAAGCACTATGTTTTCAATCAGCATTTCAGCTATCTGATGTTCATACGGAATTTTTACCACATTCTCTAAATCTTTTTCCTCCACTTGTGATGGGTTTATTGTTGCATTTGGGCTTGTTTCAATTACACATGAATTATTGCTCCTTCCTATTGTTTCTTACTTTCTTTCTCTTTCTAAAAACTCCCTAAGACAGTCAATTGGACTAAATGAAAGAAGCATACTCCTCTTTTCAAAGTTTCCCCTGGAGCCCCTCAGTACATCCCTTGCATGTCATTGGAGGTGGCAGGAAAAGAATGGATTTTGGAGGCTGGGAGATCTTCTGGTTTCAAATTGCTTAACTGCATGCAAGTAACTTAACACTTTTTAAGTCTCAGTTTCTTCTTTTGGAAAAGGGTGACAATACAAAGACAGAACCTTTGTGAAAGCTGAATCACACACCCTCCCCCCAAAATTACCATGTTTTAAAGCACTAGGTTCTCTGCAATGAGCATGTGCTATAAGAAGACCAAGAGTCAATGAGGTCAGGTCCCAGGGTACACTAATTAGTAGCAGATCCATGATCCAAGCTCAGACGTATCTGATCTAAATCTACCTCAGTAAATATTCGTTCTTTTTCCCTTCCATCCAAATCCAAACACGCTTGTCCTTCATGGAAGCATCCTGCATTGAGTAACTAAACTGCCATGTTCCCAGAGAAGCCTTCTTGATGTAGTGTGTGTTATTTGCTCAGTCGCCTCTGACTCTTTGAGACCCCATGAACTGGAGCCCACCAGGCTCCTCTGTCCATGGAATTCTACAGGCAAGAATACTGAAGTGGGTAGCCATTCCCTTCTCCAGGGGATCTTCCCAACCCAGGGATCAAACCAAGGTCACGCACATTGCAGACAGATTCTTTATCCTCTGAGCCACCAGGGAAGCCCCTTCTTTGTAGCTGAGTTCAAACTGATCATTTTCTTCACTGGTCAACCACAGAAGTTCCCTCGATATTCATTCAGACATCAAACAGTGGTCAGGTCCCAGGTGCTCTTCTAGTACTAGGGTAAGTTTTTTAAAACATTAAGGTTATTTCTGCATGAGCCTGGATCCTTGACTGGACCATGAGCTTCCTGAGGTCAGGAAAGCTCTGCTCATTTATCTTCACACCAGCTGCCCTTTTCTTTACTCTCTACAAAGCACGTTAAAGATCAAAGGTTTAAAACATCAGGGACAGGTCTAATCTAAACTCTGCCACTGTTTTACTCTAAGACTGTGAGAAAATTTAATTTTTCTGAGCCTGGGTTTTATCATCTCTAAATGATTATAAAGGATAAGAGGTCATGAGGTTGCTACTGCTGATGTCCCATCATTACTATTTAACACATGAATGCCAGAACCAATGTTCTGCAGATCACTTCTGCAGGAACAGCTGTAAGGTCTGAAGTCTGGTTCCATACCAAGGCTTTCTGAATTCTGTTGCCTCACATCTGTTGTTTAAACTTGGCTCAGAATCAATTTCTGAGCCTCTGATCACTGCCTACTGGGAAGGATTCCTGTTTCCACTGCTAGTGATCCTAATTTGGGCTGCCAAGCCCCATAGCCCCGGACTGTGTGTTTGGGGCCTCATCTCAGAACTCTGTTCTGTCCCCTTGACCCCTCTGGATGTGCCTATTCAGACCAGCCTGCCTTTTCTTACTCAGGATGCCTTCCTCCATATCACCACCTCTTTGCTTTCCAGCACTCCCCTGCCCTGCCCTACTTTTCAGTGCCCCAGTTCCAGGCTGCCATCCTTTTGGTAAACCTCGATCAGGACAGGTCCCTGATGAATAAGTGACCCTCTATTAGAACTGCCTGCAAGAAGCCTGCCTGCCTACAATCCAAGCTGCCATCCTTGATTCAGTCATAGCAGTCCTAAATGTACCACCAGCTCCCCCATCCTCTGTTACCAAACCCATATTGGGCATCAAGGATGCTCTAGACCCCTTTTCTTTTGGGAAAAACAAACAAACATTAAAATCCTGTGGTCTTTCTGAACCTCCCACTTCTTTTTACTTATGCCCAGCTTTTCCAGACTTGGCTAGCTTGTATATTGCCAAAGCTTTGGCGGCAATGTTCTTGACATGCCATTAACCTGACTGGTTTTACATGTTTCCTTTGCAACCTTTAATGTGTTTCCTCTTTACAAATCCCTTTAAGTTCTCCCTTCCAGGTGGATGAAGCCAAGACACTAACACACTCACATCATAAAATTTATGCAAATCCAATTAATCCAATCAAAGCTTGTTTGTGTAAAAGCACATCTTATGTGCTCTTTAAAGGCATTTCCCATGAATGGAAATCTTAATTAGATGACTAAATTTAGAAGGATTCAGCATCTTGCAAGAAAAGCAAGCACATTTAATCCTTAATGCCATAAACTGGAAAATCTGAGCTTCACCTACCAAGAATAGTACAGTTCCATTACACATAAATTTCAACCTGTGCTTTTTAAAAGAACTGCATGAACATTTCTTCTCACATTTCTAGAGCAACATGCAGATGCATATTTTTCACTTCACTATCCAATTTAAAATGAGAAGACTGAAGACATTTACTACACAGGTGAGTACACCTGTTAAGTAATTTATAAAATGCAAGTTAAAATGACCTTATTATAGAAGCAAAACACAGCAATAGTAACAAAAATATCCTAGCCAGTTTTAATTTTAATTGTGCATACTAACATAAGCTTTTGCAATTGTACAAATTTAGCATTGTCTATGTTGAAAATAATGATTTAATATTATGTAACATATGTGTTGGAGAAGACTCTTGAGAGTCCCTTGGACTGCAAGGAGATCCAATCAGTCCATTCTACAGGAGATCAGCCCTGGGTGTTCTTTGGAAGGAATGATGCTAAAGCTGAAACTCCAGTACTTTGGCCACCTCATGTGAAGAATTGACTCATTGGAAAAGACTCTGATGCTGGGAGGGGTTGGGGCAGGAGGAGAAGGGGACAACCAAGGATGAGATGGCTGGATGGCATCACGTGAATGATGGACGTGAGTTTAGGTGAACTCCGGGAATTGGTGATGGATAGGGAGGCCTGGCATGCTGTGATTCATGGGGTCGCAAAGAGTCGGACACAACTGAGCGACTGAACTGAACTGAACTGAACATATGTGTCTGAAGGGTTAACTTCTTAGTTAAAATCAGTTAGAGAAATAAAGTTACTTTGTAAGACAGGCAGATTTAGATGTCACATTTTGCAGATAGATCAAGTGAGCCTAGAGGTTAGACAGTATATTACAGGTTTATCTCTCGAAGCTGATAAGGGAATTTTTACTTCAAACCCTTGAGTATTATTATAATGTACTTTTTACTAAACATCCTTATATTCTGAACCTAATTACCTTTCAATTCCAGATACTCTTAGAGTTTCTTCAAACAAGGAAGTTTCTTGAGTCTAAAATACTTTGTTCCTTGCTTGGAACACCCTTGCCTCACTTACCTGACTAGCTAACATCACCTCTCAGAAATATCTTTCATGCCTTCTTCCCTTTCCCTCATCCCAGATCACTGTCAGTTACCAGGATTAAGATATTTCAACTCTTCACCTACATGGAACTTGAGTTCCTTGAGAATGGAGATTCTTCCTTCCATCTTTGAATATGTAGACCCCCTGACACCACAAAGCCTTGCCCAGGGAAGTCTGATAAATATTTCCTAAAGAATAAATGAGGAATGAATTACTAAATACCAGATCATTGTGCTTTAATGTGATTGGGAGTAGGCTATTTCCTTTGTAACCATTGGATTCTTTGGAGAGGAACTAATTTGCACTTGTTTGATATTTCACCCTAATTGGGAAATCCTGAATTTCAATGAAAAGTATCCATAAACAGTAAAATTCGAATTTCATTTTCCTGGTTCCTTCTGAAGTTAATTGAAGTTGTAAGTGATTCTGCCTGCACCAGAGCACTGAATCCTCCTTTACTCATTAATGTCATTCTCTAAAGCACCACTAATTTTTATCACTCTCCGAGGAAAGAAACTCCTCTCAAAAATAGTTTCATGTATTGAGTCAAATGTTTCAACTCTTAATCTATAATTACTAATGAAAATGTACAGAGTATGATTCAGACACCCTGAGTGACAATAAAATCTTGACTCATCTCATTTAGAAACCCTGCTAACGATGATCTGAATCCTACTTGAGAACATCAAAAAAGTTTTCTAATTGACTAAACATGTAAACTTCACATGTGAAATGTATTGGTGGTTTAATTTACCAAATAGAATGGAAGATGATATGCTCTTTAAATCAACCAATTTGTTTTGAGAAACATAAAGTGATGAAAATAAAGAAAGTATCACATTTGATGAAGAAAGAGCATACGCTACATAAATGCTTATATGTGTGGTGTTAGTCATGTCTGACTTTTTGAGACCCCATGGACTGTAGCCAGCCAGGTCCTCTGTCCATGGAATTCTCCAGGCAAGAATAGAGTGGATACCCATCCCCTTCTCCCTGGGTCAGGAAGATCCCGACCAATTTGTTTTGAGAAATATAAAGTACTGAAAATAGAGAAAATATCACATTTCGAACCAGTATCTCCTGCACTGCAGGTAAATTATTTACCATCTGAGCCACCAGGGAAGCCCACATAAACGCTTAAGTAGTGACGATTCAAAGTAATAAAAATTTAATTGTGCCTTGGACAACTGTCTTCCCTAGTGGCTCAGAGGTTAAAGCGTCTGCCTCCAATGCAGGAGACCAGGGCTCGATCCCTGGGTCAGGAAGATCCCCTGGAGAAGGAAATGGCAATCCACTCCAGTATTCTTGCCTGGAGAATCCCATGGACGGAGAAGCCTAGTAGGTTATAGTCCATGGGGTCGCAAAGAGTCAGACACAACTGAGCGACTTTACCTTGGACAATTAAGGACATGGGGGAAAAGACATAGTGGTTACAGAGGCAAAATGTGATGATGTTAAAGATTTTTACAACAAATGATAGATGTTTGAAATATTCTCCACACGAAGTAAATAAGATTTATTTTTAACTACATTCTATATGTGTGTGTGCTCAGTTACCCAGTCACATCCAACTCTTTGTGGCCCATGGACTACACAGCCCACCAAGCTCCTCTGTCCATGGAATTTTCCAGGCAAGAATACTGAAATGGAGTGCCATTTCCTACTCCAGGGGATCTTCCCGACCCAGTGATCAAACTCATGTTTCCTAGGTCTCCTGCACTGGCAGGTGGATTCTTTACCACTAGGGCAACCTCTTTGAATACATGAAAAATTGAGTGTACATGGGAAAATATTTGACATTAGAGATGACTGGCAAATAAAGTTAAATCTTAAAGATAGGTTTTAGAAAAATAATTTAGACTTTATGGTTTAAGTATCTATGAATAGGTACCCCAAATAATTTTAATTTATACTTCTCTAATTCTCTTCTCTTAAAACACACAAATCATTACTTATATCTACTATTTGAAAGGCACTATATTGGGCATTACATGGTGAACAAGAATGAAAGATATACAAGACATATTTGCTCTTCTATAAGAATTTACAATCTTTTGATGGCCATAATATTTGCATGCAATTAACCATAAAAAGCCTGGGAGGCTGCAGTCCATGGGGTCGCTAAGAGTCGGACACAACTGAGAGACTTCACTTTCACTTTTCACTTTCATACATTGGAGAAGGAAATGGCAACCCACTCCAGTGTTCTTGCCTGGAGAATCCCAGGGACGGGGGAGCCTGGTGGGCTGCCATCTATGCGGTCGCACAGACACGACTGAAGTGACTTAGCAGCAGCACCACCAACCATAAAAAGCAGAGCATTACTTTGCCAACAAAGGTCCATTTAGTCAGGGTTATGGTTTTTCCAGTGGTCATGTATGGATGTGAGAGTTGGACTATAAAGAAAGCTGAGCACCAAAGAATTGATGCTTTTGAACTGTGGTGTTGGAGAAGACTCTTGAGAGTCCCTTGGACTGCAAGGAGATCCAACCAGTTCATCCTACAGATCAGTCCTGGGTGTTCATTGGAAGGACTGATGTTGAAGCTGAAACTCCAATACTTTGGCCACCTCATGCAAAGAGCTGACTCACTGGAAAAGACCCTGATGCCAGGAAAGGTTGAGGACAGGAGGAGAAGGGGACGACAGAGGATGAGATAGTTGGATGGCATCACTGACTCAATGAACATGGGTTTGGGTGGACTCCAGGAGATGGTGATGGACAGGGAAGCCTGGTGCATTGTGGTTCATGGGTTCGCAAAGAGTCAGACACGACTGAGCGACTGAACTGAACTTAACCATAATGCATAGACATGTAGTATACTACACTGTATAGGCTACCTACAGTTGGAAAGATTTTATTAGTCATTTGATTCCAAGAGGGCAAATCTGATCATAAGAAGTTGCGTGGAGTTCTGTCTTAAAGACTGAACTCCTAGATCAGACTCAGAGAGACAGTGCCACAATCTCTTAGCAGTGTTTGCTGTGGTCACAGGAGGAACAGTATACATTGTCATACAGTATTTTTGCCTACTTGGTGAAAAATTTAACCTACTTCCTTTATAGATAACTGACCATCAGATGACTTTATACTGATCGCAAGGCAAAAACATTAAGAAAAAAAAGAGTATGAAAAATTTCTGCTCTATTTGCCAGGAACGAAAGTACATCTGAAATATACTATTTGGTACTGGCGCCATGCTTTAAAAACACAGGACATCTGAGAAAAGTCAGATGTGAGTGGCCAGAATGGTAAAATGGACTCAAATTCATGTATTGTCAAGCTGAAGACCATAGATCTCAAGAAGAGTCAGAGAACTGAAAGATAACTTCATACACTGGGCTTCCCTGGTGGCTCAAATTGTAAATAATCTGCCTTCAATACAGGAGAACCAGGTTCGATCCCTAGGCTAGGAAGATCCCCTGGAGAAGGAAACGGCAACCCACTCCAATAATCTTGCCTGGATTCCATGAACAGAGGAGCCTGGTGGGCGACGACAGTCCATGGGGTCGCAAAGAGTTGGACACAACTGCTTAACTAACACTTTCACTGGGAAACCATCTAGGTTGTTCCATATGGCTTCAAAAGGTGAGAGACCACTAAGCAGAAGACAAGGAGACAGGCTTTCACTGTTAAGGCAGGCTATCCTAACAGCCAGACTTGTTTCATGCACAGAAAGGGCTCTCTGGGAGCCATGAGTCTGTTTTCTGCCCTGAGTGGAATTAAAACCAGTTATCTGATGTTACAGTGGCCAAAAAGCTATGTGGCTTTCTCAAGGGCTCAAAAGTAGCAACCAGCAGATCAAGGAAGACAACTCAGCTCACTTGCCAGTCAGATCAGTGAGTCACAGCTCCTTTTATTTAAATTTCAGATCCATGAAACCTGCATGTACAAAATTTATTAACAATTCTCTGCACTCACTAGTTCCATAAAATAGTATATTATGACTACGGTTCCTTTTGTCTTGCTTTCTCTCCTCCTCCCTACTCTACACCTGCAATTACTCCTGTTTTATGTAAGTATATAAGGGCAAAGAGTTATTTAAAAAGGAGTTTATAGGAAAGATTACCATTGATTAGATGCATCAAGAGAAGTGTTAGGAAAAAGATGGGATTGGGGCTGCCCCAAAAGAATAGAGATTATTTAAATAGATGGAAACCAAGAGCAGGGAGAATTACATAAAGCACATGGAGCAGAGAGCTGCACTTTCTTAGGTCACTGCTGTTTCACAGGAAACAGCACCACAGGACTGGACCAAGATTCAAGAGTATTTCTAAGTTTCTCCAAAAAAAAAAAAAAAGGATTCAAAATATATAAATATATAAATGTCTTTTTCCCTGAAATATATCACTGAATAGTTCTTCCATGACTCTAACTAGTTGCCAAACTTATGCCAAACTAGTATGCTAAAGGTGGTAACTATGCCGTGAGTGCAGCTGTTCAGTTATATAGTGTGACAATTATATTGTGCTATGTTAAAATCATAAGAATTTAAGATCTGCGTATCAAAAATGGGTTTTTTGTTATATCCATTTGCAAATTTCAAATGTAGTTTTACTTTCTGTCTGAAAAGATTTGATGTCAGCAAAGTAAAGGAAAGCCTCATAGAACCAAATGATTTTGGTTAAATTAAATGCTTTTTTCCTAACCTGTTACTACCTCTTCACTATCACAGATTAAGTATTAACTATAAATACAATATTCAATCAACAGTATAAATTCATAAAAAAGAAGCTATCACAATAATCACATACTCTTCATCTCTATCTTTTAACTATTAATAATACTGCTATGCAGAATGATTTCTTGTAGGCAGTCATAACCCCTCCCAGAGATGACAAAAAATTTGGTCCTGAGGAGGAGAACCATCTCTGTGTTAAAAGTGCATATGCAGGTACATCACATCCTTGCTGTGGGGTCATGAGCTAGTTGATTAATCTTTCTGAGCATCAGTGTCCTCATCTGTAAACTGGGATAACAATAGTGCCTATCCCTAATATTGCGAGGATTAAATTAGTTAATATGCGTAAAGTACTTACAAAGATAGATGTACACCAAGTGCCTGTATATGTCCCGCTATCCATGTAGTTTCTCACTAGCTGCATGGCCTTGGGCAAGTCATTTAATCTCTCTGGCCATTCATTTGGAAATTAGGAGATGAAACTAAATGATCTCTAAGGCCTCTTTCATGATGAAAAAGTTCCAGCTACAAAGAAGCATAATCTCTCTCACAATGGGTTCACAAATCTTTTCCAAAAATGGAGTGGCAGAAAAAGCCTGTCAGTGTGGCTTGAATAAAGTGTCTACTGGATTCCTCTATCTGTATTCTAGACTGAGCCCCAGGAAAAAGGAAAAGGGGACCCCAAGGAACCATGTGATGGAGCCAGTGAGAAGAAGAAACAAAGGTCTCTTTGTGAGAGACCAAAAGCGTTGTCACGTAGTTTTGACTAAGTCTCTTCATTCATTTGAGTAACTCAGCAAAGCCCACGCTGGAAAGGCACGTGTGAAGGAAGAGGTCATTGCCACCAACCCGAAGATAGTGGTTTGTTTTTCAACTGGAAATGTCAGGAGCTCATTTTAAATTACAAGATGAGGCCCCAGGTGCACTGCCTTTATCCAAGACTGCTCAATTTTGATGTTTGGGAGAACATGGCATTCTGCTTTGATGAGATCTCTGGAAATACAGGATATTTCTCAGTGTCAAGAGCACTTCCGTGCAATCCAGTGTGAGAAATAGCTAAATCTGAAATCTCGATTAAAAACCTCGATAGGAAAGTACAGTTTTTGCCGGCCCTGCTGAGAGCACCCTTAAAAAAGGGATCATTATGCTCGAAATGCAAAACACAATTTCTGCAACATAGAAGTTCTGGTTGTATCAACACATGTCCTTAGAGAGGAAATGCCGTAAGTTACCTTGGTAATTGTAGATATGTCAGGACTACATTTGTCTTTAAGTGCCCCATGATTTCATGAGCCTTTTATTTCCTGAGATTGTTCTGAGAGATTTAGAGAAGAGGGAAATTAGCTTTAATCCTGTTTTTGGAATTTGGAGCAAGTCAAGCAATATCTATAAGCCTTGTTTTCAAGGTAAGCTACCCATGGAAAGTACTCAACAAATGTTTGCTCAGGGAAAGAAGGAAAGAGGAGGGAGGGAAGAAGGAAATCCCAATAGTCACAAGAGTTTTATCAGAAAGGTCACACACCAAAGAGACTGCCATAAATCTTTTTGCCATCATATGTTAATTAACAGGGGTTCTCAGGCGGCACTAGTGGCAAAGAACCTGCCTGCCAAAGCAGGAAGCGTAAGAGACACAGGTTTGATCTCTGGGTTGGGAAGATCCCCTGGAGGAGGGCATGGCAACCCATTCAAATATTCTTACCTAGAGAATCCCATGGACAGAGGCTATAGTCCATAGGGTCATAAACAGTCAGACAGAACTGAAGCAACTTGGCATGCATGCATGATAATTAACAACTAAAGTAGCATTGTTGATAAATATATATATATATATATATATATTTAATTGATCAAAGTAGAAAATTTTAGTTAGCATGATAAATGCTAAAAAAAAGACTCTTGGTAAAATTCAAACTATGCAGATTGACTAAAATAGTTTGGAAATACTTCCTACCCTTGAACAAACAAGGTATAAAACTCCTGAAGGCTTGTAACCTATAGCCCTCTGACTTGGTTCTCAACGGACAGGAGTATTTCTGCTTGAAGTGTGTCAATTGGGGAACACAGAATCATACCTTGACTATGCTTCTTTTCTATATATCTTTCATATAAGGTTTATACACTTAAAATACCTCAAAGGACAGAGACCTGCCAGTTTATTAAACTTACAGAACAGAGTGTATGGACTACTTTGCTTATTTTAATGAATGGTTATTAAGTGTGTGCTCGGCAGAATTTGGTTATTATAATCTCATCATCACAAATTTCAGTTAGTCCCTGGATAATTTATCTACCCAAAAATAACCAAAGAGCTGGGCATGATAAGTCAGATTATAAAACTCTGATTTTGAGATGCTCAAATCTAGTGATGGAAACATAAATAAAAATAAATACAACATAAAGCACAATATAAGATTTTTTTCACGCCATAATGTGCGAAAGAGGTGGCACAGGTGGTAAAGACCCCACCCGCCAATGCAGGAGACTTAAGAGATGCGGGTTTGATCCCTGGGTCAGGAAGATCCCTTGGAGAAGGGCATGGTAACCCACTTCAGTATTCTTGCTTGGAAAATCCCATGGACAGAGGAGTCTAGTGGGCTATAGTACACAGGGTTGCAAAGAGTTGGACAAGACTGAAGCAACTTAGCACACATGCATGTGCTAAAGACATGAAGGAATCATAGAAGTGAATGCAGCTATTTCATCTAAGGAAAAACATCTGCTCACAGGAGTTGGTGCTTAGTCTGAAAGGATACAGAGGAATGTTCCAGAAATTTTCTTTTCTTAAGAGAAGGGTGGGGGAGCACTATAAAGGTTCGAAGCAAGGGAGATAATGAACCCATACAAGAAATTATAAATTTATTAAATACCAAACACACACACACACTTCCATTCACACCTGTTCTCTCAGTGAGAAAAGTCCACCAAAAGACTGTCTTTAAAGTTTCAAATGCACCTGATCTGGAAGATCTGTTTTCCCCCCAAAAAAAAAAAAAAAAAGTGATTTTCCTGACAGGGATTCTCAAACTACATCTGTCATAATAAGACTAAAAATGTAACCAGCCTGCTGAGTGAAAACTGGCATTCTCAGAAATAGTTTAAATATTACTGAATATAGAACTCCATTTCACATGCTATATTCAGATAAAATATCTCCCATCAAAATGATATTCCTATGATTTTCCAAAGGTTGTTAAAAAGATCTTCCTAACTATAGGTTAAGATCTCTGACCTCAGAACTTGCCTCTTCCATCTATCTACATGGAATGTTGAGCTGGGAAAAGCAAGTTCTACTGGCTATTCCAGGTAGCTCAGTGGTAAAGAAATTTGCCTGCCAAAGCAGGAGACACGAAAGACAGGTTTGATCCCTTGGGTCGGGAAGATCCCCTAGAGTAGGAAATGGCAACCTACTCTAGTTTTCTGCCTGGATAATTCCATGGACAGAGGAACCTGGTAGGCTACAGTTCATGGGGTTCCAAAGAGTTGGACACAACTGAACATGCACAGCATGGCCACTGGCTGTTCCACTGGTCTTAGAAACCAATGGAGTTTTACCTTTGAACACAGATTCTAAATTCCCCTTTTCATGCCTGGTTGTAAATAGGCTTATACATTTACAAGCATAAGGTTACTGTAAAATACACAGTGATATATAATCAAGATGCTTTAACTCTCCCCTGTCTTCTAGGAATGACACCATTTATGCTGTGAATCCAATTGGTGGGCAATGGTAGGTAGCCAAGAAAGAACAGGACTTGAAGTAATTGATTCAGATCCCAGTGGAGCAAACTGCTTAAGCTCCTTAGATGTGTTACCACACATAGCACCTAACAGAGTTATTATGAAGAGTTAATGACTTACCACTTCCATTCAACAGAAATGATTAAGGGTGACATCCTTTTGCCATGTACTACCAAAAGATGTCATTGGCATTTATGTTAAAAGAGCAGCTATCACTTACTATTTCATGTATGTTTATATTTAATTCTTAAAAGGTATGGAAAGTATCATCATTTCAGTCTTACAGACAAGAAAGTTGAGGATAAGAGAGATAATTTCACGCACAGTGTCTGAACTGTCGAAGGGCAGTGAAAATGCCTCCCTTGTTATACATGCCAAGTAATATCATTGTGCCTAGTACACAGTAGATGTATTGTTATCATTTCAAACTTATAAATAATGACTTTTGGGCACAGTTCTAATTTAAAAATTAATATGATACAATGCATACTTAACAGATGGTATCAACACTGCTCCCTGGAAACATTATTTCTTCCAAATTACACAAATGAATGAGATGACTCTTTATAATAATCTTGAAAATAAGAGCTTATTAAATATTTTGAAAGACAGCATTGGGTATTAGAATTACGTGCTATAATAATTAGGCCGTTTCATACTGCTGGCTTTTTATTTTTGTGATCCTCTCTACAAGAAACTAAGAAAAGAAGTATAAAAACCTCATTCATTTTTCTACTCCACAGAGTAAGTGTATTGGGCTGGCAAAGCCACACTATAAGCAATATAACCATCTCCAATGACCAAGCAGCTAGATAACCCATGTAATCTGCTCATGTTATGCTTTCCTTATATGCATGCAGGGATTTATTGTCTCTAACATGCATTTACACCCATTTGATTCTCAAAACTCGCTCCGCAAGACAGGAAAGATGGGCAGGAATAAGTCAACATTTTTTCAGATAAGGTTTACTGCTGCAGAGAAGCCACAGGGATAATGAGTGACAGAGGATGGAGGGGGTGGGGGAGAAGGGAAGAGGAGAAGGAGGAGGGGCAGGAGAAGAGGCAGAAGGAGAAGGAGAGGATTCAGATTCCTGACCCCCATAACAATCTCTTAATCAGTATGCAAAGGGGAGGGGATAAATGAAAAAAAGAGACTATCAAAGGAATGCAGGGAGGGAGAAGGGAAAGAGGGAGGATGAATATGAATGAATGAATATGAATGAGAATATCTAAGTAAAGAAAAGCCCTCAGAGACATGAGGAGGAGTTTAAACAGAGTCATAAATCCTCCAAGTGTAGTTCTTAACTTTTAGGAATCTTGGGCATTTCTGACAATCTGATAAAGCCACCAGGCTCTTACTAGAAAAATGCACACATGCCTGCACACACATATGGGCACACATACATACATATGGTATTTTATACCACAATTTCAGTGTGTTCACTACTCCCCCCAAATCTAGTGCTAGGGTCCATTTTAAGAAACATGTCTTAGATGCAGAGGACGCCTCAGCTCTCCGTGCACTGCTGTTTGCAGATCTAGAACCAGAGGGTTCCAGAGAAAAGCAGGTACCCGCAGCACCATACCCATGTGCGCCACAGAGATAAGAAACGTGGCTGCAAATCAGAACAGAAACATCTTTGAATCCGTCCTGTTGCCACCCACCTTTCCACGACATTTAAAGCTTAATAGGAAACAAATCAATTTCCTACACTACACATTGAAACCATTATCTACTCTGGAACACAAAGTTTCCCATCAAATCAGAAAAAAAAAGAAAAGAAACCGAAGAAAAAAGGTTTGAGAAAAATTTGATCCTTTCAGTATGGAATCCCTGTGACTAATTATCTTTAAAGGTCTGTTTGACATGTAAGGATAAAGGTACATTACAAAATAACTAAATACACAGGCTTTGACGATTCTGCCACTGTCACTGTAGGATTCTGGACTGATCATCTCACCTTTTTACATCCACGTCTCCTTCATAAGTTTACTGTGAAGATTAATTATATTAATGGATTGAAAAAATTTAATACAAGTCTGACATCTAATCTCAGTAAACATTTCATTTATCATTAAAAAGTGGGCTTAATGATAGTGTGTATGTTTAAAGAAAGTATGTTACTATGGTGAGTATTAAACAAAGGAACACATTAAATTTATGTTACACAGTGTCTGGTACATAGGAAATATTAGCTAGTGTTACCCTGCTGAAGAAATGAAGGTGCTGTCAAAAGCAGAAATCACTGACTGGATTGGAAGAACAGAGGTCTGATTGAATTTTACTATTTTTGCTATCAGGCTCCCCAGTTTTGTGGGTGATGGATAGAACTAGGTGGCTTCTGTCCACCTCGATTATTTTATCAGCCCTGGAGTCCCTAACAAAGGTATTTGGGCTGCATGATTAATTATCCCCAAACCTTGGGAAGAATAATGATAGCTAACACACATACAGCTGGGCCCTAATCTGATATTTACATACATTAACAAATTTCACACTCATAGGATCTCCATTTTACAGAAGAAACAGGCATAGAAAGACAGGCTCAAGTTCACATAGCTGAAAAGTGGTAAATCTGGGCTTGCAATCTGACCCCAGAATTGTGATCTTAACCTCTATAGACCCTGCTTTTCAGGAAGCATATTGTTTAATCCTTGGTTAATAAATAAGTGGGGCTTCCCTGGTGGCTCAGAGGTTAAAGCATCTGCCCGTAATGTGGGAGACCTGGGTTCAATCCCTGGGTCAGGAAGATCCCCTGGAGAAGGAAATGGCAACCCACTCCAGTGCTCTTGCCTGAAGAATCCCATGGACAGAGGAGCCTGGTGGGCTACAGTCCACGGGGTCGCAAAGAGTCAGACACGACTGAGCAACTTCACTTTCACTTTCATTAATAAATAAGTAAAATTTCCCAAGTTCACATGGATAGTGAGAAAAAGCAGGATAAGAATTCAGACCTAACGCTAATATCTGTGCTTTTTCTCCTGTCCACACCACAGAAGTATAGTGTATTCTGGGAGTGGAGACGGGCAGAGTTAGGAGTGGGCACCCAAGGCAAGATTCAAGGAAGGAGAGGTCTGAGGGGAAGCTTCAAATATTTAACAAGATGGAGCTCTGGATATGAGATATCTTTCTATCACCATCTACTTCCACCACATTTAGAAATGCAACATCCTTGGGATAACAGCAGTAGCAGCTCCATGCCTCAGTCTCAGAGCCGAGGGAGCTTCCTGCGGATGCAGGCATAAAGAATCAGAAATATTCCCTCACCCTCAGACGTGCCCAGCTCAGTGTTGTTTTTCCAGCCTTCATTCTGGCTCTATGAAGTGGGATGGTTTAGCTTTGTCTCCTTCAGATCATCTGTGTTGCTCAGAGATCTAAGGAACAATAGGGGCTAGTGTAGTGGCCACTGTATCCAAATGTAGAGAGCAGAAACCATTGTCAACACCAGGTCTTTTAATCAACAAAAAACACAGGTCCCTTATTAAATTTACATCTGTAAATCCTGGAGGTGGTGCTTTTGTAAATGCTATACAGATCAAACTGAACAATACCTGTTTTAAAAGAGTTTGTAAACCATGTCATCTTTGTAAATGAGTCAATTACAGGTGTTTCCTGAGAACACAATTAAAATAATAATATTTCACAACACAAAACAGACCTGGGGATAAAGAGCCTAAAATTATCTTACACTGATATTTAATAACAGAAGAGCCCTACACTACGGTCCCCAAAATGTCCTAAAACAGCACCCATCACACAAGTCCCTACTACTCAGTTCCCAACAAATTGAGAAACCTCAGCCTGACACTCCAGGACTCAGTGCTGAGACCCTAGTCTTCCTCTTCAGCCATATATCCCTGTGTTCCCCGCACACCACTTTAGAAACAAGACCTACCACTCCCTGCTTCACAAGTACAAGTTGCATTCTCTCTACCAAGTACACAGTTCACGTTCATACAGCTGCTTCTTCGATGTCCTGACTCAAACTCCATTTTGGCCCTCCTTCAAATCACATCCCCAAAGCCGCCATTTGCTTCAAGAACCCTTTCTCCCTCTCTTCAATTAAAAATGATCTTGTCCTCTTTGAACCACCAGGGGTCTTTGTGGTATATATATATATGTGTGTGTGTGTGTGCATACATATACATATATGTGCATATGACACTTCTATTATGGTGATTTATGACTTTTGGCATGGTTTTATCTACTTTCCCAACTTAGTGTGTAAACCCTTTAGAATCAGTGACCATAGATTACTTCTGAAATTGCCTTTTTTATAACCACTACTCTGGCTAATAGAGTGCATGCAACACAGGAATTCAATAAGCATTTACTGAATTACTATTTTGTTAATAATGTTAATTATAGAGTGATCTCCTTTGGATTATCAACTATGAGCCAAGAATGATATTTACATATTATATCCCATTTAATATTCAAAATCCTGTGACTTAGAAAATCAAGAATTAAGGAGCTGTAAATTAGTTGTTACATAGCAATCAAGGTTACAAAGCAAGTAGAATCCCCAGCTCTTAATGTAACAGCAGAATGTACTTTGAATCTGTCAGACTCCATACATTCACCCCAAGTCAACACTATATATAAGTGACAAAATGTAAAGAATATATTGCTTTTCACTTTTAGATAAATAAATCTGGTAAATTTGAAACCAAACCACTGATTGTGGTAGTGAGGAGAACTACTTTCCAAAATTAGTTTTAAGGATTAGAAATAAGTTTGAAGGTTAAATATATATATATATATATATATTATATAGACTTTATCACTACAGTCCAAGAAATGTAGAAGATGGAGAAAGAGACCATTTGAGGCATTTGTTTAGAAGAATGATTTATGAGTAAGCTGAATTTGAATATTGTAATGGAAAAGACACAAGTTTGACATAGTAGGGTTAAAATTCTGGATGTAATGTTTATAGGCTTGGTCCTTGACAAGTTAATTAACCTTTCTAAATCTCAGTTTTCCCAAAGGTTAGTTGACAATAATAACAGCTTTCATAAGTAATTCAAGTATTAGATAGGTATAGGGAATAAAGGGCTTCCCACGTGGTGCTAGTGGTAAAGAACCTGCCTGCAAATGCAGAAGATATTAATAGATGCGGGTTTGGTCCTTGGGTCCAGAAGATGCCCTGGAGAAGGGCATTGCAATCCACTCCAGTATTCTTGCCTGGAGAATCCCATGGACAGAGGAGCCTAGCGGGCTATGGTCCACAGGGTTGCAGAGTCGGACATGACTAAAGCGTGCACGCACGCACAGAGGATAAAATCCAACAAATTACTGGTATTGCTAACACTATTATTAGTAACATTGTTTTCATGAAAAGTGACTGCGCTAAGTCAGTGTTCTTGAGAGGAATGGAAAGGCAGGGCTGCCATTACTGTTCCCAACCATTCACACTGTGAGAGTGTACTAGTGGGAAGAGCAGAAGAGGAAACAAAGGCCAGCATCACAGCTAGCCTCAAAAACCCAACACTTCCTTCTCTGCACACTGACTCCCAAATTCTCTCTCTTGTAACTAAAGAACTGAAAATCAAAACATGGAAATCAAGTTGGGTCATTCCTTTTAAATTAAATCTCGTTGAGTATATTCTGGATCCTCACCCTGGCAGCCTTTCTTAGCTTCTTTCAGAGAAAGTGTTCTCTGAAACTAGGACAAGCAGTATGGCATTTGGCATTAGGTCGCAGAGACATCAAACACCACACCCACCATTTTCATTTTCAGGTGCTTCAAGTTTATTATCTGATCCTCCGGGGCCTCAAATGTTAATCGACTGTATATCCTGGAAGGGTTGCTCTGAGAAGTATATGTGGCCCTGACTATTCAGTGCCCAGCACAAAGTAGGCACTCAATAATGACTAATGAATTCCCTTTCCCCTTAGTACCTCCCCCTAAGAGAATAATCAAGTTCTTTGTGCAAATATGTTAGCATCTCTAAATGGCACCTCAACAGGGATGGATACTTGGATCTGAAAAGTGCTATCTCATTTAAATGAGACACAGAATGGTAATTAACAACTGACAAGTTACAGACATTACTGATTATGGTTGAAACCAAACCAGTGTCCTGAAAGTGACAGGCTTTTTTCTTGGGAAAAAAAAAAAAAAATCTTGAAAAATCCCTGAGCCATTTAGTCTCTTGAAAAACATGTCCCTTGGAAACCCAACATCTGCAGAAAACAAAAGGGCCTGAGAATCACCAATTAATTTTTTCTCTTACAGCTTCTCAAATAGAGGTGAGAAAATAAACATGACACCGTATTTGGACTTTCTGGCATAGTTCAGCAAATTACAATGGAAAAAAACATTTTCTGGTGCAAGGTCTAACACTTCTCAAACCAGTAAACTTGAGCTGGATTTGAAGTCAACTATCACAGTACCTGTGATAAAGTTACTTTAAAGTTACCATGAAGTTTCTTGGCTTGTTTATGGAATTCCATGATGGGTGGGAACTTTTCATTATTTTGTAAATTATTGACTCATTTCCCCTGAAATCAAAGAAACCATGAGTATCCATCCAAACCTTAGATAAAAGAGATGTTCTTAACATTCATTACTGCAACTCAACCACTGAAAAAAAAGTACCTTTTCTTTCCCTCTTCATTTGTTATCTGTTGAGAGAGAAGGGAAGAAGCTACCACAAGAAGGGAACCTCCAGTACTTTGACAATATTAAAGGAACCATATATTGTCTTCTGAAAAAACAGGAATTCTCCTACCGATAACTTTGCACCACATTCACATAAGAAATTATTAAACGATTATTAGCTTCATAATTACATATGTATATGTGTGTGTATATATATTTATGTGTGTGCAGGCGTGACCGTACACACACACACACACACACACACACACACACACACAGTTCATAAACCCAAGAGACATTCTCAGAGAGGCTCTAGGGGAAAAGGACTTAAGCTGCCCAGGGAGTGGAACAGCCTTTAAATAAATCTTGTAATTTAAGCACAGCTCCCGCTTTTCAGCAAGCACTGCTTCTGGAGCCTCTTCATTTAAGAGTTCTCATATTCTTTTTTAGGTATTTGTTCCCTGGTCAGCTTAGTGCCATTGGCACTGCCTTTCGAGAAAGCAAGCAGGCGGTAAACCGGCCATATGCGCCCCGACTCTGGAAGCAGGAGTCCCTTCCACAACCCAGCAATTGATCCCCGTCTCCCTCTCGCCGGCCCCGCTGCCGCTCGCCCTCCAGTCGCTAGGTGAGAGGCGGCGGCCAGCAGAGCAAGGCCACAGAGTAGATGAACTCAAGATTCAGCCCGATAACTCACCTCCTCCCCAGCCCCGACTCCCACCCGTCACCTCCTACAACCCCCTTCCCTGCCATCCCTCTTCGTGACACCCTACGGTGCAGCCAACGCGGGGGTGCGGGGAGGCAGGAGCGGCAGCCGCGGAGAGCTGGGGGCTTCCTTGGCACCCACCCCCGACGCGCCCTAAAACACTGTCCTCTGGGGAAGGGGCTGCCGGCAACTTGGAGGAACTTAGAAGGCAGAGGCTGAGGCGCCCGGACCTCGGCGGGCCCTCAGCCCAGAAGGCGAGGGGAGGAAAAACGGTGTCGGGGCGCGGGCGAGTGCCCCCGGGCTTACCACGAGCACGGGGACCCCGGCGGCCAGAGAGTAGAGGAGCACGGGGGGCACGGCGCTGCTGTCCTCCGGGCCCGGGTAGGGCTTGCGGTAGGCGCTGTCGTGGCAGAAGAAGCCCTGCACGTTCACGGTGAACGTGTCCGTGTACTCGAAGTAGTACGCCAGCATCACCGTCCCTGCCATGATCACCATCTGGAAATAGAGCATGCTGCTGGTGAGCGCCGCGGGCCGCAGGGGCACGCACGCCCCCCGGGCCGGGCCGAGCCGAGCGGGCGACGCACGGAC
>SJYT01048270.1:39519-86413 GCA_006410635.1 Cephalophus harveyi | reverse complement strand
CGCACGGACCCCCTCCCGGGTCCGCCGAGGCAGCCACCCGGGGGCGCGGCGGCGGGGGCGGCAGGAGGACGAGGCGCGGGAGGCGGGATGGAGCTGCCGGAGGAAGAGGCGGAGGCAGGTCCGGGTTTCGAGGCGCCGGCGGGCTGCGGAGGAGGCGGCTACCCCCCGGACGAGCCCCTGCTCCCCTCCCCGCCCCCTGCCCGCCGCAAGCGCCGCCCGCCCGAGCGCGGGGTCGCGCGGGAGGGCGGGGAGTCCCGGGCCGCCGGCAGCGGCCAGGCAGGAGACGGTTCGCGATGCAGCCGCGCCGGACCGAAGCCGCGGGCCCGCCGGGCGGAGGGGTGGACCAGGCGGCGGCGGATGGGACAGCGGCACCTGTACCCCTCGGAGGGCAGACGCAGTAGAGCTGGAGAAGCTCCTCGCCGGGGTAAAAAACCCAAAAGAGGGGGAGGGGAGGCAGCAGAGAAGGAGCTTCTAGAAACTCCCTTCTGAGGCAGCAGCTGGACGGTTTAGGAAACCCGCACAACGCCTGGGAAAACGGTGCGTGGATGCGTCTTCGGAGGGCAGCCCCGCGAAGCGCAGAGTCCCGGTGCCGTGCAGCGACTTTCAGCCGGCACTCCCTGGGATTCCTTAACCCCGCGCAGGACACACGGCCAGCGCTGGTTTCTAGGCGCAGAGAGAAGCATCATCTCGGAGGATTTTAGATTCGGAGTTTCTCTGCCTCCTCCTCCAGTTTCCTAGGGCTTTGTACGTAAAAACAGAAATCAGGGCTCCGGAGTTCCGGAAGCATCATCTCTTGTACAACGGCCCCTTTCTCGCTCATGTATTCTCCTCTGGCTTATCATCTCAGTTTCCCTTTATTAGATGCCTGTGAGACGAGACATTGCAAATTCCTAGGACCCAGCGGTGGCAGCCACTAGGGAAGGAAAAACGGACCGTTTGCCTCACCTCGCTATTCCCTGAGTTCCCCGGTATTACTGCAGTTCCCAGGGGTCAAGTGAAAGGATCGGGAGACAAAGAGGGCTCACACCACAGGCATACAGAACCCTCCAATACACTGGCCATGCACGCGTGTGCGTGGGTGTGTAAGTAGCAGTGCAACTGCATGTATGTAAAGAGCCCGTTCGTGTGCCATGTGTATCCCTGCCTGCAAGAGTAGGCAGCATACTGAGGGGACATGGGGGTGGGAGAGCTTAGGGGAACCTGACACTGCTTACCTTCCACTCCAGAGAGAAGGTAGGAAGCCTGAATGAAAGGCGAGGGGATGAAAACACTCCCGGAGCCTTGCTCTTCTCATTACAAAGTGGAATCAATCTAGCAGATTTCTAGAATATTCATTTTAATTGGTTGTAGCTTGATGCATTTTAGAGGTGGGCCTTTATCATCAGTAAAGAAACATTTTTAGGCGAAAAAGCCCTTTTAAATTTGGCAAATGATTGATTGTTTAGGATAAGATAATAAAGGCAGTGTGAATTTGCTGTAGAATATTTTACCTTCTACGGTGTTACAGACATCATTTAATAACTAATTACTTAGTGCTTACCAGATAAACAACACTTAACAACCTGTATAATAAACAGCTTTGGGCACTGGGAGTAAACTGTTCCTAAATGGACAAAAAAGACATCATATTGTGAAAATGTAGTTACTGCAGAGATGCATGGTCTCGGTCTTCCTTTAGAAAATCATTCTAAGGCTGTAAGAATGTCTGAACTGCAAATCTGGTTCTAAATAGGAATCCCCCAAACCTTCCTATTTAATAGAATTTTTTGAAGAATGGTGCTAATTCTAAAAGGTAGTTTTTAAATGTAACTTTGGATTAAGGAGAGTCTAATGTAGGTAATTTATTCAAATTAATGAAAGCATTCATTTTGACAAATTAATTTAAATTCAAATTTAAAATGCTTTCTAATGCATTTTACACAGTGTCCTGGTGTACTGTGTGCCTAGTGGGCTTCCCAGTACAGTAGCGTGTACTTCAGAGACACCGGGTCGGGAAGGTCACCTGGAGGAGGGCATGGCAACCCACTCCAGTGGTCTTGACTGGGGAATCCCGTGGACCAAGGAGCCTGGTGGGCTGTTGTCTGGTGGGTCGCAAAGAGTTGAACACAACTGATGGGGCTTAGCCTGCATGCACGTGTGCCTAGTACTATGCATAACAAAGCAGTGCTGTTCACTGCTCTGTCCTCATCAGTGAGCAGGGAACGGTACATTGTACCATTCACAAAGGTATTTAATCTGAATAAATTAAGGCTCTTACCCCTCTAAACTTAAACAACAGGGAAGTGTTTTCACATACAAAATTGTTGTCAAGGTTAGAGAATCACCATCTTTATCTCCCTAGATAAACCTAGCCTGTATACTTATTTGCAACAGAGGGCAACATAATAGCACCAACTCAGGGTCCTGCCTAGGTTCAAGTCGTTCTACCACTTAACCAATTTAGGGAACCTGGGCAACATGCTGGACCTTTTCCTGCCTTAGTTTCATCACTGATAAAATTGATACTGGTACTTACTTTACAAGGTTGATATGAGGATTATTGATGCTTATTTCATTATATCCGGCACATTGTGTTTAAATTCTATTAAATATACCCTGGTCAGAGATGTTTTTTGCAGCCTTAACCCAGGCCACTCTAATACCCATCCCCAGTCACTTCCTTCTAATTTTACTGCTTACAGAATGATTCTGAGTGTATCCATATTTCTGTAGGAATGTCTGTTTTTCTGTAGATATGTGCACATTCCATCTTCTGTTTCAGATGGTATCCATCTCAAGAATAAGATATTATTTTCCTTCAGAATTCTCAATGTCCCATCATTTGTTCATGTTAGATGGTCAAATTGGTGTTGCTGACTGATTTGTGGTTGAGTTACCATTCAGTGCTGAAATTCAAAGTTAATGTTGAATCTTAACTCATGTTCTAAAGATACCAACGTAAAATTTCTGTGAATGTTTCAGCAAATTGCTTCTACATAGAAACGGTGTGAGGCAGGTGAAAGAGCATGAGCAGTGTGCCCTTGGACTGGTTCCTTTCCTTTCCTGAGCCTGAGGTTTCTTAGAGACAAAATGAACCATTTTTTCTTACTGCTGGGCTTATTTTGACAATTAAATGAGAATATGCAAAGTGCCTGGCCCAAAGAAGATACTTATTTAGGGTGTTTCTTCATTTTATTTTCTTATGAATCATTTAAGCTAATTCATTTCCAAAATATGTATTTTCAATTTCAAAGAATCCTTTGGAACCCTGCCTCAATTATTAATTTAACCATCTGTTTCTAGATTAAAAACAGCACTACCCATATTTAATCTTTTGGAATCTTGCCCAAATTCTTAATTTAATTCCTAGGCATATTATTATGCTTTCAAATGTATTGTCAGTTTTTCTTAACAAAAAACAAAATCCTTCCCATCTTAGCTCCCACCAAATTGGATAATATAGATCAAAAGTGTGGTATTTAGAGCTCTCTTCTTTTCCAACTTCCAGTGATTCATATTGTATTTATTTGTGCAGGACTTAACAACCACTCCATCCTACCATGTTTCTCCATCTATAAAACCATAATAAATCCTGGGACAGATCCTGGGGGAATTATTTATCAGTTCCAGTATGTCTCATCCACCCACCACAATACTCATGTTCTAATAAGAACTAGTAAGGTGCTAGACTGGCATAGTAAGATATAGTCCTTGTCTATATGGTTTGTAACTTTTCTTCTATAGATGGAAGACAAACATACAAAAAGTCAGGTTGGAGGTGGTCTTTAGATTGGCAGCAAGTGAAAAGACCATTTGAATAGTCCTTGGGAAGTCAAGTACTGAGTATTTGTGGGTAGCTAGATGAATGAATTGGAGAAGGCAATGGCACCCCACTCCAGTACTCTTGCTTGGAAAATCCCATGGATGGAGGAGCCTGGTAGGCTGCAGTCCATGGGGTCGCGAAGAGTCAGACACGACTGAGCGACTTCACTTTCACTTTTCACTTTCATACATTGGAGAAGGAAATGGCAACCCACTCCAGTATTCTTGCCTAGAGAATCCCAGGGATGGGGGAGCCTGGTGGGCTGCCGTCTATGGGGTCGCACAGAGTCAGACACGACTGAAGTGACTTAGCAGCAGCAGCAGCAGCAGCAGATGAGTGAATGAATGTATTCTTCTTAAGTTTTAGAACCTCAGGTGCCTAACAGAAAGGAATAGGAAATGGACTTGGCTTCTCAATATTATGACCAAGTGGGTTCTGTACATCGAATCTATGCATTTCAAGAGTCAGATTGAGATTCCCTGCTCAAGTTCAAGGATTTGGATCTCGTTAATTTATAGACAGAATGTTTGTTTAAAGTTAGGATCCAGCTTTACTTATTACTAGACTTTATTTATTGTTAGGTTTACATCACAGCTACTTCTTTTTTTTCAACTTTTTATTTTGCATTGGAGTATAGCCAGTTAACAGTGTTGTGATAATTTCAGGTGGACAGCACGGGGACTCAGCCATACATATGCATGTAACCATTTTCCCCCAAAGGGATTCTTCCCTGGTAGCTCAATTGGTAAAGAATCTGCCTGCAGTGCAGGAGACCTGGGTTAAATCCCTGGGTCATGAAGATTCCCTGGAGAAGGGAATGCAAACCACTCCAGTATTCCTGCCTGGAAAATCCCACGGACAGAGGAGACTGGCGGGCTACAGTCTGTGTGATCTCAGGAATCAGACACAACTTAGCAACTAAACCACCACATTCTCCCCCAACTCCCCTCCCATCCAGGCTGTCACATAACACTGAGCAGAGTTCCATGTGCTATACAGTAGGTTCTTGTTCCATTTTAAATATAGCAGTGTGTACATGTCCATCTTAAACTAAGACTTAGAGAACAGACTTATGGTTCCTGGAAGAAAGAATGGGGAAAAAGGAAAAGGGATAGTTAGGGAGTTTGGGATAGACAGAATATTTTTGGCAGAGATGCCTGAGCATTTCCAAAGACCAAAGAAGATGCAGAATTATAAACCTTGTTTTCCTAGTGTTTAATGTAATTCAGAGGTAAACCTAGGCATTTTCCTGATGTATTTCTCACTCCATGTACAACAGAGATAAATAACATTACAGTGTCAGTGCATAGCTGAGATGATGAGGTATGAAGAATTCAGAAGCTCTCAAAAAAAAAAAAGAAAAAGAAAACTAAAGTCCTTCGTTTAAAAACTTCAAAAATCTGTGTTCATAATGCTTAACCTGTGCTAGAGATGTTTAAGGAGATTCACAAATGTGACAAGTCACATGACTTTGCACTAGTGAGGAACTTTAAATATTAACATATATATAAGTAGAAGATCTCATGGGAATAGGTTTGGAAAAAGGCATATTTTAGGCCAGATAACTGCATTCAGAATAAGTAAGGGCATCTGGTAATTCATTCTAATACTTACTGAACTGCAAAAGACAGTATCTTAACAGATCTTTATTGATGTGGATCTAGAAAATGAACAAGTGCATCAGTTTACTAACCTCAGGAGAGTTTAATATAGAGAACACCCCTGAAGCTTGAATAAGAAATACTGTAGGACTGGTTAACTCAAGAAATGTTGTGTTTAAACCCCGTCATATAAACTCATAAAGACAACATCCTCAAAGTCAAACTAAAGAGAGCTAGGAACATTCGGGATTATACCTATGACTTTTTCATTTTTGGTGTCATAGCATACTGCATCCTCACATAATGATTTTCAGTGCTTGATTTAGGAGGTAGCTTCTTTCTCAAGAAAACAGGAAGAGAAACCAGCTATAATAGTAATTTGTATCTCTGTCTTTGAAGTTCCAGCTGTAATAGGATGTTTACTTCAAAGGTCAGATGCTTTTGACCAGGAGAAGTGATACTTATCTTCAACTGCTAAATCGCTTCAGTCGTGTCCGACTCTGTGCGACCCCATAGACGGCCGCCCACCAAGCTCTGCCGTCCCTGGGATTCTCCAGGCAAGAACACTGGAGTGGGTTGCCATTTCCTTCTCCAATGCAGGAGAAGGAAAAGTGAAAAGTGAAAGTGAAGTCGCTCAGTCAGATCTGACTCTTCACGACCCCATGGACTGCAGCCTACCAGGCTCCTCTGCCCATGGGATCTTCCAGGCAAGAGTACTGGAATGGGTTGCCATTGCCTTCTCCGATCTTCAACTAGGACCACTAAGAAATCTTGAAACTGCCTCGCTCTATGGCTGTGTTACAGCTGTTCTAGTCTATATTTACAATGTTTTAAGTTTTCACTTTCAAAACAATTAAGACAAATGAAGCACATGTTTTATTAGAAAGCCTGGTTATATTTCACTGAGAGGAAAGGTATGAAATTGATGGGCCAAGTTAAAGCACAAAATAATTATTAAATATTAAGACTGGGAAATAATAAAAAGACATGCTGTTATTTAAAATTATTATGTTATCCTATATTTAAAATTTAAATTATTAAGTCAGTGAAAGTTAATTAGGACATGTGGCTAATACTTAAACTGTATACCCATGACAGTCATTTAGCCTCTCTGAATCTCAGTTTGCTCATCTGTAAAATTGGGCTAATGAATCTTTACAAAGCCATCAAATGGCTTATATTTATAAAATGCTTAATAAATATTAGGAGAAGGCAATGGCACCCCACTCTGGTACTCTTGCCTGGAAAATCCATGGATGGAGGAGCCTGGTAGGCTGCAGTCCATGGGGTCACTAAGAGTCGGACACAACTGAGCGACTTCACTTTCACTTTTCACTTTCATGCACTGGAGAAGGAAATGGCAACCCACTCCAGTGTTCTTGCCTGGAGAATCCCAGGGACAGGGGAGCCTGGTGGGCTGCCATCTATGGGGTTGCACAGAGTTGGACACGACTGAAGTGACTTAGCAATAAATATTAAAGCACTGGACAAATCTGCGTTAGAAAACATTCTGATTAGAAGAAGATACCTAATCTGACTGGGTCCTGGATTTTCTCCCCAGCACTGTGTCAAATCACCAAAGCTCAGATTAATTGCTGCCTGGTCTGTTGCTGTATCTGTGAATATCGAATTCTTGACCATATGTTTTAATGATAAAAAAGTTGTTATCTATAACTCCATGGATCCATAACATCAAGGGAAGTTTCAAAATATTCACATTCCCTAAGAATATCTTTAAACAATTATTAAGGATAAGAACATAAAAGTGTGGCAGTTAAGTATGATGGATAAGCCCGAGGACCCAGAACTCTGCAGAACTAAGTTCATATCTTTACTCTGTAGATTCATAATTGAGGGACCTTGGCCAAGTCATTTTAATTTCTATGGTGTCCTAAAATGGGAATAATGTTGCCTGCTTCACCAAGATGTATAGAACCTTGGCCACTCACGACTATAAATGATCATTACGGATATTGTTACTCTTCTGGTATAATTAATCCTGCCACTGCTGTGTCAGCAAAACTTTTATTGATTCATTTGGAAATATGCCTGCATAAGATTCTGCTGAACTATCTTTGTAGCTTCATGTTACTTGAAGACACCTGAAAGTCATTACGTGTGCTATGATAAATGAGAACCATCCAACTAAACAAAATCACAAATCCTGCTAACACTTTGAGACACAGAGTTTCTTTAGCAGCGATATGGAGCGTGTGGTAAAAACTATGGTTATGACAGCTGTGGGTCCTTTGTCAAGGATACAGCTTGTGAATGCTAATCAGCATTTATTCGGTTGTCCTTCAATGCACTAGATAGTGGTTGAAACAAAGATATAACAGAAGCTAAACACTCAAAATGGTTCCTTCTATTCATATGTGGTCCAGGGTCAACTATTAGTTTAATATCAGAGGATTTTCAGAATGCTGTTTTAGTGAGAGCATAAAGGCTTCTGGCATGATGAATTTCTGGCCTAAATTTCATCTTTCTTGAATGGATTAGTAAATGACTGGGCTTTTTTCCATCTACAGATTTACAACTATAAGCATGGAAAGTAATTTTTTGGACAAGTAAAGACATAATGTCTTAATTACTGAATTGGAAAATAGTAAGTAGCAGAAAAATTTTCATTAAAATATAAGTGCGTGTGGATTGTATCACTTTGAAAGAAAGTGGAGGAAATATTTGGAAAGGAAACATCACTGTGCATATTGTTGTGTTTACTCTTGTGATTAGCACTCTATGCTGTTGAGTATGATTAATCATATTTCATTACTATAATCAATGCCTCAGTGTGTAATGGTGTCTTTAATTTAATGCAACTGATAAAGATAAAACATTTTACTTTGTTTTCCACTTACTGATATTTTGCTTTAATACATCCTTTGGCTCATACATATCTCCAATAAAAATAGAAGAAGATGAATAGTAAAATCTTAATTAACTTCAAAAAGGCTCTTAAATAGGGTATCCTGGGAAACTACTGCTTTTATTAATAGAAACCTTCTACCGTTTTTTGTCAGAACTGTTAAATTAGTAATCAAATTGTGCTGAATATACTACATTTTTCTTTGATGATCTGACATAGGGGTCATTATTTTGAGTTCAGTTCTCACTATTCATTACTGTAGTGGTTCAAGATGTAGGAGATTAATTTTTGTAAGTGCTGATGGTAGGATAAACTACCATTTAATGGTAGGATAAAACTACCATTTTTTAAACAAAATGCCCCCAATATGTTTTTATTTATTTGAAACCACAATACTATTTATTGAGTGACTACTATATGCTAAAACAGTTCTCCCTCCACTCCATTTACTGAAGAGATATGACAGCATCAGTCTTTCAAAAAGTGGTATATAGAATACTACCATGTAGTAAGGGTCCCAGTCTATGTGGAGTTTAGTTTAAATAGATCAGATTTTCACTAATCAAGATACTTGTTTGTAAATCTATAGCAGCATAAAATGAAAGTTGCTCTGCAGTGCCACAGAGTTTCCATTTCAGTGTTTAGTGGACCTGTGAATGAGACCATAGGCTTGGGGAGTAGATGCCCCATGTCCTTTTAACTTTGGATGATCCACCTTAGCTATTGAACCAAACCAGAAATGAAAGTTTCTGCTTGGGTGGCCATAGCAAAATACCATAGACTGGGTGGCTTAAACAATAGAAATTTTTGTTTTTACAGTTCTGGAAGCTAAAAGTTCAAGATCAAGGTCCCATCAGGCTTCCTTTTTTTTTTTTTTTTGCCCTTGGTGACCCCTCTCTTTCTGGATTGTTGACAGTGCCTTCTAACCATGCCTTCATGTGGCCTTTACTCTGTCCTTGCATGGACAGGTAGCTCTTCCTCTTCTCACAAAGACACCAATCCCAGCAGATTAGGCTCCCAGCCTTATGATCTCATTTAACCTTTTTTGTCTCCCTTTTAGAGGCCTTATCCTCAATAGTCACACTAGAGGTTAGAGTTTAACAATATATGAGTAGTGAGAGGACACTATTCATTCCATGAGAGCATTCCACTGCTCTACCAATTCAATATATATTAAAGTGTTTCATTAGGTTGCATCATATGAAATAGCCATTTCAGGGCATGAGGAGAAGGGGGCAAAAAAGGATGAGATGGTTGGATGGTATCATCAACTCATTGGACATGAGTTTGAGCAAACTCTGGAGATAAGTGGAGGACAGGGAAGCCTGGCCTGACGCAGTTCGTCAGGTCACAAAGAGTCAGATATGACTTAGTGCCTCAACAACAACAACAACAGGTGAGAAATAGTTTGATTACTGGCAACGTCCAGGTGATTATTTCATAGATTGTAACATTAAGAAAAAATAAGTTTATATTTACTCACTTTTTAATCATGTCTGAGCCTCCCAATCTGATAGATTTCTAGTTGAAGTCTTTAAAGTTGTTTGAGACAACTTTACTACCTCATTGTAAAAATCAGAAAGCATGAGTTAAAATTGAATCAATGGCACATAACTTTAACAATTTACTTGGCAATACAACTGCTCTAAAACCCACCTCAGCATAATTTTCAGACGATAAATGTTGGTACCTGAAGGACAGTCTTAGTTGTGTGGCTGGAAGTATAAAATGAATAAAATATGTGGAGTTTGGGCTAAGCATACATACTTTTTACCTTTAGGTCAGAAATTTAATTGCTTCTTCTTGCTCAGATTGATGAGGAAGCCAGATGCTGTGCTCCAGGAATTGCAATACATCACTTACTGATAGGTAGGAGAGTCCAGTATCAAGTAAGATAAGAATGCTTAGAAATCAGCTTCTTCGGACGGCTTTACCAGTGCTGTCCAAATCACCCAAACCTTTGCATTTACATATTGCCTCCTTCTCTCCAGCTGGCTATGGCTGCTTTTCGAGAAGCTGATAAAATAACGCATCTGTTACAAATCATCATCAGTTTACATGGGCCTCCAGTTCTGCTGGTACTGCTCAAAACAACTTTACCAGATGCTGGGTCTGTAGAAAATTATTCCTTACAATCACCTTGTATTAGAAAAGCATGCAAACTAGTGGTTTGCATTTGTTTAGAGATATATTTAGAAATTTTTCTCTGCAAAGATCTGTACCAAGCATAGTAAGAATAAATTACCTCCCATCTGCTCACAAAACATTGTATTAATCAGTAGTATGAATTTCCACACCTGAAAATCAGGAATATGAAAATTACTAAAAATATATACTATACTACCTTAACTTAGTTGCAGATGGAAGGTAATACAGACACTTTACTATGTGCCAGACATTTCACATGTTTTAATTGTATTTATGCTAAGTTACTTCAGTTCATGTTCAGTTGCTCAGTCCTGTCTGACTCTGCGACCCCAAGGACTGCGGCACGCCAGGCTTCCCTGTCCATTACCAACTCCCGGAGCTTGCTCAAACTCATGTCCATTGAGTCGGTGATGCCATCCAACCATCTCATCCTCTATTGTCTCCTTCTCCTCCTGTTTTCAATCTTTCCCAGCATCAGGGTCTTTTCCAATGAGTCAGTTCTTCAAATCAGGTGGCCAAAGTATTGGAGTTTCAGCTTCAGCATCAGTTATTCCAATGAATATTCAGGACTTATTTCCTTTGGGATTGACTGGTTTGATCTCCTTACAGTCCAAGGGACTCTCAAGAGTTTTCTCTAACACCACAGTTCAAAAGCATCAATTCTTTGGCACTCAGCTTTCTTTATGGTCCAACTCTCACATTCATACATGACTACTGGAAAAACCATATCTTTGACTAGATGGACCTTTGTTGGCAAAGTTATTTCACTTATGTGCAACTCTTTGCAACCCTATGTACGTGTGGCCTGCCAGGCTCCTCTGTCCATGGAATTCTCCAGGCAAGAGTAATGGAGTGGGTTGCCGTGCCCTTCTCCAGGGGATCTTTCCAACCCAGGGACTGAACGCAAGTCTCTTAAGTCTCCTGCATTGGCAGGCAAGTACTTTACCACTAGTGCCACCTGGGAAGCCCACTAATATTTTTTAGGTATTTCTAAAACTCTGTAAGTGTCATTACCTCCCACTCTGCCAAAACTGAATTTCAGAGAATTGCTTCCTGATCCATGATTAATAATAGCAGTTCAGTTCAGTTCAGTCACTCAGTCATGTCTGACTCTTTTCGACCCCATGAATTGCAGCACACCAGGCCTCCCTGTCCATCACCAACTCCTGGAATACACCCAAACTCATGTCCATCAAGTCGGTGATGACATTCAGCCATCTCATCCTCTGTCATCCCCTCCTCCTCCTGCCCCCAATCCCTCCCAGCATCAGAGTCTTTTCCAATGAGTCAACTCTTCGCATGAGGTGGCCAAAGTACTGGAGTTTCAGCTTTAGCATCAGTCCTTCCAAAGAACACTCAGGACTGATCTCCTTTAGGATAGACTGGTTGGATCTCCTTGCAGTCCAAGGGACTCTCAAGAATCTTCTCCAATACCACAGTTCAAAAGCATCAATTCACTGGCACTCAGCTTTCTTCACAGTCCAACTCTCACATCCATACACGACCACTGGAAAAACCATAGCCTTGACTAGATGGACCTTTGTTGGCAAAGTAATGTCTCTGCTTTTCAATATGCTATCTAGGTTGGTCATAACTTTTCTTCCAAGGAGTAAGCATCTTTTAATTTCATGGGTGCAATCACCATATGCAGTGATTTTGGAACCCCCAAAAAATAAGTCTGGCACTGTTTCCACTGTTTCCCCATCTATTTCCCATGAAGTGATGGGACCAGATGCCATGATCTTAGTTTTCTGAATGTTGAACTTTAAGCCAACTTTTTCACTCTCCTCTTTCACTTTCATCAAGCAGTACTGATGTCTAAATCTACATCTGGCTGGTCCCTAAGAAATGTCTATGGCATCATATTGACAGTTTTTAACGTGTTGTACCAATTCTGCAAATATTATTTGTATTAATGTAAATGTATTAAAATATATACTTGAATAGATAAATAAGCTGTGGTATATCCATATTAAGGAATACTACTCAAGAATGAAAAGGAATAAAACTCCATAGCTTGGAGGAATCTCAAAGGTCTTATGCTGAGTGAAAGAAGTTGTTTCAAAAGTTATATACTATACAATTCCACCTTTATGTCATTCTGGAAATGACACATCTACAGTGATAGAGTACAGATCAATGCTTGCCACAGGCTAGGAGTGGATGTGTGGCATGATTTTAAAGAAATAGCACAAAGGAGTTCTTTGGGTGATGGAGCTGTTCTGCATTCAAATGGTTGTAACAATTATCGGAAATATACATGGGTTATAATAGAACTGTACTCAAAACATCAATAAAAAATTAAGAAAATGTTTGAATTATGGAAAAATTATAGAAAAGACATCACTGTACTAATAAAACTTGAAAACTTTATAGTTTTATTCTTATACTTAGAGATGACATGTTTTGTGAGAATTTTTAATCCCATACAGAAAGTTGTAAATTATGACTTACGGCAGTCTTTTGGAATATATGTCTATCTCTTAGTGAATATTGTAAACATTTCAGAGAAGAATTCAGTGTATTAATGTAAACATACCATTCACTATCTGAGAAGAATATAGATAGGGTTCTTCTGCCAGACCTCCTTCTCATGGTAGCAGCTGGCAGAAATAGGCACCCTGTCCCAATATTAGGAAAAGCATACCAGTTCCCTTGTAGAACTAGAGAACTAGGAAAGAGACGTTGGAAAAAATACATTACTGCCTACTGAACCTAGAAAATGGAGTTTGGAAGCAGGTGGGGCTGGTGGAAGGAAAGAATGCCAGATTTTAATCTGGTCATATCAAGTAGTCACCCTCTGGCCATATCCACTGACCTTGTCCACATGCCATCCCTAAGTGTAACAGCTTAATCAGGATTGATTTAGCAACTTGCATCCCTGAAAACAGAGGCTAGGGAGGGAGGGCCTGGCCCTTTACATGGATCTTTTATAACTTCCAAAGGTTATTGAGCTTTCCCAAGACATCAAACATGTTATTAAGTGAGTTAATGTATGAGAAAAGTGTGTACTATAAGTTGCAGGTTACCATAGAAGTGTTGGGCTTCCCTGGTGGCTCAGCTGGTAAAGAATCTGCCTGCAATGCGGGAGACCTGGGTTCAATCCCTGGGTTGGGAAGCTCCCCTGGAGAAGGAAACAGCTACCCACTCCAGTATTCTGGCCAGGAGAATTCCGTGAACTGTATAGTCCATGGGGTCACAAAGAGTTGGACATGACTGAGTGTAAATGCTGTGCTGTGGATAGACGTGTTAGTTATTATTAACCTTAAAACTGGAAGACTGACTCAGTGGGATATATTAAACTAGAAGAGGAACATCGGAAGGTAACCAAAGTACCAAATGCTCAGCCCTTGAAATTTTTAAACGTGTCTTTCTGGTGGACATAATCCATATGTGCCTGTGCACTGTGCAAATATACATGCTGCACATTAATAAATACATATGAATGAGCTGGAAATTGTGAATTACTCAAAAAAACCACAGCAGCCCATCTTGATGAGATTACCATTTCAGAAAAATCCATTAAAATGCAAATATGTTAAATAAATCAAATTTGGGAGGTCAGATTTTCTGGGAAAGTGCAGTCGGTTAGCAATACCGCATCTCTACAGGATTTCCATCTGAATTGTACTAATGATGTGCAGGCTCGGCAGTGCAATGACAGAAAAATTTCCCAGACTGTGGGCTTCAGTTTTAGCAGATGTTGTGTTTTCTGATAACTAAATCAAAAGGAGCTGGATAAAACCTTTGCACAGACTTTACATATATTTTCTAGGAGAGAGACACTCTATAATGAGTATTTTAGAGGCAAAAACAAGGAAATAGACACTTTTTAAATTACATAATTTGGATATATCAAAAGATTAAGTACATTTACAGTGTTACACTAGTGTCTTCTACCAGGCATCCTGGTCAAAGGCTTGAGTTCTATTTTAACAGTGACTTTCTAGGCAGAGCTCCTCTTCATCCAAATGATTCACTGATAGTGACGATGACACTCTGATGCTTCTGAGGCTCCCAGGCTTCTCAAAGGAAAGCTAAGATTCAGACATGAGATAGTAAATAGCTATTTGGTTCATCATCAGTGCCTTGTTCTGCCCAATGCTTATTCTTTGAACTCATTCAAGCCGGACTGTTTAAAGCCACTGTCCATGGCAACCTAGCGCATGCAGACTCAAAACATTGTGTGTGTGTGTGTGTGTGTGTGTGTGTGTGTCTGAGTCTTGTTTGTACACTTCAGAGCACTTGTACCCCTGATGATATTCTGGAACTCCATCTTTCTTTATGCTAACAGGGTTCCCCAAACTTGCTGCACATTTTAATCCCTAGAAAGCCTTTAGAAGTCTTGCTGGCCAGATCATACACCATACTAATAAAACAGAATGTTAGGAGGTCTGAAAACTGTCTGAAAACCAGGCAGTAGCAGTTTGTCTTATTTTGCTTTTTTAATAATTCCCCAATGATTCCAATATGAGCAAAATTTGGGGACCAGAGCCCGGCATCCTGGAATGTGAAGTCAAGTGGACCTTAGAAAGCATCACTACGAACAAAGCTAGTGGAGGTGATGGAATCCCAGTTGAGCTATTTCAAATCCTGGAAGATGATGCTGTGAAAGTGCTGCACTCAATATGCCAGCAAATTTGGAAAACTCAGCAGTGGCCACAGGACTGGAAAAGGTCAGTTTTCATTCCAGTCCCTAAGAAAGGCAATGCCAAAGAATGCTCAAACTACCGCACAACCCAAGCCAGGCTTCAGCAATACATGAATTGTGAACTCCCTGATGTTCAAGCTGGCTTTAGAAAAGGCAGAGGAACCAGAGATCAAATTGCCAACATCCACTGGATCTTCGAAAAAGCAAGAGAGTTCCAGAAAAACATCTATTTCTGCTTTATTGACTATGCCAAAGCCTTTGACTGTGTGGATCACAATCAACTGTGGAAAATTCTGAAAGAGATGAGAATATCAGACCACCTAACTGGCCTCTTGAGAAACCTATATGCAGGTCAGGAAGCAAAAGTTAGAACTGGACATGGAACAACAGACTGGTTCCAAATAGGAAAAGGAGTACGTCAAGGCTGTATATTGTCACCCTGCTTATTTAACTTATATGCAGAGTACATCATAAGAAACGCTGGGTTGGAAGAAGCACAAGCTGGAATCAAGATTGCTGGGAGAAATATCAATAACCTCAGATATGCAGATGACACCACCCTTATGGCAGAAAGTGAAGAGGAACTAAAGAGCCTCTTGATGAAAGTGAAAGAGAAGAGCGAAAAAGTTGGCTTAAAGCTCAACATTCCGAAAACGAAGATCATGGCATCTGGTCCCATCACTTCATGGGAAATAGATGGGGAAACAGTGTCAGACTTATTTTGGGGGGGGCTCCAAAATCACTGCAGATGGTGACTGCAGCCATGAAATTAAAAGACACTTATCCTTGGAAGGAAAGTTATGACCAACCTAGATAGTATATTCAAAAGCAGAGACATTACTTTGCCAACAAAAGTCCATCTAGTCAAGGCTATGGTTTTTCCTGTGGTCATGTATGGATGTGAGAGTTGGACTGTGAAGAAGGTTGAGCGCCGAAGAATTGATGCTTTTGAACTGTGGTGTTGGAGAAGACTCTTAAGAATCCCTTGGACCGCAAGGAGATCCAACCAGTCCATTCTAAAGGAGATCGGTCCTGGGTGTTCTTTGGAAGGACTGATGCTAAAGCTGAAACTCCAAAACTTTGGCCACCTCATGAGAATAGTTGGCTCATTGGAAAAGACTCTGATGCTGGGAGGAATTGGGGGCAGGAGGAGGAGGGGACGACAGAGGATGAGATGGCTGGATGGCATCACCGACTCGATGGACGTGAGTTGGAGTGAACTCTGGGAGTTGGTGATGGACAGGGGGGCCTGGTGTGCTGCAATTCATGAGGTCGCAAAAAGTCGGACATGACTGAGTGACTGAACTGAACTGAACTAAATTTATGGCCAATCTGACATAGAGCATAGTGCCAGTGCCTGATACATGGCTGGCACTCCATGGATATTTATAGAATAAATAAAAGAATCCAAACTCATATCAGGCAGTCTTCTAGCTATTGTGGTTTGATTGCACCTGGCTTCCCTAGTGGCTCAGATGGCAAAGAATCTGCCTGCAATTTGGGAGACCTTGGTTCAATCCCTGAGTCGGGAACATCCTAGAGAAGGAAATATCTATCCATTCTTGCCTAGAGAATTCCATGGACAGAGGAGTCTAGAGAGCTATAGTCCATGGGGTCACCAAGGGTCACACACGACTAACCAACTATCACAACACTTTTTGCAGTAATTTCCCCAATACCCACTCCTCCAGATGACAGAAAGACAAATCTCAAATCTCATTAGTTAAAATATTCAAATCAAAACAACACCATACTATTTTTTAAATCTTGAATTATAAATGATATATCTATAAATTATAAAATTCCATCCTGGTAAGAATATGGTGAACATCCTAAGAAAATAATTGAAACTTAATAAAATGGAGTTTAATCATATTATTTATAACATGACAAAATGAAAGGATTCAAATCTCCAGCACATTTGAGTAAATTATGAAAAACAGTTTCAGTTCAGTTCAGTCACTCAGTCGTGTCTGACTCTTTGTGACTCCATTAGTTGCAGCACACCAGGCCTCCCTGTCCTTCACCAGCTCCTGGAGTTCACCCAAACTCGTGTCCATTGAGTCGGTGATGCCATCCAGCCATCTCATCCTCGGTCGTTCCCTTCCCCTCCTGCTCCCAATCCCTCCCAGCATCAGAGTCTTTTCCAATGAGTCAACTCTTCACATGAGGTGGCCAAAGTACTGGAGTTTCAGCTTTAGCATCAGTCCTTCCAAAGAACACCCAGGGCCTATCTCCTTTAAAATGGACTGGTTGGATCTCCTTGCAGTCCAAGGGACTCTCAAGAGTCTTCTCCAACACCACAGTTCAAAAGCATCAATTCTTTGGTGCTCAGCTTTCTTCACAGTCCAACTCTCACATCCATACATGACCACTGGAAAACCATAGCCTTGACTAAATGGACCTTTGCTGGCAAAATAAAAAACAGTTTATTATGCCATAAATAAAAATACTCATTAAATGCTTTTTAAGAATGCTGAAAATGTTTTATTAGAATAATCAGTAGACTCAGATTATTTTATTATCCCTCTCTTTTTCTCCATTTCTAAAACTTTATTGAGAAACATATCACATTCATAAAGATGAAACAAAACAAAACACAATGATATCACAGATAAGGCCATAATTTAGGTCCAAATTGATATAGTAAGCGAAGACAATGTGCCTAAAACTGGGAGTAAGGCATGTCCCACAAAGGAAATCTACTTATGTAACCCCATTCTCATTTCACGCTATCACAAATACTATCAGTTTAGCCCACACTGTGGTCTGGAGTACTTGGCAGTCCACTTCACAGAGTGGAACTATATTTGGATTTTAATCAGAAGAAAAATTTTCACAGGAATTTAGAAAGCTCAAAGTTTTGAACAAAGAGATGGAGGGTTGGAGTGAAGCTGTCATGTCTCCAAGGCAGCTGAAAGGTTGACTTAGTCAGAGTAGACGGTTGGTGTTGGGGAGAAATGGGAAAGGATTTTAGCTAGGAGGCTAAACCCAGATTGTAGCAAGCCTTAGCAAAACAGATTCTAATAGTTTGAGTTTTTCCTACAAATAATATGCTGCATCCTCAGATGCTCAGTTGTGTCTGACTCTTTGTGACCCCATGGACTGTAGCCCACCAGGCTCTGGTGTCCATGGGATTTTCCAGGCAAGAATACCTTGGACTGGGTTGGACTGGGTTGCCATTTCCTTCTCCAGAGAATCTCTCCAACCCAGGAATCGAAACCACCTCTCTCATGTCTCCTGCATTGGCAGGCAGATTCTTTATCACTAGCACCACCTGAGAAGCCCTCAAATTAATGGGAAGTCATTTCCCTGGTAGCTCAGATGGTAAAGAATCTGCCTATAATACACAAAGCCCTGGATTGGGAAGATTCCCTGGTTAAGGGAATGGCAACCTACTCTAGTATTTTTACCTGGAGAATCCCTTGGTCAGAGGAGTCTGACGGGCTATGGGTTCACAAAGAGTCAGACACAATTGAGTGACTAACACCTCCACTTCCGCTTCATCGAAACAGACTGGTTAGGAAACAAATAAGTTCACACAGCACATTGTGAGAACTATCTGGACATTGGTTTGTATATAATTCACAAATAAATTATATGGAATGGGAGACACACCCAACTGAGCAGTTGGAAAGCAAAGGCACTTATCCAAAAATGCAAGAATGATCTTTTAAAATTCAATGCTAATCATGTCATCCTGCTGTTAAAATACTTAAGTGACTTTCTTTGATTAAAAAAATAGAGAAAGTACACCTTAACATGGTGTACGGAACCCTATGTGGCATGACCCCTACCTACTTCTGCAGATCCCCTACTCTCTACTATATTCCCTTTAAGTTTATATCTACTTCTTGCAACTTTCACTCACTGTGCTACCTCCAATTATAAGGCTTTTGCACATAGAGAATGCTGCCAGCAATGCTCCCCTCTGCCCTCTTTGCTAATTAACTCCTGCTCATACTTTATATCTCAATTTGAAGGTAACTTCTCAGAAACACGATCTCCCATTTCTCTAATCCTCCTATTAAAGGCTCACATAGCACCGAACGCCTTTAGACGTTGTAATTGTCTATGTTAAGATTGGCCTTCTCTGGTGTCTCAGCAGTAAACAATCTGCTTGCCAATGCAGGAGACATGGCTTTGATCCCTGGCTAAGAAAGATGCCATAGAGAAGGAAATGGCAACCCACTCCAGTATTCTTGTCTGGGAAATCCCATGGACAGAGCAGCCTGGCAGGCTACAGTCCATGGGGTCCCAAAAGAGTCAGATATAACTTAGTGACTAAAACAACAACATGTTAAGATTATATATTGTTATATTATAACAATATTAGCACAATGTGCTATTGTTATATACATTGTTAAGATTATATATTGTTAAAGTTAATATTTGATAACTCTTTGTGCACTTTTCTCAGCCTCATGAAATCTGAATCATTGGTTTACCTATCTTTTATATCTCCACTGCTAAAAAACTTTCTAGCACCCGATATATACTCAATACATAGTTATTGGATACATGGGTGATAAATGCAGAGTAGAAGAAAGTGGTAGAAGTACAAATTGAAGAGAAAGGATAAGTGGCAGAGACATATTAGAAGAAAAACTGCTAGGAAAAAGGAGAGCAATGAATTAAAGATGACGCTGAAGATTTTTGTCTGGATGGCTGGGTAGTACCATTGACCATAATGGAGAAGATCATGGGGTGAATAGGTTTTGCATAGTAAAGTTTTTGCCTTATATACATTAAACTCAGAGACACAGAATTATCTACCTAAAGATTATGACTAACCTAAGAATGAAGAATATCCCACCTTGGGTGTATATGCATAGTTCTGCATTTCCTTATGGAGAAACCTGTGTTAGAGTAATACTCAAGATGTATCTTACTCAGTTCTGCCCAGTAGGAAGCAGTGATTTATCTGACTGGGAATGCAGTGACAATCACTGCTTCACATTCTCCACTGGATAAGTCCTATCTATATAAAGTCTTAAAAATCTGGAGATTCATTTCCCCGTTTCTGTGGGAAGCAACCGTTCTGGGTATGTATGTCTATCCTACAAATCCAATTTTTTTCCTTAAATAGATTCTCTCAATCTCTAAGCTTGGGCTAGGTGGAGAAACAAAGAACATTCCATCCCTTTCTGGACCATGGATCTATAGAAACAGTTAACATCCAATTACTAATCACCTGTGTCCAGTTTTTCACTTGCTTCAAAATTATGCAGTAGAATCAAGAATGTATTAGCCTCCTACAGCCCCAATATTCTGGAATGTTTTAGAAAGAAAAGTATAGGTGTGGAGAAAAATAAAGCAGCTAGTCTAGCAGAGAAGTAATGGTTGAAAATGTTTGACAATATCAAGAATTTTTCCAGTGTCAGGTAGATCTTGGAGGGAGAGTTCACAGAAGATGTATGAGGAATACAAATCAAATTTGCCAAGCAGGCATGGGGCATGAAACAGAGTCTGAGCCACTGAATGTGGTGACTAGGTACCCAATCACCTATACAATTTTAATTGTACAATGCTAATCATGCCATCATGATTAGCAAAGAGTAAGCCAGGTTTCAGAAAGCTGTAAGGACACAAAGGCATTGGGTCTGCTTAGTTTGAGAATCAGTAATGTGAGGGGACTAGAACCGTGGCTGTGCAAGGTAAAGACTTTCTTGTTCTGTTCTGTTTTCCTGTGAAAGGAAGAATCAGCGCACACATTTGATGACTGAGAACCAACAGAAGTGTGAGTGAATAAAGGAGCCAGAGGGGAAGAACTCATTTTTGATTTTGAAAGGAGCAGAAAAGAGTGAGAAGATGAGATGAGAAATAGGATCACCCTTCGCGAAACCATCTTTTTCCACTGAAACGGATGAAAAGCAGAAGAAGGTTTATGAGGTCCTCTATCAAGGGGAAGTTGAAAGAAAAGAGCCAGCAAGAAAGTCTTATCAATCAAAACATAATGTTTTTAAGAAAGCTGATGGTTCTCACTTCATCTGAAAATAGGCACTGTTTCCTCTTTAATTTAATTCTGGTATCAGTCTCTCTTTATAGAGTAAGTGAGAAGTGTATTAAAATAGAACACAGTAACCCAATTGAAAAAAAAGCAGAAGTTTAGAAGACTATATATATATATATATGAAGGGACCTGGGCATCCCGATTTGGAAATCCATACCCCTGTGAGAAAAAAGTTTAATCTTGAAGTTGAAAGGCAAACCTTAAGATTCCTGCATCCAAGAAACATGGCCTCCACTCCCTTCACTTTTTAATCCCACCAACTCCCTTTCTTCCCTTTCCCTTTGGGAAAAAGTAGCAAGGACACAAAACACTTTTATTTTTTTCTGTTTTTCAGTTAAAATGGCTTATGAACATGACTCCTTTTTGATGAATCTTATATCAGAGCAACTAAAGTTGTGCCAAGTCCACTGATTGATCCAGTGCCATATTTTGAGGCTGAACTAAGTCATGGGACACATCCAATCAGCATAGCATGGGAAAAATGAAAAGCAGAGAATTAACCCCATGAAGTTTTTCACATGGTCTAGCACTTGCCAGTGAAAATCAGTAATGTATTATGCACCTCTGCCTTTTTATGAGAAAGATGAAAACATTTCAAAATGTGAAGTAAAGCTGTTTTGTATTAAACCCAAAAAGGAAAAGCAATGTGGTCCATGGTAAGATTAATTACATATAAGTTCATCATGTTGCAATGATTTTCTTCATGTGAACTGAACCTGAGAAAAACAAGTTTATTAATTATCAATTTTCATTTGTTCCCTTTTAAAAATTGGGGAACCAAGAGGAATAAGATAGTTCAACACTTTCCCTTGAATCCGCAAGTTTGTATCAATGGAAAGTAAACTTTTTAACATGAAAGCATGCACAAAATGAGTTATAAAAGGGTTTAACTACTTTCAGGATGTGATAATAAAAAATAAGAAGTCCGACATTTCTTTTATGTGGTTTGTATTGTACTAACCGCCTGATGTTTTTGCATTATTTTTATGGAATGTTTCAAACACTCAAAAAAGTTTATAAATGTTTATATTTATATGTATATAATTACAAACTTACAGATTTAAAAGTATTTGAAGTATTTAAAGCCATTAGACTGTTATTCTTACTTATACTCCATCTACCCCATTTTTGGCCAGAGAGCGTCTTCACATTGGTTTCCTGTGTCTTTTGGGGATGTGGTTTCCTTGCCTCTGTTATGATAAGGTGTCCCCGAATCGTCTTATACGTGTTTTGCCCCAGACCTGGAATGAGCTATTTTTCCAAAATACTTTGATTCTGAATGGGGGAAAATGGTATTTATAAACCACAACCTGATCAATAAGGATTGCTCTGTTGCCACCAGGTTGGCCACTGTTTCTAGGTCTTCTCGATAGATAGGGCTTTTTTTTCTTTTAGAGAAAATACACCATGAACTCATACTGATGTTTTAATTCAAAATCACTGCAGATGGTGACTGCAGCCATGAAATTAAAAGACGCTTACTCCTTGGAAGAAAAGTTATGACCAACCTAGATAGCATATTCAAAAACAGGGACATTACTTTGCCGACTAAGGTCCGTCTAGTCAAGGCTATGGTTTTTCCTGTGGTCGTGTATGGATGTGAGAGTTGGACTGTGAAGAAGGCTGAGCGCCGAAGAATTGATGCTTTTGAACTGTGGTGTTGGAGAAGACTCTCGAGAGTCCCTTGGACTGCAAGGAGATCCAACCAGTCCATTCTAAAGGAGATCAACCCTGGGATTTCTTTGGAAGGAATGATGCTAAAGCTGAAACTCCAGTATTTTGGCCACCTCATGCGAAGAGTTGACTCATTGGAAAAGACTCTGATGCTGGGAGGGATTGGGGGCAGGAGGAGAAGGGGACGACCGAGGATGAGATGGCTGGATGGCATCACGGACTCGATGGACCTGAATCTGTGTGAACTCCGAGAGATGGTGATGGACAGGGAGGCCTGGCGTGCTGCGATTCATGGGGTCGCAAAGAGTCAGACATGACTGAGCGACTGAACTGAACTGAACTGAGAATACCAGATTTGTATTTAACCTCTTCGGTCTTATATCTGTACTTCTTTTTCCGGTTTTGAAATTTCTTCAGTTGCATAACCTAGAGTACTTCACAGTCAGCAAATGCAGAAGTAAAATCATGATTGCCTCTGACCTTCTCCACACCTGATTTTCCCTTCTCATTCGCTGTTCCAGTGAAAAGCAATGCTTTGCATCCATCAGGTACACCACTAGAACCTCGGAAGTGATTTCATTGTTTACTGTCTCATGCACACATTAAGTCAGTTTCAAGTGCAACAGATTAGACCTGCTCTCTCTGAAAGCCTCTCTCTTCCACTTCTCAGCCACCATCTTAGTTCAAGCCTCATGGTTTCTTATCTGTTTCATTCAATAGACATGCCCTCCCTCTCAGTGTGTGCCTCTCATATCTCCTCCCAACATGTGAACAAATAATGTCATTTCCTTACTTAAATAGGAATCTTTGATGCCATCTCCTCTTGGTATGTTCTCCACTCCTCTACCATCTTTAAGACTGCAGACTTCTGTATGCTTAAAGTTCTTTCTTATCCCTCTCCTTTTACAAGTTTCTGCCCATGATACTACCACATATGCTTATTGAGTGAAAATCCTTCAGCTGCCTTCTCTGATAACCCCCATGGGGATTAAGACCGATGATGGGTGTTCACACGGTTTTTTACACTTACCTTTCATTCTACCCATTTTACTTCCTCTAGTTACTGCTTTTGTGGTCTTATTTGCTACTATACTATATGCTCCATTAGAGCACAGATTATATAGTTAAGAACCAATTGTTGATAGTAAACACAATTAGGCTTATATTCTAACTTTGTCTTTTGCTAGCTGTGCAATTTGGACAATTTAACCTCCTTTCCGGACCTTAGTTTCCTCATCTGTAAACTACATATGGCTGTTGCGGGGATTAAATGAGGCAATGCTGTAGAGTATTTGATATAACTTCTAGCTCATTAGAGCTTTCAGTAAATATGTTACTACCATCATCTATGTCAATAGAAGGTGAATGAAGGTAAAATGAGGACAAGGTCGGTCTCCAGGGAAGGCAATCTTAGCACCAAAGGCAGATACTGATGCAAGAACAGAACTCAGGGCCCACTGGGGACAGAAGCTGCAGGTCAGCAAGTGACTCCCTAATTAGACCAGGAGTGACATCTAAACCAGACCCAAGAGGCAACTCTCAATTGAGGCTGCCAGGAGATGGCTTGGAAGCTAGGTAAAGAAAAGTAGGACGCACAAGAGACAGTTCTTAGAAAAATGCTTTCTATACAGCTTTTCTGGGTTGGGAGATTTGAAGTTACATGGCTCCTTTAAAGAAAAGTATTTGGGTTTCCCTGGTGGTCTAGTTAAGAATCTGCCTTGCAATGCAAGGGACCCTGGGTTTGATCCCTGGTTTGAGATCTCACATGCTGTGGAGCGACTAAGCCCATGCATCACAACTATTGAGCCTATGCTCTGGAGCCCAAGAGCCACAACCACTGAGCCCACACGCTTCAACTACTGAAACTCATATGCCTAGAGCGTGTGCTCCACAAGAAATGAAGCCATCACAATGAGACGCCCATGCACTGCAGAGAAGAGGAGAGTAGCTCCCACTTGCCACAACTCTGGAGGCTGCATGGCAACAAAGACACAGCACAGCCAAAAATCAATAAAATTATAACAACAGCAAGCACAACAAACCCTCAAAGTTTAAAACAAAGGAGCAGTATTAAAAACAGATGTCTAGTATTAAAGGTGGAATTTTGTTTCCCCAAAACAATATGTTGATGTCCTAGTCTCTAGTATTTTATTTAGAAGTATCATCTTTACAGAGGTAGTCAGGTAAGATGAAGTCTTTAGAGTGGGGTCTAACCCAGTATGACTGGTATCCTTATTCAAAGGGGAAATCTGGACACAGAGACACACATGTGCAGAGGGAAGATGATGTAAAGACACCCAAGGAGAAGATAACCATGTGACTGGAGCCCTCAAGCCAATAATGAATAATACATTGTTCAAGGAATGCCAAAGACTTACCATCAAACATCAGATGCTAGAAGAGGGAAGGAAGGATTGTCCCCTAGATCCATCAGAGAAAGCATGGCCTTGCCAACACCTTCATTTCTGACTTGTAGCTTCCTGAACTGTGAGACAATACATTTCTATTGTTTTCAGTTACCTTGTTTGGGGTGCTTTGCTACAGCAGTCCTAAGAAGCAGATACATCTGATAATACAAAATAATAGCCAGTTCTTTTGAACTGTGCATTAGACACTGAGCTAAGCTCTTTTTACTAGTTTTCTCACAGTCCTCAGTCCTATGGATTGGGAGCAACATGTCTATATAAAATAAAGTGATCATGCTGAGGTTTTTTGCTTCCTTGGTGGCACAGACAATAAAGAATCTGCCCACAATGCAGGAAACCTGAGTTTGATCCTTTGTGGGGAAGATCCCCTGGAGAAGGGAATGGCTACCCACTCCAGTATTCTTGCCTGGAGAATCCCATGGACAGAAGAGCCTGGTGGGCTACAGTCCATGGGGTCACCAAGAGTCGGAACCAGCTGAGCGACTAACACACACACATATATTGAGGTTTAGTGAAGTTAAGCAATTTACCTGAGATCGCACAGCTGATAGAGTTAAGTGGAAGTGTCTCAGTCATGTCCTACTCTTTGAGACCCCATGGACTATACAGTCTGTGGAATTCTCCAGGTCAGAATACTGGAGTGGGTAGCTTTTCCCTTCTCCAGGGGATCTTCCCAAACCAGGGATCAAAACCAGATCTCCTGCATTGCAGGCAGATTCTTTACCAGCTGAGTCACAAGGGAAGCCCAGCTGATAAAGGGCAGAGCCTAAATTTGAACCTGCTCACACCTAACTGACAGTTCATGCTTTCATCACTTCCCCCTGATGCATACAGTAGCAAACTGGAGCTTTAGAGTAAATATGGAGCAACACCTGAGTTCAGGGTATTGTCATATAAATAAATGACAAGTGTCATCTGTGTCTGTGTGCCACCTTCCTGCAGTTGTGATACCATGGAAAAGAATAGAGTTAGATGATCTGGGCTCAAGCCTAATTTTGATTAGAATAGATGTTTGATTTGGGGCAGACATTTAACCTCTTGATTTCTTCTTATTCAGAAAAAAATCTCCTGATGCTGCAGTTTCTCCTTGTATCTCTTTGTAGTTATTTATTCATTTGTTCATTAAACAAATGCTTCCTAAGCAACCACCATGCTATGCTGTGCTCAGTCCTATCTGACTCTGCAACCCCATGACTGTGACCCACTAGACACTTCTGTTCATGAAATCTTTCAGACAAGAATACTGGAATGGGTTGCCATATCCTCCTCCAGGGGATCTTCCTGACTCTGACTGAGCCCACACCTCTTGCATCTCTTTCATTGGGATCTCTTATCATACAAGATAAGGTATTGGGATTTCAAAGAGTGAAAGGCAGCCTCTGCCTTTAGGAACTTTCAGGTCCTATTTCAGCACTTGTGTTGACGTTAAGGATGAGCCAGATGTTTATTTTCCACTATTTCTTCAATATGTGTAGAAATTAAGAGCATAATTGGAAAAAACAGATCTGGGTTTGAATCTTGGATCTCCACGTATTGTTTATGTGATGTTGGGCAGGTTATTTAATCTTCTACTCTTGAATTTTCTTCTTTGCAAGAAAAGATTATATTAATATTATATTTCCATTTTGCAGGTATGACCTAAATCAAATCCTTTGTGACTATACAGTGGAAGTGACAAATAGATTGAAGGGATTAGATCTGATAGACAAAGTGACTGAAGAACTATGGACGGAGGTTCATGACATTGTACAGGAGGCAGTGATCAAGACCATCACCAAGAAAAAGAAATGCAAAAAGACAAAATGATTGTCTGAGGAGGCCTTACAAATAGCTGAGAAAAGAAGAGAAGCTAAACGCAAAGGAGAAAAGGAAAGATATACCCATTTGTATGCAAAGTTCCAAAGAACAGCAAGCAGAGATAAGAAAGCCTTCCTCAGCAATCAGTGCGAAGAAACAGAGGAAAGCAACAGAAAGGGAAAGACTAGAGATCTCTTCAAGAAAATTAGACATACCAAGGGAACATTTCATGCAAAGATGGGCACAATAAAGGACAGAAATGGTATGGACCTAACAGAAGCAGAAGATAATAAGAAGAGGTGGCAAAAATACACAGAAGACCTATACAAAAAAGATCTTCACAACCCAGATAATCACGATGGTGTGAACACTCACCTAGAGCCAGACATCCTGGAATGTGAAGTCAAGTGGGCCTTAAAAAGCATCGCTACAAACAAAGCTAGTGGAGGTGATGGAATTCCAGTTGAACTATTTCAAATCCTAAGAGATGATGATGTTAAACTGTTGCACTCAATCTGCCAGCAAATTTGGAAAACTCAGCAGTGGCCACAGAACTGAAAAAGGTCAGTTTTCATTCCAATCCCAAAGAAAGGCAAAGCCAAAGAATGCTCAAACTACCAAACATTTGCACCCATCTCACACACTAGCAAAGTAATGCACAAAATTCTCCAAGCCAGGCTTCAACAGTATGTGAACTGTGAACTTCCAGATGTTCAAGCTGAATTTAGAAAAGGCAAGAGAACCAGAGATCAAATTGCCAACATCAGTTGGATCGTCAAAAAAGCAAGAGAGTTTCGGAAAAACATCTACTTCTGCTTTATTGACTATGCCAAAACCTTTGATTGTGCGGATCACAACAAACTGTGGAGAATTCTTTAAGAGATGGGAATACCAGACCACCTTACCTGACTCCTGAGAAATCTGTATGCAGGTCAGGAAGCAATAGTTAGAACTGGACATGGAATGACAGACTGGTTCCAAATAGGGAAAGAAGTACGAAAAGGTTGTATATTGTCACCTTGCTTATTTAACTTATGTGCAGAGTACATCATGTGAAATGCCAGGCTGGGTGAGCACAAGCTGGAATCAAGATTGCCTGGAGAAATATCAATAACCTCAGATATGCAGATGACACCACCCTTATGGCAAAAGCAAAGAAGAACTAAAGAGTCTCTTGATGAAAGTGAAAGAGGAGAATGAAAAAGTTAGCTTAAAGCTCAACATTCAGAAAACTAAGATCATAGCAGCTGGTCTCATCACTTCGTGGCAGATAGATGGGGAAACAATGGAAACAGTGAGAGACTATTTTTCAGGGGCTCCAAAATCACTGCAGATGGTGATTGCAGCCATGAAATTAAAAGACACTTGCTCCTTGGAAGAAAAGTTATGACTGATCTAGACAGCATATTAAAAAGCAGAGACATTACTTTGCCAACAAAGGTCCGTCTAGTCAATACTATGGTTTTTACATTAATCATGGGTGAATGTGAGTGTTGGACCATAAAGAAGGTTGTGTCAAAGAACTGATGCTTTTGAACTATGGCATTGGAGAAGACTCTTGAGAGTCCCTTGGACTGCAAGGAGATCAAACCAGGCAATCCTAAAGGAAATCAGTCCTGAATATTCATTGGAAGGACTGATGCTGAAGCTGAAACTCTAATATTTTGTCTACCTGATATGAAGAGCTAACTCATTGGATAAGACCCTGATGCTAGGAAAGATTGAAAGCAGGAGGAGAAGGGGACGACAGAGAATGAGATGGTTGGATGGCATCACTGACTCGATAGACATGTGTTGGAGCAAGCTCCAGAAGTTGCTGATGAACAGGGAGCTTGGCATGTGCAGTCAGTGGGGTCACAGAGAATCAGACACGACTGAGACTGAACTGACTGATATTGCCATTTTGAGAGTTAAATGAATAAAGGGTACAAAGCAAACAGTTGAGTGCCTAACAAATCAATAGGCTTAATGAATCTGGTATTATTAATCATTTGTACATTTTCTGGAACATAACTAATACTCCAATGGTTAATAAATTAGTGAGATTAAATAGCATAATAAAAGTATTTTATCAGGTATCAGGTTATAAAATGCAATATATTTTCTGCAAAATATCCATATGTACTCAATTATTCCATTACCATTTTTTTTCCCCAAACGATAAAATTTGAAAACTGTTCAAAATGCTGATACTTTTTAATTTTCTGGAAATATTGGTGATAAAAACAAATTGTCAGTATTTGTTCCACAAGTCAGACAAGGTAACTAAATATGAGTGCACTGATAGCTCGGTTGCATGCAAGATAAATTCAGGGCTATCTAAGTGACCATTTTACTGGAATCTGCTACTTAGTTAAAAATTAATCTGACTCATAATTTTGACAGATTAAACAATGACGATAAAAAACAAAATGACCAGATTGTTCGAAATAGGCATTGCTTTTTATTTACTCATAATGTGACTGTCTCTGAACGTCTAAAATCTGTCAAAGGCCAGTCTGAATAACCTATTCCAGAAACTATTTACAACCACTGGCCTAGACTAAGTAACAATATGTTTTTATTTTATTCCTTTTACCTTACACTATGTTGAAGCAATTGTTTGAGCATGGGTCTTATTTTTTTGTTGTTGGATTCTACACTTATTGCAAGAAAAAAATAAGTCTATATGATTAGTATCTTTCCTTCTCATGTCACTTAATATAGTGCTTTGCACAGAAAGAAAAACCTAAATTCATTTAGAAATAAATGAATTTAGGAAATTCATCCATTCATTAATGAATTTAGGAAGTTCATTCATTCATTAATGAATTTAGAAAATCAGTAGATGAATACAGGAATGAATAAATTAATAGTTGCATTTCTGATCACAACTTTATTCAGAAATATTTATCATAAATATTGTCAACATTTTGAATGCATATATTTCCAAATTTCAGAAAAATTGGTTGATGTATTGCAATGAGCCTGCCTGTCACCTTTCACTCAGTCAGTCAACACTGTTTACTGAGTGCCAACTGTATACCAGAACAAGGAAGCCTGGCATGCTGCAAAGAGGGGTCATGGGGTCCATGGGGTTGCAAAGAGTAGGACTTGACTGAACGACTGAACTGAATTATATACCAGTATTATATAACAGAGTGAAGATCTGTTTATCTACAAACAGAATGTTCTTTCTAATGTGGAAAATCTACCGTGCTTTACCATTATCTTTCAGATAAAGTTGACAAATTTTTAGCGTGACACACATGTATCTGCCTACCTTTCTCAACTTATATTTTGCTTTGTGGACTCATTGCCCCCGCAAATCTATTCTCTAGCCTTGGAACCCCCTGCCATTTTTCACTATCATATAAACTTTTATATAGTATTTCCCTTATCCAAACCACTCTCATCCATTTTACAATCATCTCTGTTCAGTATTTTAGACTCATCTCAAAGTCACCCTCTCTTGGCAATCTATCTGGGCAGAGTCATCCTGACCTCATTATGTGAAACTTCTCTTTGCATCCCTTATTTATTTCTGTCATCACTTTAATGTAATCTATCATTATTGTTGACTTACTAGTGACTCTTTTCTACTGGATTCTAATATCCTTGATAGGAAGCCATCTGACTCATTTATCCCAATGTGTTTTAGTACTAGGAAAATAAGAAGTGCTCAGTAAATTTCTCTATGAATGAGAGAAAAAAAAATCAAGGGATACTTTAAGCTAGTTATTATAATTACCAAATTCGCCATTGTAATGAGCATATGTTACCTAAAATATGTTAACAACAATAATAAAATATATTTATATAGTTCTTTATTCTTCCCCGAAATGCATTTGAACCGATTTAAACTGAACATTTATATTTAAAATGAAAGTGTATACACACAATGCTTATTCATTTCAGGGTGTGCCAGGGTCCAGCCCCGGTGGATACAGGGATTTCGGAGGAGGGACAGAGTCGGCGTCCTAGGAAAGAACTTATTTAATTACAGATATAAAGAGAGATTAGGCAAGAATAGTGTTGTAGGAAAATTAGTGGAGAAAAGAGGCTGAATAACTTGGTTTATGCAGAAAACCAATAAAACTCCAAGACAAGGAGTTTGCACCACCTACGTAGGCCATTGGCACCCACTTGAATACTGGAGGGTACCCCACCTTGGGCTCCCTCTTGCATGGGTCTTAGAAGCCAGGGCAAGTAAGTAGACATGGTGAGCCTCCGTGCTCCAGATGGGAATTCAGCCAGAAAAGAAGAGAACGAGAAAAGACCACACGGGGGAAACCAGTCTTTCCAGGAACTGGTCCCGTTTCTTTATTTTCCAGGTCCACTTTTATAGTTTTAGTTATACATGGAGATAAATGCAAGAAACAGTGTCACGCAGGGTCAGCTGCTCCGACCCTTGTCAGCATATCTTTGTTCTTACAAGGGTCTTACATTTGTTCACAATATCTTCTGGTCTGGAGACTGATTAACATTTTATGGCCCCACCTTTCTTTCTATTAATAAAAGTTAATCGATCAGCAAACTTGTTTCCCCTTAAGATCTATTTAGTCTTAAGATAGTGATAAAGTTACATTTTTACATAGCAAGGACACAATGATTTATAACCAAGAAAGAGGAGTACAGTGATCTATAACAAAGAGAAAATTTATTAACTCAAAAGTCTAGTATTGCTAACATCAAAACTACTATATTTCTTTTTCTACATTCCAATCACATTGATTAACATACTCCCAGGTGCCTAAGGATATGGAGGCCTGGTGGTGATCATTAACTCAGCAATGAAACCCTGCACCAACATGATTTTTATCTTTAGAAAAACCCTATGCTAACTAAGACTTTCAAAATACTCCAAACTCTCTGTACTGTTTATGGTTGAGAGGTTGTACATAGTAGCAAGAGTGTGGATAATCCTGTCACACAAGCTAGTCTGCCAGCAGAGAGGTTTGACCTGAGACACCCTTGTCATGCCCAGGAGATTTATTATCTGGAGTCCTAAGTTAACTCCTTTATAGAGATAGGTGGTGGGGGATAGCCCCCTGTAAAGTCAGAGGTGTAGGTGAGAGCATAAAGCAGTAAAGTAGGCAGACTCTGGTTTTGGGGGTAGATGCTCGGGAATAGGGGGTCTCCTGAGGCTCAATCCCGCCTTTGCGTATGCCAAGCCCCCTTCCTCATGACCTTTGCCACGGACGGAGTTCCTCACGCTGGCTCCCGGCAAGGGTGACCTACTTTTAAGAGGACTCGTGATTTGTGATTTTCCTCCTTCCAGGAATCTGATGGGACAACAGTCTCCATCCCCTTGAGGATGGGTGTAGACCTGTGACATGCTTTAGTTTAAGCATTGTGAAGGTAAGTTGAGTGGCAGCTTCCACCTGGAAGCCTGGGGTAAACAGAGTTGATTGCTCTCAACAATGCTCTCACACCATACTGGCTTGTATGCTTCCATCCCGCTGAATGAAGAATACAAGGAATGGGGCTCACTATTGACCTGAGATGGATATGTTGCAGGAACAAAGAAGATAAAACAAATAAACAAATCCAAATCTTTTGTTGCTGGAAGCCACTGAGATTTTAAGGGATTTTTTTTTAAATAACTACAATATATTTTAGTCTATTTGATTAACACTCAGAGTGTATTTGCATACGAGAATTTTTCAATGATATTTTCCTATATAATTTACTCTCATTCTTGGTCATTATTTAATCTTCGGAAAGATTATGAACAGTATTAAAATGTGGTTTAGCTGGTTCTGTCTGTATCTTTAGCAGGAATGCTTAGGGAAAGAAATTGAGACCATCAGTATCAAGATCATACATTTTGATGAGAAAAGGAGGATAACTGAGGTTAGGTGAGAACATGAGAAGCGGGTTTGATTTAGAAGAAGTTAACATTAGAAAAGAGTCTGTGCCTAAGGTCTGACGCCTCACTTGCTCATGCTATTGTCTCTTTTTCTAAAGACAGGGGGAAAGATTAACTATATCAATATGAATGCAGTAAGTCTATTTCAGAGCAGAGAACAAGTTATGTGCAAGTACCAACCGCACAGCTTTCATTAGTGCCGTGGGGTCTAAAAGGGAGAACTTGACAAGGATCCCTGCTCTTGGGTTCCTCCTCCTCAGGGTGCTCTTTGGATCATGAATTTCAGAACTCTTTGATCCAGGCTCAGAGTTTAATCAAATTTGTTTCCCCAACATTTTCATGTAAAAAATATTTTCTTAAAGATATTAATTGGTTCAAGTGGACTCAAATATTTACTATAGATGTTCCAAGAACAGGGAGGAAAAGTAAGACAAGTTGACTAATTATTATTCACACAGACACACATAATTAAAACAAATCCCAAAGTAAAAACATTAAGCTTGTCTTAAGACCAAAGAGAATAAAATAGAAGAAAATCAATAGCTTTTTCAAGTTTTCATATCAAGTCCCCAGTCTTCAAAATTTGAATTCAGAGATCTTAATAGCTGGTCAAATTCTTACACTAATTAAAAACTTTATATATCTTCCCTTTAAACTTCAATGAACTAATTTGTATCAACATTTATTGTGTTTTAAACAACTATTTTCTCGTTCTATGCTTTGTGTGTGCTTATGAAACTAAAACTTTTCTGAGATGTCATGATAAGATGTGCCTTACTCTCTGTAAAACTCAGTATATCCCCGTATGATTTTCTCATCTAACTAAAGCATTCACTACGGCATCCTTTAAATAGTAAGCTCCTGATGAATTTAAATGCTGACAGTTCATCAACTAATTGACAGAATCTTGAAGTGCAAAGAAATGATGAAGGTGTTACGAAGGACTGCCAATTGCAAATCAATCAGAAATGCATATAAAATAGCTCTTCTAATGTAAGTCAATGTAATTAGATTTGCCCTTATTTGATTTGCACATTACTTTTCAGAAATTTACCTAATGAATAAAAGACACGTATGCATAAAATTAATTCAGAAGTTTAGCACTTGTATGCTCTGCCTCTAGGTTGCAAATTTTTCAAATTAATTTCTAAATTTGCTAAAACAAATTTTTAGTCAAATGAGAGTAACTTTTCTTACACAAATTAGTCACACAGATGCATTAAAACACTTATGTATTTCCAACACTTGAAACTTCCTTTGCCACACCAGATCATCATCTAGGTCCATTCAGAAACCTCTAAAATCTGTCTTTCCTATTTTCTCCTGCTTTTCAGACCTACCTTTCCAAGTCCAAAAAGAACACATTCACTAATCCTGAAACTCAGTATAGAATGTATTCTTTCAAAACCAATTTATGGAACACTAACTTTGTAGGTACTGTGTTAAGTGGGAAAAGACAGCAGTAACCAAATAATACATTCCTAATATTATTTAGGTTCTAATCTTTGATTCCAAACTACACCCACTGGATAAAAATTCTTCAGTTGTTCCCATCACTTAAAGAATATTTTAGGTTGTATTCCCTGGAGTCATTGTTTTGTTTTTTTCCCCTCACTTCTTATACTTTATCTTATTTATTTATTTATAATTGAAGTACTGTTGATTTACAATGCTGTGTTAGTTTCAGGTATATTGCAAAGTGATTCAGATTCTTTTCCCTTATAGGTTATTGTAAAATATTGTATATAGTTCCCTGTGCTATACAATAGGTCTTTGCTGGTTATCTATTTTATATATAGTAGTGTGTTAATCTCAAACTCCTAATTTATCCCTCCCTCCTCTTCCCCTTTGACAATCATAAATTCATTTTCTATGTCTGTGAGCCTATTTCTGTTTTGTAAATAAATTCATTTATATCATTTTTATAGATTCCACATATAAGCAATATCATATGATATTTGTCTTTACCTGGCTTGTGTATATATATATACACACATATATATACACTATATCCTCTTTATTCATCTGTCAGTGATCTTTAACTTTCCAGATTATTCTTCAGAAGACACTGAGCTTAATTATCACATCACACTTCATAAAAATGACTTTCAATGAATTCTCTGCTAAACATATCAATTCCATAATTTTTTATCACTGTCTGATCCTCTTTAAGTGATATCAACCAATTTTCAGCTCCCTTTTGATGCCAGCTCCCAGGTTTTTATTGTCTATGTCCTAGCTTCTCACCATTCACTGTCAGAATTCTCTGCCCTCTTCTTTTCAATATCACTTCTTCCCTTCACTGAAGCTTCAACTCAAGCCTCACTTTTCCCCTGATATTTTTCTCTCTAACCTAGTATTTACAGATAGACCTTTTCTCCAAAATTCTGTAATATGAAAAGTCAACAATTTGGCTCTTCATTCTATCTCAGCTTATATCGTTTCCTGATAATTGCACATTAGCCACCAGTCCTCTTCTGTTCATAGGGTTCTCAGAACCGACAAATAACAATGCTCATCATGGAGCATTTTGTCCCCTCAAAAATGGCATTAAAGCTTTCTCATTCTCTTTTAAATATCCCTCATTGCTTATAGCAAAGGCTCTGTAAGAGCAGTCTATTGATGATATGTTTTATTGTTTTGTTTTGTTTTTTAAGGCAGAAAATCTGGAATCTTCTTTTTAGGTTTATAGGTTGCTAACTTTCCTGTTATAATTAAACCTTGAAGCCCTACTTGAAATATTCTACTCCTAGATTCCATATATCACTATCTTTCTCCAGTGAATAATTTAGTTTCCCACATTAGAAAGGAAAGTAAAGTTGCTCAGTCATGTCTGACTCCTTGCGACCCCATGGGCTGCAGCCTCCCAGGCTCCTCCATCCATGGGATTTTCCAGGCAAGGGTACTGGAGTAGGTAGCCTATCCCTTCTCCAGGGGATTTTCCTGACTCAAGGATTGAACCTGGGTCTCCTGCATTGCAGGTGGATGCTTTACCCTCTAAGCCACCAGGGAAGCTCCACAAGCTTCCCACATCAGAAGTTTCCACTAAATAATGAAGCCACAAAAATGTGACCCCAGAGAACATTTACATTATTTATTTCTTTTTGCTATAGGAATTTCCTTTAAACCTGGAGTGTCTTCTAGAAGATATAGTTGGTTTTAAATTAGAACATTTTATAACTTGTACCAAAATCCATCCACTATCTTTGTAAGCCCCAAATCCTGAAATAATATTTTTAAATTTGTAGCTTACTACTCAGTCTACTCTTTCCAGACACACTTACACATGTTAAGACTGTGGACCAATATCTTCCTGTCACCCTTCACCTTATAAGAAAGACGAGGCCAGTCTATCTCCATCTGACCAAGCCTTCTGTAACCACGGGAACCAAAGACTGTAAACATGGACATGCCCTCTAATTGGGTACATGTGTCATGTTTTATGTAGCTAGTCTGTTCTTAAGTGAATCCTCTTTGCCTAATCTTCAAGAGGATCACAAATGAAAAGCTGCATTATTTTTATTGTTTTCTACGCGCTTGGTTACTTCACTTAATAATATCACATACAGTGTGATTCGCAGGAGCCACAGTTTAAATCTTGTTAGGGCTTTGCCTAGGGAAATACTGTGTGCTTCTTTTCCAAGTCCTCTGCCAAAGCTTCAGAATCTCCTGTTCATTCTGGATAATATACACAGAAAGAGAGAAAAAGCTGATCCTCTGTTTTCTTTAAGTTAAACCCTGCCAGGAAAGATTAAAAAGAAAATCTGTCCTTTTGTATGTCAATGTTTATCCCTAGATGGGTGGGTCATGATGGAGAGGGCTGAGAGAATGTGGTCCACTGGAGAAGGGAATGGCAAACCACTTCAGTATTCTTGTCTTGAGAACCCCATGAACAGCATGAAAAGGCAAAATGATAGGATACTGAAAGAGGAACTCCCCAGGTCAGTAGGTGCCCAATATGATACTGGAGATCAGTGGAGAAATAACTCCAGAATGAATGAAGGGGTGGAGCCAAAGCAAAAATAATACCCAGTTGTGGATGTGACTGGTGAGAGAAGCAAGGTCCGATGCTACAAAGAGTAATATTGCACAGGAACTTGGAATGTCAGGTCCATGAATCAAGGCAAATTGGAAGTGGTCAAACAGGAGATGGCAAGAGTGAATGTCGACGTGCTAGGAATCAGCGAACTAAAATGGACTGGAATGGATGAATTTAACTCAGATGACCATTATATCTACTACTGTGTACAGGAATCCCAACAAGAGGATTCCAGAAAAACATCTGCTTTATTGACTATGCCACAGCCTTTGTGTGGATCACAACAAACTGTGGAAAATTCTCCAAGAGATGGAAATACCAGAACACCTTACCTGCCTCCTGAGAAATTTGTATGCAAGTCAAGAAGCAACAGTTAGAACTGAACATGGAACAACAGGCTGGTTCAAAATTGGGAACGGAGTATGTCAAGGCTGTATATTTTGACTCTGCTTATTTAACTTATTGCAGAGTACATCATGAGAAATGTCAGGCTGGATGAAGCACAAGCTGAAATCAAGATTGCTGGGAGAAATATCAATAACCTCAGACATGCAGTTGACACCACCCTTATGGCAGAAAGTGAAGAGAAACTAAAGAGCCTCTTGATGAAAGTGAAAGAGGAGAGTGAAAAAGTTGGCTTAAAACTCAACATTCAGAAAATGAAGATCATAGTCTGGCCCCATCACTTCATGGCAAATAGACAGGGAAACAGTGGAAACAGTGACAGACTTTATTTCCTTGGGCTCCAAAATCACTGCTGATGGTGACTGCAACCATAAAATTAAAAGACACTTGCTCCTTGGAAGAAAAGCTATGACAAACCTAGGCAGGATATTACAAAGCAGAGACATTACTTTGCTGACAAAGGTCCATCTAGTCAAAACTATGGTTTTTCCAGTGATGTATGGAAGTGAGAGTTGGACTGTAAAGAAAGCTGAGCACGGAAAAATTAAAGCTTTTGAATTGTTGTGTTGGAGAAGACTCTTGAGAGTCCCTTGGGCTGCAAGGAGATCCAAACATTCAGTCCTGAAGGAAATCAATCCTTAATAATCATAGGAAAGACTGATGCTGAAGCTGAAGATCCAATACTTTTGCCACCTAATGTGAAAAGCTGACTCACTGGAAAGACCATAATGCTGGGAAAGATTGAGGGCAGGAGGAGAAGGGGATGACAGAGGATGAGATGGTTGAATGATAACATTGACTCGATGGGCATGAGTTTGAGCAAGCTCTGGGAGTTGGTGATGGACAGGGAAGCCTGGTGTTCTGTAATCCATGAGGTGACAAAGAGTCAGACACGACTGAGCGACTGTACTGAGCTGATGCCAATAAAAAAAAAATCTGAGTGAGCTATCTCAGTCATGTCTAACCTGCTTCAAGTATCTTGCGTAGAACATAACAAAGTCTTGAAAAGTAGATGACGAATAAATAAATGAATGAATGCTAGTTTTGTTTAAATTTAATATTTCTATAGTAATGGCTTTTATTTTTTCAAGTATATACCAGTCATTAATGACCATTCTTGAAACTGGGGAAATATTTTGAAGCATTTTACCATTCAGTTCAGTTCAGTTCAGTCACTCAGTCGTGTCCGACTCTTTGCGACCCCATGAATCGCAGCACGCCAGGCCTCCCTGTCCATCACCACCTCCTGGAGTTCACTCAGACTCACGTCCATCGAGTCAGTGATGCCATCCAGCCATCTCATCCTCTGTCGTCCCCTTCTCCTCCTGCCCCCAATCCCTCCCAGCATCAGAGTCTTTTCCAATGAGTCAACCCTTCGCATGAGGTGGCCAAAGTACTGGCAAACTCTAAATAAATTATGAGTTTTTAGGTGTCATATGTACATTTTACAATCCAAGGAGTTGTCTAGGTTACAATGAAATTTATGTAATATTGTACAGCAATTATGGTGGTTTAGTCTCTAAGTTATGTCTGATTCTTGGAACCCCATGGACTGTAGCACCCCATGCTCTTCGGGCCATGGGATTTCCCAGGCAAGAATACTGGAGTGGGTTACATTTCCTTTTCCAGGGGATCTTCCCAACCCAGGGATCAAACTGCATCTCCTGCATTGCAGGGGGCTGCTGCTGGGCCACAAGGGAAGCCCACAGCAACTATACCTCAATTAAAAAAAAAAAAAAAAGAAATGACTTGGTTTGAATTAAGTGGAGGGAGCTATTAGCACCTGACCTCATGCTGTGCCTTCTCAAGCAGCCATGTGTTGAGGTGGAGGAACTAGGACTGAGGTTTATGACTAGTTAACCATGATCAAAGTCTTACTCTCTCTGATCAATACTTCCAGGAGACCCCGTACTGACCCACATGACCCTTTGCATGAGTGAGAAATAAACTTAATGTGTCCCCGGAATTTCAGGGTTAATTTTTAATCACGAATAGCTTTCCTCTTCTTGACATCTATTCTCTCCTATCTCAAAGAGTAAAGCTGAGGATCCAGTGAAGAAAAACACTTTTCACCCATATATGCTATGCCAAGTATTATGCAAATTGCTTACCTATGTTAATTAATTTAATTATATTAAAATATCTGGGCTTCCCAGGTGATGCTAGTGGTAAAAAACCTGCTTGCCAATACAGGAAATGTAAGAGATGTGGGTTCAGTCCCTGGGTCAGAAAGATCCCCTGGAGGAGGGCATAGCAACTGACTCGAGTATTCTTCCCCATAGAATCCCATGGACAGAGGACCCTAGTGGGCTAACGTCCATAGAGCCGCAGAGAGTCAGACACAACTGAAGCGACAGCACAACACAGTAAAATATCATGGAAACTATAAATGTTTGTGTAAAAGGATTAATAGTTTGTTCAGGCACGTGTCTTTCCACCTTACTGATCTGTAGGGTCCTTAAGAATGGATTGGAATATAACTTATTTATCAGAGGCAGTATTGACCAATATTTAAGAATGTGGGTTTTAGACTCAAATCTGAACCCTACCACTTACTTGCTGCATGATTGTGTATTAGTTACCCAGTACTTATGTGTCATGTTTACTTATCTCTAAAACACAATGAATAATACTACCTACCTCACTGAATTTTTGTGAGGCATAAATTATTTGATAAAGTGCTTAGAAAAATTAAGGCGTCAGAATATTTTGCTGTTATTTTTTCCCACATGTTCTTCTCAGAATTCAGCAGTATTTTGGGAGAGTAAATAAATTCATCTCTGCTCTGATGAATTTCCTTGGATTATAATATAACTTTACATATCATGTCTTTAGTCAAGTTTACTATAGTTTCTTTCCCACATTTTATATTCTGTGCTTTTAGCTTACATTTTTACATTAAGATTATCTTTTAAAAATATAAGAAAAATATTTTTCATGCCATGTGGATGCACACATGATGCGTGTTGACCCTAAACAAAGAACTGCTTTTATCTGCTGAGTTGGTGGAGATAGAGAAGGCTGCTCTCAGACGTCTACTTGCATAAGTTGATTTGAATGGGGCAGACTCTGAGGCAATGAAAGTGGGCAACGCAATGTCCTTTTCCCGGAGCAATACTACAACATAAATAAATCGTAGCCCTGTGGAAAGGAATGAGGCTTAAACACAAGGAGATGCTTTCATGAGGAACGTTGTGAGAATAAGGCACTTGAAGTGTTGAGTCAGATAAGCCTTCACTTTTAATTAAGGAGCCCAACCTTTATAGTTTCTCTGCTAATTAAAGCTGTGTTGATAAAATTGATGTTTCCACTGAGACAAATTTACTCTTATACTATTAAAAATGTAAAGCACTATTGTATATTTTTATGCAGTAATGATTTTATTTATGCTTTTTTAAGGAGCCAGGATTTAATCCATAATTATAGATATGAGCTTGAACAAAGAATATATTTTATATTGAATGAAAGATTTTAAAAATTCTATTGTGCTTTATAATTTTCAAAAGTTAAGTATATATGTGTGTGTGTGTGTTTTATTTTATCTGTAATTAAACTTATTTGACTTGAACATCTTGTAAAATAATCTGAACTCAATAATTTGGTTTACCAAGTTAATCAAACAATTTTTTTCAGTTTTTCATTTGTTCAACATTTACTCATCAGTTATTTATTGAACAACTACCATATGCCAGGCATTGTGTGAGGCCTTGGTTGTGCACTGGAGAGCAATATAGATGTTGTCTCTGTTCCCATGAAGTCTGTAGTCTAGTGATAGATACATGGAGTCAACAAGTAAATATGTCATTGTGAAGGCAAAAAATATCACAGAGAAAATGAATAAAATTGATTGACAGAGAATACAGTGAGAAGAATCACTTACTTTGGTCATTCAGGGAGAACCTCTCTGAAGAGTCATTTAAACAGAGACCTGAAAGTGAGAAGAATCCAGCCTTACAGAGTCTGGAAAATAACAATCTAGATGAAAGGATGACCACCTGAAAAAGTTGCAATGAAGCTTATGCACTGGATGGTAGGTAGTGAGAGAGTGGTATTAGCTAGGCCAAAGAATAAAGAACATTATAGTTTACAGGAAAGAGCTGAATTTTTTCTAAGTACAACAAGAAGATATTGAAAAGCTTTACACAGTTACAAATTGATTTGTGCTTAAAATAGATCACAGTGACTAGTTTATTTAAAAAAAAAAAAGGCTTCACGCTGGAAGACATGTATAAAAACTGTTTCCATAAGCCAGAGACTAGGACCAGGACAATAAATAGGCAGAGAAGTTCATAGATTAGAGAGTGATTTAGAAGCCAAGTCAATAGGGAGCTTCCCAGGTGACTCAGGGGTAAAGAATGCAGGAGACACAGGTTTGATCTCTGGGTTGGGGAGATCCCCTGGATGAGGAAGTGGCAATGCACTCCAGTATTCTTGACTGGGAAATCCCATGGATAGTAGAGCCTAGAGGGCTACATACAGTTCATGGGGTCACAAGAGAGTTGGACACCACTTAGTAACTAAACAACAACCAAGTCGATAGGATTCAGTGATGGATTGAATATGGCGACATAAAGCATAGAGAAGGAAAAGAGATGTCCAGGGTGATTTCCATGGATGTGGTACTAAACATCATGCCTCTGAGTGGATGATATAACTCCGTGCAGAGATGAACAAGACAGGAAAGGTTCTCTGTCTAAAGTTCAGCTTCTTTTGAATGTCTGAATCTTCATATATTCACTTTGGAGCTATAGGAGCATCACATCCTGAGCTGCAGCTTATTTAAAAGCAGGGGATGCACAGCTAGAAAATTACAAAACATATCTTGAAAGGCAAATTTCTACTTTTTTCTCATCAATTTGTTCCAGCCTTTAGTATATGTATGAGAATTAGAAATATAAAGACTTGAGGGAAATAATACAGGAGCATAAGTAGAAAGTCATAGAAAATTAGTGGCATAAACTAATTAAATCTAAAAAAGATTTAAAAGTTGGGTTGTTTTTAAAATTTAGGTCAATAAATAAACCACTTCAGTTCAAATTTTCATGTACTTCATCAAGCTTTACTCTCTCCAAAAATATTTCTAAAAATAGAAATTTCAATGTCTCATTGAGTGGAAACAATGTGTTTTTCCAGTTTTTCATGCTCAATTGTTTAGGCAATTCCATAATTTCATGGTTCTAAACAGTGATTTCATTAATGAACATAGAGGAAAATGAAGACAAATGGGAAAATAGTTCTTATCAAGTAGTTAATTCAACTGCTATTTCTATAGATCCAAATTTCAAAGGTGTACAAATGATGCTTATGTTTAACCCACCTGTTACTTAATTTAACTAAATTTCCAATAAATACCAGAGTTTGGGCTAAATGTTAGAAAAGCAAATTCAAATGTGGGATGGGGAAAGACTTTAATTTGGGGCGGAGTCAGGAATGAGGTTTTTGTAAATGGTAACCATATTTGACACTTTTAGTCTCTTTGAATTTGTTTATATATCTATAAAATGAGCATAATATAACCCTTAGTGTTGTTAAGAAAGTTAACGCAGATAGTGTATGCAAAATGCAGATGTATTGTTAGGCATCACTGATTGCTCTGAGAAAATACACTACGTATATGGACCAGAAGATAAATATGTATTATATACAGTGCAAACAAGTTATAGTAAATTACATACTAGAAGATAAAACAAGTGGTAGTATTATTTAGTCAACAAATGTTTATTGAGAGCAGTTACTTGAAAGATACAATCTGGATGCTGGAAACAGAGAAGTGAAAAAAAAAACTCTCATGTAGATTATATTCTAGCAGGAAAAGCTGTTTCTTGATAAATACCTATGTAATATTTAGGTAGTGATAAATATGCAGAAAAATTAAGCAAAATGAGAAAGGTAGAGACATATTAAAGAATAGTTAAGTAATATAGTGAAATTTGAGCAGATACTCAAGAAAGGGATCTATATAGTGGCTCAGCAGTAAAGAATCCACCTGCAATGTAGGAGATCCAGATTTGGTCCCTGGATTGAGAAGATCTCCTGAAGAAGGCAATGGCAACCCACTCCAGTATTCTTACCTGGAGAATTCCATGAACAGAGCCGTCTGATGGGCTATAGTCCATGGGGTCACAAAGAGTCAGACATGACTAAGCGACTAACTAATTAAAAGAAGTGAAAGGCTAACATGTGACTATGTGCGGGGAAAATGTTCTCAGGGAAAGGAACAGCAAGTGCCAAGGTTTGAGGTCCGAGTGTGCTCATTGTGCTTTTGGATTTCCAAGCAGGACACTGTGGCTGGAGCAGAATAATTGAGATGAGATGAGATCAGAATGAGAAATTAGCAGCAGATGACATCATAAAGTTAGTAGGGTGTAAGATCATGGGAGCTTTTTATTATTTTAACAAAATAAATCAGTGGAAAATGAGGTTGATTTAGCAACCATACAACCAAAGAAGTTTCAGTAAGTTTATTATTCTTCTACTTTTTTCACAAATATAACTGCTTTTTTTACTTTCTCTATTTGGTACTATGGAGGACAAAAATAAGATGACACCATCNGAAAGTGAAAGAGGAGAGTGAAAAAATTGGCTTAAAACTTAACATTCAGAAAACTAAGATCATGGCATCTGGTCCCATCACTTCATGGCAAATAGATGGGGAAACAGTGGAAACAGTGTCAGGCTTTACTTTTTTGGGCTCCAAAATCACTGCAGATTGTGACTGCAGCCATGAAATTAAAAGATGCTTACTCCTTGGAAGGAAAGTTATGACCAACCTACACAGCATATTGAAAAGCAGAGACATTACTTTGCCAACACAGGTCCGTCTAGTCAAGGCTATGGTTTTTCCAGTGGTCATGTATGGATGTGAGAGTTGTACTGTGAAGAAAGCTGAGCGCTGAAGAATTGATACTTTTGAACTGTGGTGTTGGAAAAGACTCTTGAGAGTCCCTTGGACTGCAAGGAGATCCAACCAGTCCATTCTGAAGGAGATCAGCCCTGGGTGTTCTTTGGAAGGACTGATGCTAAAGCTGAAACCAGTACTCTGGCCACCTCATGCGAAGAGTTGACTCATTGGGAAAGACTCTGATGCTGGGAGGGATTGGGGGCAGGAGGAGAAGGGGATGACAGAGGATGAGATGGCATCACCGATTCGATGGACATGAGTCTGAGTGAACTCCGGGAGTTGGTGATGGACAGGGAGACCTGGCGTGCTGCGATTCACGGGGTCACAAAGAGTCGGACACGACTGAGCGACTGAACTGAATTGATGCCTTATAATAAATCAAAATGGTATTTTTATTCACCTCTCTTTTCCCCAGGCCTCTACCCTTACCATATTCCATTAAAGGAATAAAGAAAGAGGAAGCTTCCCAACTAAACTTTCAAAACTTCTGTCAAATTTATATCCTTAAATGATTTCACATAGGAAGAATACGTTTGGTTTTGACTTATTGGGATCTATTTTACCCTTACAAAATGATTAACACTCCTAACTACAGAAGCTGAGATGACCAGAATTGCACTGGATGTCCTCAAACTTTTCTTTTTTAGTTCTAAAATCTTATAGCTCTGTGTAATTAAATCAGCATAATCAATAGCCAATGAATAAGCCACCGGCAATAGCTTCATTTTAATTTTCTTCGGATGACTTTTTCTTCCATTAGGTGTATATATTTCATGATTTTTGTCATTAAGTTGTGAGAAAAATGTAAATTGTATTTCTTTATAAATGATTTTCTCTAAAAGTTTCTTCTGAATAGTGAATGGAAAGAATGAAAAGCATACAGGAATGATTGCACAAATATCAGAGTGTTGCCACTGCAATAGCATACTGATATACATGCAACTCCTAAGGAATATACTTTGCTGCTTAAATGTTTGTCCTTTTTGTATCCAGAGAAATTTAATTTACATAATGTATATATAATGTCAGGCACCATGTTGAACATTTATGTTGTTATTTAATTTGTACAACATCAGTATAAGTGTCACTATTCAATATTACCTACAAAGAAATTCAGCCTCAGAGAAACAAAATATTTTCCCAGTATTGCATATATTCTTAAGCAAATAGTTATACAGATACATAAAATGATGCCTACATGTTCAGTTCAGTTCAGTCGCTCAGTCATGTCCGACTCTTTGCGACCCCATGAATCACAGCACACCAGGCCTTCTTGTCCATCACCAACTCCCGGAGTTCACTCAAACTCACATCCATCGAGTCGGTGATACCATCCAACCATCTCACCCTCTGCCGTCTCCTTTTCCTCCTGCCCCCAATCCCTCCCAGCATCAGAGTCTTTTCCAATGAATCAGAACTTCGCATGAGGTGGCCAAAGTACTGGAGTTTCAGCTTCAGCATTGTTTCTTCCAAAGAAATCCCAGGGCTGATCTCCTTCAGAATGGACTCGTTGGATCTCCTTGCAGTCCAAGGGATGCTCAAGAGTCTTCTCCAACACCACAGTTCAAAAACATCAATTCTTTGGCACTCAGCTTTCTTCACAGTCCAACTCTCACATCCATACATGACCACAGGAAAAACCATAGCCTTGACTAGGTGGACCTTTGTTGGCAAAGTAATGTCTCTGCTTTTCAATATGCTATCTAGGTTGCTCATAACCTACTTGAGCTATTGCCAATTCAACTTTAGGGAAAACGTGTTAGAGAAAATAAATGATTACATGTATTGAAAATACGTATCATGAGCTGTCACTGAGGATTTGCTGTTTATTTATGGGGTGTATTATAAATTGACCTTCATCATCAGAAACTTAACCAGCTCAATGCCACCATCCTTTTAAATGGAGAGTATCATCTTTGATGTTTGGATAATGATTTTGATTTTGGAATCTATCTTACCTGAGTAGAAGGAATTATCAGATGAACAACTTGCTTCCAGACATTTTTGCCCTATATAGAAGTAGTAAAGGGAGGTGTCAAGTTGACAGCAGTCTGAAGGAAGGAAAACAATATAGTCATCAATATGTAACATGACTAAAAAACTCCTTGAAGAATTTGATGTGTGGACAGTGCTTTGAGACTCTTTAAGGGACTGTCACTTGGATTATTGGCAAGAGTCCAAATCTGAGGAGAGTCAGCAGTCCTAAGACTATACCCATGAGGTCCCAGAAACAGACCAATATTCTAATACTGCTTTAAGGGAAATCATTTCCGTCACTTTTATTGGTTTTGCAACACCAAGACTCATAAGAAGTCTACATATTCTACATCTGTTAGATGAAGACAAGGAAGCTATGCTGGCTAAATTCCATTAGAAGGTCTTTTGGATATTAAGCTAGACTTGAAGACTGCTTGATTCAAATGCCTTCATACAGGAAATTAGAAATCAATTACTGTACTGAAGACCATTTATAACAAAGAAATCATTATGCTTCTGAATTTTTAATATTTGCTTTAACTTTTAAATTTATTTTATATTCCTTGAGTTTGCTTTGTTATTCTTTTTAAAGTTCTTGAGCTGAATGATGTGTTTATATCTTGTTTAATAAGAGTTCTAAGATTAAGATAATTTCTCTGGGAAATGCTTTTTTCAATAATTTATTAGTGTCTTTATTTTAGAAGTAAATTAGTGTAATAAACTCCCATTTACTCAAGTCTAAA